>CM051257.1:43261104-43353604 GCA_027921565.1 Artemia sinica
TAATATAGGGATGGATTAACAAAAAATAGAGAAGCCTAAATATATTAGTTGGAAGCATATGTTTAAGTTTGCGAATAATTCCCATCGATAAATCCGCGATGAAGTTTCAACATGGGATCGGAAACTGAGAGTTTCATCTATAATAATATCAAGATACTTTACTAACTTTTGACGTTCAATAATACCATCTTCACATGTTACATGCTGTATTATCCATGGATAATAATCCGATGTATGATGGCACTAGACCCTATAGGTCCAAACCGGCGGTGCTGATCTCCGTTTCGTGGCCCTTCAGCCAGGAAGTGCAATGGGGGGCGGGTGGCCAGCCATCCTGTGCTTTCGCACACCTTTCCTGCTTACCCCAGATTTCTCCAGGTACCCATTTAGAGCTGGGTCGACTCTGGCTATGCTTACAGAGTCACACCACTGACCCGCGTCCCAAACCAAATAACTGGCCATGCCAGGGATCGAACCCATGCCCCCTGGACAAAGAATTCTCAACCCAGCGTACGTCCACTTAGCCAGGACGATGCCCTCAAAAATATGAAAAAAGTGCTCTTAGTGGGGTTCACCTTTAGCTGATTCACTCTCAGCCCTCTTGAAACTTCATTTAGCGATTCTCTTACACTTTCTATAAAAGAGAGTGTAAGTAAGTATATTTACTCTCTATAAAAGAAAGTGAAAGAGAGTGGATTTTCTCTTTTATAACCATAAAAAAGAAAACATTTAAAAGATATTTTGTTTTCAGCTAAGCACAAATGGTGTTCCGTTCTTCAGAAGGTTTAATAGCCGATAGCTCTACTCCTGTTTGTGGTTATTTCTTTTCATTTTAATTTTGACATGGCTGTTCATATTAATTTATGTGCTTTTTAATTGATACAGTTTTAAATCTGGTTAATATTAGTAATATTTGTAAAGTTCTTTCAGTCTTTCCTACTTAAGAATTAAAATTTTGGATTGGAACTAGAATTTAGAAACAGTATGAACATTCAGTCAAAATTTTTTACCGACAGTTTTGTGAATTTTTTTAAATAATAGTATTACCGTGGTTATTGTTAATATGAATTGAAAACATGCCATATTTTTTGTCTTTTGTAGGGCTGAAGCCATCCTGTTGACGCCCTTGGATATACATGTTTCTTGATCCACGTTTTCTTTGAAGGATCTATTTACATTATATTTCGTTGTGATTGCTTGTTTGTTTAGATCAATATATCAAAAAGCTAATTAACTACAAATAGTTCTGTTCCGTTGTCTTAAAAAAAAAGAAATGATGTCACAAGTCAATAAAACAAAATCGAGCTCCCTTGGTCCTGAAATTTTATTTGAAATGTCTAAATGGCTTGAAATTTTAATTGAAATTTCTAAATGGCCTGAAATTTTATGCCAGATCAGTGGATTCGAACATCGAATATTCTGCGCTAAGAATCGACACAACCATATTTTCCTTCAAAATTTCTTTTTTTTTTTCCTTAAGGTCCTCTTGGTCCAGTCTACTTGTCCTGAAACTTTTGCGTGGATCGATGAAAATTAATGTTTGGCCCATTATTGGTCACCAATCGATACAACCCCCCTTTTTTCAAAATATTTTTCCCTAGTTGTTTTGCCCAGTATACCGCTTGTTGCAGCTAAGCGTCGAATTTTACTTGTGAATGAGAATTGACTGGATATTGATGTTTGAACCGACACACGCTCAGACATCCAAGTATAACTAGGCACGCATGTGAACGTCGCTAAATAGAAAAGTAAATTAAACCGCAGTTAAAGCTCTAATCATAGCAAAATCTTCTGGTTTTACTTATAGGCTACTCTGCTGTGATCTTACTGAAATTTTCTAGTTTGAATTCAATTTTTTCATTGTAATTAATTTCCCAGGCTATGCATGGAGTGGGGGAGGACGTAAGATAGCCCGTGTAGATGTAACTTGCGATAAAGGGAAAACATGGCATGTCGCACGTCATGACCCTGGCGATAAATCGGGACAGAATGTTGGCTGGGCATGGACCCTTTGGACTGCTGACATTCCTGTAAGTTGTATTTTAGTATTTGGTAAAAGATATAGTAAAGTAAACAACTGAAAATATATGGAATTTAAGTGGTTCTTTCAAGTCTACCAAAATAACACTGCTATGCCTTAATATGTTCCTTTAGTTTATTCAAGTATGGCTGTAAACAAAGGGATGGGAAGCTTAACATATTTTCATTAAATTTGGTTTACTTTATTGAGCTTATCGACATGATGTTTGATTAACCATACCACTCTTAAATCTGATACTGACAGAGGCTTGTATTGAAAATTTCAAGAAATATTGTCATCTGATTGGTCCTTGTCGGCCCGAGACTCTCAGATGATAGGCTGTGAGCTGAAACAAATTTATTTCAGTACAAACACGTGTTGTAGTTTTTTTTTTTTTTTTGTTCGGGGAAAGGGGTCAAATTAGTCAAACCCGCCGAAAATAGGCGAATTACATGAAATTCAGAAGTAATTAAAGAAACAACCAAACATAACTGGACCTTTTCGGTACTTACGTTGTGAGCCCTCATCTCGTTCTGTGTACCTGTCTCTTTGAAAATGAGTAAATTTGGTTCAGTGATTGGTAGTAGCAGTCCTAATGATGCTGGAGGCTTAAAAATTTCACTTGAAAATTATTTCTATTGACTTTGGATTTTATTTTTCTAAACAGTGAAATCAAAATATGTACAGTATATTAAATTTAGGCTTATGTTCATAAGATGAGTTTTCCAGAAAAAAGTTTGTCAGGGAATCCTCTTATTTAAACATATATTTAATGAATAGCCAGTAGTTCTAGCATTAACAGAACGTATACCTTTAGAATCAGCTGAAAAATTAGACTCGTTTCTATCAGAAAATGAATAAAAACAAACTCTGCTTTAAAGAAAAAAAAACTAAAACTCGCGATTCCAAATGAATACAAGAGAACTTGTCTACTAAACCGACGTAACTCAAACTTCTCCAGTTTTACTTTCGTATAGGGCTTAAAATGAAAGAACAAAAACTGATGGCAAAACTTGTCTTTTCTTGTAAAGGAAAAAGCTTTTTGAGACATCTTGAATTGAAGTCTAACAATTTAGAGCTACTTTTTTTTTCAAATCTGTGCGAAAACCATTTAACTTGGTTTATCACCATGAGAATTACTTTATAAATAAAACAGTTTCATCGAATACATGGAGCTTGAATATGTCAGTTTTCTTTGTTTATGTAAAAAAAAAAAAAAAAAAAAAAAAAAAAAAAAAAAAAGTTCATTAATGTGCTCTGGAAAAAATATTTTTCTTTTGGAAAAAGAGGCTGCCGCCCCCCCCCCCTCTATTTCTGCAATAAAATTAAAATAAACCGATCATGTACCACTAGGTTTAGCACATTTTTTGTCGTACTGACTTCGAAACTAGGAATTTTATTAGAAGAAAAACATATTTCTATTAGTGAAGAAAGATTTAAATGGATACATAACTTTTGTCGAATTCGAACTTACCAATTGAAAATAATTCGAATTAAAACATATCTTTTAAAAAGTGGATTCTCCGATAAGACTTTCTTGTGTTAAATTTAGTTTGAGTGGCTAGCTCATACTTAGCAAACCTAGCTATTTTGAATCAGTGTCAGATGAGAAATCGTTTTCACTGTTAACTAAAAAAGTTAAAACCGAAGAAAAGAGTTTTTTGCGTTAAAGTTTAAAACTTTTCAGTTTCTACTGGCAAAGCTATCCCAAAACCTAGCGTTAACAATTATAATTTTATTTTTGACCAAAAGAGAATGGTGCAACACCCAATGAGCATAACTTTCAGAAATCCTTTCTGTCTTAGCTACCCCAAACTGTAATCCCCTCCACCTTCTTCTAACGAGCTGTTTCTCCTTATGCCACAATTTGGTAAAGCAGAAGAGTAAATGCTGTAGGCAGTTCAATAGCACTGCCTAAGTAAAAACCAAAGTGAGCATAATGTATCATTATTTTTATTAACCGGTGCAATTTGTATTCAAGGAACTGTCATAGAAACTTCGGAAAGAGCTCATTCGATTAGAAAATCTAAGTTATAAGGCGCTTCTTAAGAGTCAAATGTGATTGGAGGGCAACCAGCCCCCTCCCATGCCCGTTTATTCCTCAAACACATCCTATACAAATTCCTGAGATAGCCCTTTCGTTCAGCGTAGTTGAAAGGTCCAATAGCTATTTCTCTGGGGATATCAACTCCGTACAGCCCTCGTGGTAAGGCCTGTAAGTTTTGCAAGTCGCCAGTTGTTTACATATAGCATTTGTTATTGAGAAAGGAAGGCATATTTGACCATTGGTGGCCAAAATGGTCAAGGGCATTCAGAATGAGCTTTCAGAGAATGTTGAGGGGGTATTGAACTAAAAAAAAACATACTATGTGCTTGTAGACTGTCAAAAGGGTGTAACTCAAGAATGACTAAGGGTATTAAGTTGGAACCTTCAGGGAATGATGTGGGGGATGATCAATTGACCAAAAGATAATATTGCACGCTAATATTACTATTACTACTACTATCACCACTAGTATTACTACTTCCGTAGCGACTACTACTAATGCAGCGGATATTGAGGGGAAAATTTGAGGAAATGTTGAGGGGAAAGTCGAAATAAATTGAAGAATATTATGTGCATACAGATTGCCAAAAGGGTGTATCAGGTCTTAAAAACGGCTTAGCGTATCAAGCTGAAACTTCCAGCACTTGATGAGGGAAATGTTTAACTGACCAAAAGGCAATATTTGCTTACTGCTACTAGCACTATTGTTAGTACTACTACTAATCCTACTACTGTGACTGCTACTGCAACTAAGGTTAGAGGTAGGAAGGTAAGAAATTTTAGGGAATATTGTGGAGGGGGGGGGGTGGAATGAATCAAAACAATCTGCGTGCATGCAGGTTGTCAAAGGGCGTATCAGCAATATCTTAGGAACGGCTTGATTATTAAGTCGAAACTTACAGGGATTGTTGTGGGGAATGTTGAACCAACCAAAAGGCAATATTTGCGTGCTACTACTGCTACTTCTACTACTATTACTACTGCGACTAAAGCTAAGGGTATTAATTTGAAAATTTCAGGGATTGTTGAGGGGGACGTTGGGTAAACAAAACACATTATGAGCATGCAGGTTATCGAGAGGACGAATCAGCAATACTTCGGGAACGGTTTATGATATTCAGTTGAAACTTTCAGCGTGTGTTGAGGGGATGTTGAAAAAAAAGAAAAGGTGCTATGTGCATACTGCTACTAATGGTACTACTGGTGCTACAACTTTTTCTAGTACTGAAGCTAAGGATATTAAGTGCAGCTTTCAAGGAATGTTTCGAGGGATGTTGAACGAAATCAGTACACACGATGAGCATGTAGATTGTCAATAGGGTGCGCCAGAAAAATTTCAGGAACGGCTTAGATTATTAAGTTGAAACTTTAAGGATTAGTTGAGGTGGATTTTCAACTAACCAAAAGGCACTATATGCTTACTACTCCTATTACTACGATTTCTGCAACTAGTGAGGCTAATGGTATTAAGGTGAAACTTTCAGGGAATGTTTAGGGGAGTTTCAACTAAATCAAAACAAACCATATCCATGCAGGCTTTCAGATGAGCATATAAGTAGATTCTTGCGAATGGCTCTGAGCATTAAGTTGAAATTTTCAATGCATGTTATCACTATTGCCACTATTACTACTGATATGACTGAGGCTACTACTTCTACTGAGGCCAAGAGTATTAAGGTGAAACTTTCAGGAAATATTTAGAGGGATGTTGAACTAAATCAAAACACAGTTTGTGTATTCAGAACGCCAAAGGATGTATTTGTAATTTCTCAGGAACACCTTAGAGTATTAAGTTAAAACTTTCACAGCCTGTTGAGAAGGATGTCGATATAACCAAAAGTCACTCCGTGCATACTGCTATTACTACTACTGCTGCTGCTTCTGTTACTATTATCACAGCTTCTACTACTGAGGCTAAGGGTAGGAAGGTGAAACTTTAAGGGAATGTTAGGGGGATGTTGAGCTGAATCAAAACATCCTCTGTGCATGTAGGTTGTCAAAAGGGCGTATCAGCAATGTCTCAGAAATGCTCTCGGGTATTAAGTTCAAACTTTCAGGGTATGTTAAGCGAAAGATTGAACTAACCAAAAGACACTGTGTGCATACAACTACTACTGCTATTACGACTGGTACTGGTACTACTACCACTACTATGACTTTTTCTACGACGATTACTGCTAGTACTACCCAAGCTAAGAGCATTACGGTAAAACTTTCAGGAATGTTGAGGAGGATGTTGAACTACATTGAAACACAGTATGTGCATTCAGGTTATTAAAAGGGCGTAATAGCTATATCTCAGGAACAGCTTAGAGTATTGAGTTGAAACTTTCAGTGCTTGTTAAGGGGGTGTTGAACCAACCAAAAGGCATTATATCCATATTAGTATTACTACTTCTACTGCTACTACTAAGGCTATAGGAAATGTTTACGAGTATGTTGAATTAAATTGAAATACGCTATGAGTATGCTGGCTGTCAAAGGGCTGTATCAGCAGATTCTCAAGAATAGCTTATAGTATTAGGTTGAATCTTTCAGGGCATGTTGAGGGATATGTTGAACTAATAAAAATGCACTATGTACTTACTACTAGTAGTAGTAGTTTTAGTGCTACTACTACTGCTTTTAGTACTGCTGTTACCAAGGCTAATGGTATTAATGCAGAACTTTCAAGGATTGTTGAGGGGGATCTTGGGCTAAATAAAACACATTATGAGCAGAAACTAATAGGAGCAGGACTGACGCCTCAGTTTTGTTGGTATCCTTATTTCGAAATGTGTGTTTCTATTTCCCATAATATCGAAAAAAAAAAAATCACCATCATAACCAAGATTACTGAAAAAACAAATGAATCTAGATTGACAGTCTGATATATATATATATATATATATATATATATATATATATATATATATATATATATTATATATATATATATATATATATATATATATATATATATATATATATATATATATATATATAATATATATATATATATATATATATATATATATATATATATATGTATATATATATATATATATATATATATATATATATATATATATATATATATATATATATATATATATATATATATACTGATATTCATTCCTGAAAGTCTTAATAATATTGGATTGAGTAAAGTTAAAAGAGAGAATACATTTAAAATGTATTTCGTTTTGGTAAAGTGCAAATTATGTTCTGGTCTTTAGAAGGCACAGGGGATATCAGCCCTATTGTGTTCTGATTTCAAATGGGGCTTCTATCAATGGATTTAATAAATATACAATTGTTAAAGCTTTTATAAAGGATTTTTAAATAGCTAATGTCTTACAACATTATCTGGGATTTTTCTGGCTTTCCTTTACCGTATCCTTGCATTTCCAAGCTAATAGCTCAGTTGATCTTTATGATTCTTACCATTTATATCAGTATTTTCCCTTTTTCAGATCCCAAAAAGTGGAGCAGTTGAGATTTGGGCGAAAGCTGTAGACGATTCTTATAACACACAGCCTGAAACGTTCGAAAATATATGGAATATTCGTGGGGTTTTGAGCAATGCATATCATAAAGTTAAAGTACATGTGCAATAGAATTTTTGTGTTATTCAGTTTGTTTTGTTTTTTTGTTGTATTTTTACCTACTTGTTTTAACCTTAATTATTTCATTTGTAAATGCAGTAAAAATGCGTTAGGAGCAAACATATGAAATTACCCTACGCTCGAGCATCGTCTTTTTTTTTTTTTTTTTTTTTTTTTTTTTTTTTTTTTTTTTTTTTTTTTTTTTTTTTTTTTTTTTTTTTTTTTTTTAAGCATTTATCGTTCAGGTGTTGTTCTGGTTTATTTTGTGGCTGATGGCAAAAAATAATGGGTTAAAGTTAGCATTTCCAATGCTTTTTGGATACAAATACTTTACTTGAAATAACAAATGTATTGTACTAGTTTCTACCTGTTTGGTGCAGTATTAAACTGTTGTAGTAGGGATGAGATTCACCTTTTATATTCTAAATATTATGTCTATTCACCAAAAAGAGACGCTAGAAACATGGACTTTGCTAGTATTTATCTTGCCTATATATAGAGAGATATGGTGGGGGGGGAGGGTTGAGTTTGTGAAAAAAAATGCTGCTTCAATTGACGAAAATCATCCTTTGTTTTTTCACAAATTTTGCAAACTTATTTGCTCGTGTCCTTCCACTTGGAAGGGAGGAGATCTTGAGGGCTCCTCTGGGCTCTACACACACACACATCCCACCCCAGTCCATGGTTAAAAGTCCAGACTATCTTTTCCTTAGTCTGCTCATTATTGCTCTCTATCTTCTTTTTTTCCTCTCTTTTGAAAACATTATGTATTATAAATTTAGTCAAGAATCTCAAGTTTTCTATAATACCAGTGGTTTATTTACTTATATTAATTGTCGATTGATTTTATTCCAAATATTTGTTGAAAAATATAGCTGGTGCTGGGAGAGTGTTTTTAATAATTAAGTTATAAGGATGTTGCTTTTAATGGATTATTTGTGAATGTTTTGTAACAATATTGACTGTCTTTATTTTTCCATTAAAACACTAACATGTCTGTCAACAGTATCTGCTATAATACACAAAGAACAAGAAATTTACTGTTTGAGAAATCTAGGTTTGTTCTTTAAGCAATATAAAGATTGCAACTTTGCTTTATTCAAAATTTTGTAAAAGTAAAATAAGTTTTTTGGTAGTGTCGAAAAATTTACTGCTTCAAAACTTTAATATCTCGGTAAAGGTAAGGGGGTTGCTTCTAGAGAATTAGGGTCCAAGATGGTTCGTTTGACTTTAACTTGTCCAAACTTGTAAAGTTTTTTTAAATTTGGATAAGGCAGCTATCCTTATGCTTGTCTTACCTTTTATGTATTATTATTATTCTAGTTTGGCTTAGAATTTGCTTCTCCCGAATTATAGGCTTTGGCGAACTGGTTTCTTGGATTGAGACAGATCCAGAGCCAAAAGAGTTTTTCCCCAGGTATTCCTAATCTAGCAAGAAGAGGAGGAGGTAGGAACTTAAAAAAAATTCCTTAAAGCTTTATTGGTCGCTGACCAGAGGAATCCTATGCATGGAGAGGCACCCTCTTGCCAACTTCTCCTTTAAAAATGAAATTCAGCCTTCAATCATAACTGTCCAAAAAAAAGAAGAATTCTTTGTCGGAATTTAAACTGCGGTTAAAAAATAAATGAACACAAGTAGTTCAATAGTCAATCGAGATAGATGTACCTTAGCGACCCTTGCTGTACTGCGACCATTCAAGTAGGCCCATTGCTCAGACTTGATTAGGATAAGTACTTTTATGTTGTCATGTTGAATAGGAACAGTTTATTGGTAGACAACAGAGTTTTCTGCTGATCACCACACCACGTTTTCGATCAGGCTAATGCATCAGGGTGTATAGCTACTATATTAAAGTATAATTCAAAGCTTTGGCAAAAATACCAAGACCATATGAGCTTTGAAAAAAAAAGAGTTAAATAAAAGGGTGCGTCAGTATTTTTTTCTGTAACAGTTATAAAATAATGAAGAGGAATCTCAATGTGGATCTTCATCAACTCAGCACATTTAGAAAGAGGTGTTTGCTCTATTTGAGATGCAAGAAATTAACCATGTTTTGGATAAACAATGTTTCAGTACCTTTAGCTCAAAGATTACCTGACATAATGTTACGTATAGACCCCGGAGCCGCGTCGGCGGATCGACCGAACGCCGCCGACGAGAGGCCCGGTCGAACGCCGCCGAAGTGTCGTAACGCCGCCGGCGCGCCAAAGGCGCGCCGCCGCCGACAAGGCGGCGGCGTTCGGTTGACTTTTAATTAATTTTGCGGCAATTCTTTATTGCGTCAACCGCAAAGTCGGAGCTTTTCCTTCTCGTGTGGTTTAGTATTTCGATTTTCCTGATTAGAAATCAAGCAGGGTTTGCACTATCTCTGAATTTTCGGGTATTTCCCCGAAAATCTATGCGTCACCCCAAAAAAAAATTTGGTTCCCCGAAAATCACGCAATCACGGTGCCACCCCTAGCGATTTATCACCAATGACTTTCCCTGCCAAATATTACTTTGCATACCATAATTCTTCACTACTCTCTTGTTCATTAATTTTCGTCTCTTTTGTTACTTTGCATAAAAACCAGACAGATGCAATCTGCAATTGCAAATATTGCAATATACACAGTTCTTCATATGTTGACAAAAACAGTATCGTCTTTATGAAATGAGTTTAAATCATTTTGAATGTAGTTTCCCAATCGCTATTTCTAACATCGTTCGTAGTCAAGAATTTTATTTTCAAGTTGAATAGAATTATAGAACGAATTCACTACTATACAGCTTCAGCCTTCAGTTGGATTTTGAAATTGACAGCCGACAGATTGTTTCTACAGCTGAATTGTAAGTTTGCAGATTTTTTTTTTTTTTCTTTTTTTGCTGTTTTTAGATAAGATTTTCTTAATGTTTAATACTCAATTTTGAGCGCCTGAATTGTTAATACTCAATTGTTCGGAAGCTACCCCAAAAATATGACTCATAAATAAATTGTAAATTATTGCCTATAGGGGGGGGGGGATACGGGGCTATCATTTTGAAGTGATAATACCTTATTTTTTTTATTGAAAGCAGGGATGCCAAAAGGATAATTATTTTTGCATTTAAAGTGGAGACAGAAGAAAATGATATCACATTCCCTGGGAAACCATTGAAACATTTTGATAGACCCAGGGCCCCCCATTAAGACTTGTTCATTGTCTTGGATATTTTGCGATTTCTCATAGGCTACTGGCCTAATTTGGCTTTTGTGTGTGCTCCCTTTTAATTAGATTCTTTGGATCTTATTGAATGCCACGGCGAATCTTTGACTCAGTTTTCCAATAATTTGAGGTATATCTGAATAATTTCGACATTTTTGTTGTTGTCTTTGTACCCCTTTACTCATACCCTCAATTTTTTTCAAGAAACAATAAGCTGTTTAACGTTATTTTTCGTGTTTGTTTGAACCATATAGTGACCTAGTTAATTATTAAGTAACTTATTTTTCTAATGAAAGCTGAGACGGTATCCTATCAAGGTGGTATCCAATGGGGGGGATAGGGGGGTATTACATTTAAATGATAATATCTTGAAATTTTTTTTATTGAAAGCAGGGATCCCAAAAAGTTATTTTTTTTAATTTAAAGCAGAGACGGCATTTTATCAACGTGGTATCCAGAGGGGGGGGGGGTAGTGAGCTATCACATTTAAATGATAATGCCTCGATTTTTTTTTGAAAGCAGGAGTGCCAATAAGTTAATTATTTTTTTTTATTTAAAGCAGAGACGGTGTCCTATCAAGATAGTATCTATAGGGGATGGGGCATAGGGAGTTATTATATTTAAGTGATAGTACCTTGATTTTTTTATTGAAAGTAGGGATGCCAAAAAGCTGAAAAGTTGACAAAATTAACAGGATTTTCGTGAGTTATACTTGATACAGCACTTGCATGGTTTTATCGTCCAAAGGGAAAGGGACATATGCGTCCAACCCGTTTTTTTTCTTATTGATGAAACGGGTTTAATTTGAAAACATTCATTCATAAGTACCAGGCAGATTCACACTAAAACGAATTGGTGTGACGAAAGCGATATCGACATCCCCACCTAACGTTGCGCTCGAGTGACAATTCCGTCCTTGGTCCAGTGCCCAAGTTAAATTAAAAGGCCAGGTCATAATAAAAGCTTTCAATTTGGGAGGTTCAAGGAGGAGTCTTTGACAGTCTTATGCCCTCAGGATACTAGATGTTGCAACGTTCTTACGTATCTACAGTGGTTTAAAAAATTCGATCACCCCACAAATGATTACCAAAAATATGCACAGATGTAACATTTGGAATATTATAAAACTTTTTTCAAAGCTTTGAAGAAAAGTAAACAAGGCTAAATACCCCTAACTACGCTTGATAGCTATTTTAAAAAGAAACTCTTTGGAGATTTCCATGGAAATGACCATAGCAGAAGTTTTGAGCCTGGGTGGGAATCTAAGAGGAGTCTTTGAGCATTTTGACCAGAGGTGACTTATTGTTGTGACTTTCTTAAATTTGGTAATTTTTGTGGGCATTTGGAAATCAAAGCTTAAACTCAATAACTGATACTAAGTGTCCTAACATTTTGATTAGATTAAAAGTGACGAACTAGGATGAAAATCTCAACATCTTCCTGGAGCTACTTCAGTCTGCATATTATTTCACTTAATTACATTTAAAACGGATAAGCTGTTCATTTTTTACCAGAAAATAGCTGGCATTTAATTTTTCTTCATACCGAATAAACCATTAAGTGTTTTTTGTTTCATTGTAATTGAAGTGTTCTCATGTAAAGTGTTCATCATGTATTTTTCAATTTGATAAATTTACTCCTTTTAGATGCAGTTTATAATTTGACTGATATTAGGTATTTATCAATTTATAATTTGGAATGAATCCCCCCCCCCAAAAAAAAACGAATAATATCCAAAAGAGCAGCCAAAAGCAATAAAAAAGCAGCAGTTCAGCCTTAGCCTACATGACATATATTCTATAAAGAAACCAAAAAACTTTAAAATGCATTTTTTTTAAATTGTAATTAAAAACCAGTTTTTAATACAAGAAGTCTTCTTAAGAATCGAAATTTCAACTGTTTTATAGATGACAAAACAGATATAGGCAAAGGGCATTATAAAAAAAAATAAACTTCTAAGTTCAAAGTTATATTCAAAGTTTTTACCCAGATAACTGACTAATTTCGTGATACGGTATTTGAAGTTGTATATGCAGTAATGCTCGATGAAAAAAACTACTAATTTTGATAATTATTTATGTTAAGAATACATAACTAATAGATACTTCAACTACTCGTATTATGCAAGGGTTCTGAAACGCCATAGCCATTTCGTTTCTACCACATTTCTACTTCTCTTGATGAATAACGAAGAAGACCAGTTTCCAGCCAGCGACTTGTGAATTTTTGAACTCATGAATAGGCTCGAATCTGTTGTAAATTGAAGCTTTGATTTGAGAAAGACTGATGAAAACATTAATGCTTGCGGTCAACATTGATCACGCCGGCGGCGCGCCGCCGACATCTTACCGGCGGCGTGGCGCGGCGTGCTGTTTTTGGCCCGGCCGCCGCCGGTGTTCCCGCATCGGCGCGGCGCCGGGGTCTACTTACGTACTATGAACCAAAATGAAGTCATTCCATTCATCTATAAACTGCAATTTTTCTTATTTTTCGATTCTCGAAAAATGAATTGTTTGCGCAAAAAGTTTAAGAACCTTATTTTAGCCCTTCTGTAAAATTCAAAAATGGTATGTGCGTCACAAATTGAAATTTGGTCCACTAGAGACGATTTTACATGAAATCAATATAAAACAAATCTTTTCCAAAAAGATGTTTTTCAAAGTAAAGTAAAAAGCCATATTGAAACCTAAAAGCAGCAGAAATAAAGTCGTTTAAAAATTAAAACTTAAAAAGTATAGAAATGATTGTTAATGAATAAATAAAGCCCAAAAAGAACCGAAAATCAGAAGGAATAATCTTTTCATGCATAAATATAATAGGTACTGCTATAAATGAATAAATCAATTCTAAGACGTATAGGGAATGAAATGAATAGTCAATTCAAACATCAAATGAACAAGAAGTATCACGAATATGAGTATGCCTAGATTGCCTATCACCCTATAAACGTTCTAAAGGCAAAAGTGTCATTTGCGCCGATACACGCAATTATTTTCAAGTTTGATTTCTGTATAGGGGCTCACCTGGCCAAGAAACTAATGAATATCAATGTCAAGTCGTTGGAGAGACAACATTTAAGCCCCTACTTTTGGGCGTCCTTGATATTTTTTTGGTCAAAACGTTCAGAGTAACGTATTATATATATATATAATATATATATATATATATATATATATATATATATATATATATATATATATATTATATATATATATAATATATATATATATATATATATATATATATATATATATATATATATATATATATATATGTATATGCTGCTTTCTAACCGCAGATAATGCGAGCATCTTCTTGATGACATGGTGTCACCATATGTTCGATACAAGCTACCCTGGGAAAAATACGAATTCTTTTTTAAATTTGTGACCTATCTAGATTTCTTGGAGGCTAGAAATATCAGTATGCCAGTTTTAAGAAAAAAAAACCTATGTGGCCGGTTTTGAGGAAAAATAAACATATATACTCAATTATTGCTCGTTTATATAATTTAAAAAAGGCATTAATATTAAAAAAAGAAGTTTCTTTAGGAGCCTCAGTGCTTCCTTCCATACAGCATTGTATGTTCGTCGTTCATTTTCAGGCGGTAGCACAACTTTTAAGCTACGTTGTCGTTTAACACGACAAAATGTCAAGTACAACAAAACGTGATTAAAAATAGGTGTATGGCGGTCGACACCAACAGATTCGAAAGTTTGCCCTTGCGATTTATGTTTATCATCGAAAATGCCAGTTGGAATGGAAATTAATGTCGTTGAACTGTAAATCCAAGTTGATATTTACTGGAGTCGAGCATAAATCGAGAAATGTGAACTTCTTTTCCAGATTTTTCCCCAGTATTTATAATTGCCTTAATTATGTTTTTACATAATTCAGAAACAACCAGGTGGGTTCCATAACATATCTCTTCTGCAATATCTAAGTTACGCATAAGCATAGCTATTGCATTTTTCTTTATTTTTAAGTCTTAGGGAGGCAAATATGCAGTCAGGATCGACACGCATATTTTTTCAAAGAAAAATGTTTGAAATGCTTCCAAAGATGACTTGTTTTCATTGAAAAATAAAGTATTCCGCTGTGGTTGCTTCGGAGTTGAACAAGCGAGCACTGACGGAAATCACCTCCAACAACTAGAATTTTTCCTCCATATCCCAAGTTTGGATTTACAATTGACCGCAAAAACTAACCCATATTTTGTAAACCATACTTGGGTAACATCGGTGCTTCGTCAAGAAGAAAGACTTCCACTTGAGCTAATTCGAAAGCTTTGTTTGAGCCAGGTCTTGTGTTAGAAATTGAATCTAAGGAAAGCGCAACTTTCAAGCCAAATGTCTTGTGTGTTGTTTGTCCAAAGGACAACAGAGTTGATGTGATTCTAAGAAATGCCATATACTTTACGATTTTCTCTTCACAGAATGTGATACAAGGTTTCGTATACAATCTAGAACAATCTGAACGAAGAGCATTCGCATTAGAGAAGGCATTTTTGGACAGTGCTGATTCTTCTAAACCATCTATCTACTGTTTATTGTCGAATACTAGGCCATGAGTTAGGTATGCTTGTTTTTATGTCGCATAACAAACGTAATTCACAGTAAGGAGATCTTCAAAACTTGTTGCATTCTTCACATGACTTCAAATGTTTCCATTTGCGAGAAGTACTCGCAAATGGAAACACTGTAGACGAGGTACATAATGTACTTTGTAAATTCGACCAATGACATGCAATCGATGGATTCATGGCTCCCACGTACTTGTTTTCCCATTCTATTTAAGGTTTTTGGGCATTTCCCAGTAATAGTAATTTTTCTGGTTGGTTTTCATTTGTTTCAACATCTGGTTATGTCAAAAGTACGCTTCAACCTAAATTGAGCCTTGTTGTTCAATATCTACCAAATCTTCTTTTGGCTTGGCTGATATCTTGCATTCTGTATTGTCAAGGTAAATGAATAAAAATGCAAAAAAAGATGATATACTTTAAAGAGTGTCTTGAGTTCGTTTTTATACTAGTTCCTGCTAGATTGCGAGATTCAGTCTTAGTCCCATGCTTAGTTCTCACCAGTCATCATTAAGGTTAAAGTCAACGAGACATTGACAATGAAGAGTAAGGGAAAAAAGGAAATGTTTGAAAAAATAAAAGAATGAGTAAGGAAAAAAGAAAAGGAAAATTAAGGAAAAAAGCAAAGAAAAACGAAGGAAAAAACAAGAGAAATTTTGTCGTAAATCACATGCATAGGTTTGGTTGTCATAAATCAAGGTTGTTCTCATCAATTAAGGTAAAAAAGAGTGGAACAAAATTTGTGTTTCTTTTGGTATGAAAAATATAAACTTAGTATAAGCTTCGGTTAATTACGCTATTAGGAAAGCAATAACGTTGCCAAGTGGAGGTAGAGCAACAGCCACTTTATGCACTGATTATATTATGTGAGTATGCAGTTAAACAGATGCTAAAGGAAACTTCATACTAAAGAAAATAAAAACTTAGAACACCCAACCCCAACCCTTGTTTAAATTAAGTCTAATTTAACTCAATCCCCGTTTAACTGAATCCCCTTACGATTCGACCCCATTTAACTCAATGTCCTTTAAATCAACTCAACTCCATTCAATTCAAGACGCATGTAACTCAACCCCCGAGCAACCCAACCCTCATTTGACTCAAACAACCTGTAACTCTAACCTCATTCAAATCAACCACTATTCAGTTTTACTCCTGTTCAACTCAAACCCTATTCAAATTAACCCCATACAACTCAACCTCCTTAAATAAAAGATACAGGTAAAATATATAACTCAGTCCGTTTTGTTTGAAGTGATAAAAACTGAACAGAATAAAATGTCTTTATTTATTGGTTCTCTCTTATGTAAGTTTTTTTTTATGCTGCTTTAATGCAATAATATTCCTCCCCACTTCCCCCTATCAAAAGCAGCAATTCATTCTTCTGTCTTATATATAAAAATTAGCAAAAATTTTCATGCCCTGGGCCTGAACACAGTTAAATTTCATGGTTCCTGCCCAGCGAAAAAAAATTCATTCAAAACAAAGCTGATTCGTTAATTTGATTCACCATCCAATGCTATTTCTGAATAAAATAATTCTTACCCTTATAATTACGTCCCAGTCCCCGTCCCCTTAATGTCTGGGCATAGCCCGTGAGTATTTATAAAACTTTGATGGTTTTGTTGAATTGTATTATTTTTGTGTGATTGTTTCTCACCAACCGTTGGTTCATAATTCCAAAATATTACCAAGTTTAAAAAAAAAAACACAAAAAAAACAAATCAGCAACATTTTATACCGTACATAGCCTAGAACTATATTTAGTTATCAGGGGAGCTGTCAGCTGGGACGTAATTACACGACATCAGTTACTATATAAATGAGCGTTGAATAGTAAATTGAACAAGCTAACAAATCAATTGAAACCTAAACATATTCACCGCCAAAATCTTTAATGCAAAAGCCTTAAAGAGCTTGATTGCACTTAAATCTTAAACCATGTAGAATTATTAAAACACCAGATCTGATCTGATGTCTAGGGCCTTAGAATATAAATTGGAAACCCTGAGCGAAGCAAAACACAAATTTTAAGCCTCTAGTCAGCGTGATTTTAAAATTATTCATAGGCCAATTTGAAATTTAAATGAGTTTTGAGTCAAGTGGGATTGACTTGAAGGTCGAGTTTAATGAGGGTTGAATTTCACAGGGGTTAAGTTGGACAATAGTTGAGTTGTAGGAAGGTTGTTTGATGGTGTTGGGTTGCATGGGAGTTGAACTTAATGGGGCTGATTGAAATGAGGGTGAAGTTAGATAGGATTTGAGTTAAATGGGGGCTGAGTCGCATGGGGTTTGAGTTGAATGTGGTTAGTCAAAACTTTACTGACAGCTATTGCAAACCACTCATCCACGAGTAAAATCAGCATTCCACGCAACCATTAGTACAAATTTGAAACCGATCACCATAATGAAAATGCTGGGGGACCGCGCAAAGAAGACCGGCAGACTTACGTTCATCACCTTGATAACGTAATATATATTTTTATAAAACCAGAACGAACTGTTCAAAATTGCTTAGTGATAACTTCCTACACTCTATGTGTGAAAAACATAGATGTCATGCTTGATAACAAAATTTTCAAAATTTCGGCATCTACAAGATGGGTATTATTGCAACTAAAGCAAAAAACACTGTCACCAAGACTCTTTCTACTGAGTATAGAATTGCAAAAGCTGTTAGTCAAGAAAAGCCAACCATTGCACCGAAACATCCAAGTTCTGTTGAGGCTCTTGAGAAGCTAAAGGCAGGTAAAAATTAGAAAAAACTTCTCACATGATGTAATTCATTATAAAATAGGCCTAGCCTGTTTTCTATGTGCATGCTACCTTTTCATCACCAACTTTCTCAAGACACTAAATATCATCAGAATGAAAATTATTGTTTAATTTTACTTAGCAAAGTTCTAGGCTAAAGTTTTTGTGGCTTGCCTATTTTGAAGTTCTTGTATGATGGCTTGTGGATTTCTACTTTGGATGATTAGAACTTAGGACAAATACTTTGTAACTGACCTCTCCAGAAGAAAATATGTTAATAAAATAAAATTATTACCATTAGGTTCTATATTTTATGCTCTTCCCAAATATCAGGGTTGTTTTTTGTTTATGTACCCCCCCCCCCCTTGATTGTTCAAGTTATAGCCCTAATGATAAGGCCCATTTTTTCAGTCATCAATGTGCTAAGATCTTACTTATTTTTGTAAAAAAATGCTTAAAAGTGAAATTTTTGAACTAAGATCTTATATCTTTTGTTGTTTTTATGCAAACATCTTTCATTATTCTGCTCTGATCAGCAGTCTGAGAACAACTATGAGTATATCATAAAAGTTCTCTCATCATTGTTCTATATGGAAAAAAGATGTCATCTTTCATGCTTTTTGCTAACATCAGTGAGCTGTAAGATCTTAGAACAAAGATGGGTTGAAAAAACAATAATCTTAGCAGAAAGATGTAAGATCTTAGTGCTAAAAACTGGCCCTATTTATTGCTTCATTAGGCTATGTTGAATCTTGTGATATCATTGGCAGATCCAGGATTTTTTTTTAGGGAGTGAGGGGTGCAAAAGGATTGATCAGATAAAATTGCTTTAGGAGCAAGTTTAATTAACACAAAGTTGCATTAATTTAGTAAATTACACTACTTTAGACTATGTTAGGGGGGGCATGCATGCCCCTCTCCTGGATCTGCCACTGTGTGATATTGTTACTCTCCCTTGTTAAAATGGTTTCTGCATTGTCAACTTGACTAAATTTAGTTTTGCTTGACTAAGAACAAGAGAATTTTAAATATAAATATTATTTGAAAAGATTTTGAAAATAGATAACTATGGAAAAAAAAAGTGACAACATAATAATCAGATGTTCTGAAATATGCTGCATTTTATAAAGTAAATTTCATTGTTCTAGTATCTTCTTTTATTTTTATGTTCCTAGGGCCATATCTTAGACCATCAGGGGGGGGGGGGGGTTAGGGTGCACTGTCAGAAAAGCCACCATGATACTTAAAAATAGCATAAAATAAGGAGTCTAATGTAGTATTTTTGTTTGTTTAGTATGTTTCCTTCAGAAGAGGCCAGCCACTAAACACTTTATTAAACTTTAATGTCAATATTGGTCATGTTCAAAAAGGGATCTTTTTCTTTGGTCTTGAGGAAATTGAATATTATTAAGCAGTATTGATAAGAATTGAGAGAAACATCATAATCTGATTAATAGAAACATTCTGCATGCTATAAACTAAGGATGTCCTCATTTTAGTGTTTTCTTTTAGTTTTGCATTTATTCTAAGGCTGTATCCAAGACCATCATGGGAAGGGAAGAGCAGTGGCAGATCCGGGGGGGGGGGCAAGGGAGCCCCCTCTAATGTAGTCTAAAGTAGTGTAATTTACTTAATTAATGCAAGTTTGCATCAATCAAACTTGCTCCTAATGCAAGTTTATCAGATCAACCTATTTCCCCCCCCCTCTTAAAAAAATCCTGGATCTGCCTCTAGTGGGTAGGTGTATTGTCAGAAAAGCAATCATGATATTTAGAAAGAGCCTAAAATATTGGATCTGATGGTTCTACTTTTGTTTTATTAACATGCTTCCTTTAGGGTTTGTGCTAGAGCTTCATGATTCACTAATTTTCTTTTTTTTGAATTGACTTTATTTGGTACTATGGGTCAATTGTCTATAAGAAATAAGCAAAAAAGGAAAAAGTCACAACTCATTAAATCAGCACACTTTTGTATACAGCTTAGGGGTATATCCTGCTCCACATTAGGATGTGGGGATGGGACAATTGTGGCACCAATGACAATCATTTTTGGATAAAGCAGTGAGTTAATTTTATTTGTGTTCAAATTAAAGGCAGGTAAAAATTGTAAAAAAAACCTCTCACATGATGTAATTCATTATAAAGTAACCTGTTTTCTACGTGCATGCTACCTTTTCATCAGCAACTTTTTCAAGACACTAACTATCATCAGAATAGAAAATATTTTTTAATTTTACTTAGCAAAGTTCTAAAGCTTTTATGGTTTGCCTATTTTGAAGTGCTTGTATAATGGCTTGTGGATTTATACTTTGGATGATTAGAACTTAGGACAAATACTTTGTAACTGACCTCTCCAGAAGAAAATACGTTAATAAAATAAAATTATTACCATTAGGTTCTATATTTTATGCTCTTCCCAAATATCAGGGTTGTTTTACCAAATATCAAATATCAGGGTTTCCCAAATATCAGGGTTGTTGTATGATGGCTTGTGGATTTCTACTTTGGATGATTAGAACTTAGGATAAATCCTTTGTAATTGACCTCTCCTGAAGAAAATATGCTAATAAAATAAAAGCAGCACCATTAGATTCTATATTTTATGTTCTTCCCAAATATCAGGTTTTTTTTTTGTTTATGTACCCCCCCCCCCCACCTCTTGATTGTTCAAGTTATAGCCCTAATGATATATTGCTTCATTATGTTGAATCTTGTGATATTGTTACTCTCCCTTGTTAAAATGGTTTCTACATTGTCAACTTGACTAAATTTAGTTTTGCTTGACTAAGAACAAGATAATTTTTAATATAAATATTATTTGAAATGATTTTGAAAGTAGATAACTATGGAAAAAAAACAACATAACAATCAGATTTTTTGAAATGTGCTTCATTTTATAAAGTAAATTATATTGTTCTAGCATCTTCTTTTATTTTTATATTCCTAGGGCCATATCTTAGACCATCAGGGGGGGGGATAGGGTGCACTCTCAGAAAAGCCACCACAATACTTAAAAGTAGCATCAAATAAGGAGTCTAATGTAGTATTTTTGTTTGTTTAGTGTGCTTCCCTCAGAAGAGGCCAGCCACTAAACACTTTATTAAACTTTAATGTCAATATTGGTCATGTTCAAAAAGGGATCTTTTTCTTTGGTCTTGAGGAAATTGAATATTATTAAGCAGTATAGATAAGAATGGAGAGAAACATGATAATGTGATTAGTAGAAACATTCTGCATGCTATAAACTAAGGATTTCCTCATTTTAGTGTTTTCTTTTAGTTTTATATTTATTCTAAGGCTATATCCAGGACCATCATGGGGAGGGGGATGTGTATTGTCAGAAAAGCAACCATGATATTTAGAAAGAGCCTAAAATATAGAATCTGATGGTTCTAGTTTTGTTTTATTAACATGCTTCCTTTAGGTTTTGCACTAGAGCTTCATCATTCACTAATTTTCTTTTTTTTGAATTGACTTTATTTGGTACTATGGGTCAATTGTCTATAAGAAATAAGCGAAAAAGAAAGAAAAATCACATCTCATTAGATCAGCTTACTTTTGTATACAGCTTAGGGGTATATCCTGATCCACATTAGGATGTGGGGCTGGGACAGAATTGTGGCACCAATGATAACTATTTTTGGATAAAGCAGTGAGTTAATTTTGTTTGTGTTCAAGTTCATTCAGAATGAATTTGTAACTTTGCTTTAAAAATGAATTTTTGAGATTTACAAATCATTAAGTTTATCACATTTGATTATAAAAAGTCCTTGCATGCGGAATAGATGCCTCCAAAACATCAAGTTAGCATTGGATGGCAAAGAGGATTGACAAATCAAGTGGTGGGTTCATTCTTGAGCAAGTAAATTAGTCCAAGAAACTCAAAATTTACCCATAATTGTGGCTAAAAATTTCTGAAAGTTTCATTCTCCTAGTTTAGCTATTTTCAAATATTAATAAAAACATTATTTCTGAATAAGATGTTTTTCAAAGAAAAGTAAAGACCCATATTAAATTTAAGACCAGCAGAAACAAATTCCTATAACATTTCAAAGTCAAAACAACCAGAAATTACTATTAAAGAATAAATGAAACCCGAAACAAACAGAAATTAAAATGAACAATCATAGCAAACATAGAGATAACTTAAACAAAATATTCATGAATAAATAAATCTTAAAACAAGTAGCCTAGACTAAATGAGATTGAATATTCAAATCAGACTTAAAACAAACATAATTTACTGCAAACAGGAGTTTGGCTAATGCACTTTTCCATTCCCTAACTATAAAAGTGTTAAATCTGTTGTATCATTTGCATTTATTGAAAACTATGTATCTTGAACACTGCTTTTATTTTTCAAAACATTGACAAAAAATATATATGTATATGCATAGAAAATCACTGGGAAGAACTAATTAAAATGGACTAAATATTTGATATATAATGATATTAATTCCTGTAAACTCAGCAATCCAAGGTTTTATTTTACTGTTATCTTATTTTTCAATGCTGTAAATATAAAAGAAAATATTTGTAATATATTGTGTTTTCAGTAAAGTGCAAATGATGCAACAGACCTTAGACTTGTGCAGTTAGGGAATGGAGGAAAGGGCAGTTGCCAAACTCCTGTTTGTAGTAATTTTTGTTTGTTTTAAGTTTGATTTGAATATTCAGTCTGATTTTACTCATTTTAAGATTTATTTATTATCTATATTAGTGCCTGTTATCTCTATGTTGGCTATGATTACCTATTTCAATTTCTGTATGTTTTTGGTTTCATTTATATCTTGATAGCGATTTCTGGTCATTTTCAGTTTGAATTACCATAAGAATTTATGTCTGCTGGTCTTAAGTTTAATATGGCTATAATTTTTTTGGAAAGCTGTTTTTATTAAGTTTTGTTTGTTTTTGATCAACAAAGTTTTGTTATTGGTAAAGGTAATGAATGCTTCTCCAGTTTTTCATGTCTCTGGTGTAGGAATTGAAATATCCTATTCTAATTTAATAGCTCTAATTAGTGTCTTTTTTATTTATTTCACCATTTCCTTAAAGTTTAAACTATATGCCATTATCTGTTCCTGGGATATTTCCGATATGCCATTCTGATAACCAACATGTACGTAGTATCTTTTGGTTGAATATTCTGACTGTTAGCTACTCCTAAGTTATTGCAGACATACCCTTTTGATAACCTGGATGCACACAGTGTCTTTTGATTTAGTTTAGCACTCCCCTCAGCATTCCATGAAGGTTCATGCCCTGTCCAACATGCCCTGAAAGTTTCAACTTAATGCCCTCAACTGTTCCTGAGATATTGCTGATGTATTCTTTTGACAATCACTATGCACATATTCTTTTTGATGTTGCTCAAAACCCCCCTCAACATTCCCTGGAATTCATCACAAGTAGTTCAACTAGCAGTTGCAGGCAGTCAGAGTTGGAAGTAGTCACAGTTGGAGTCACAACAAGTCACATTTGCAGCTGTAGTAGTTGTAGCAGCAGCCCTAAAAGTTTCAAATCAATGCCCTTACCCATTCCTAAGATATTGCAGTTATGCCTTTTTGATAACTTGGATGCAGATAGTGTCTCTAGATTTGCTTCAACATTACCAAAATTTTCCCTCAATACCCTTGGTCTTTTTGGACACACTTAGGATTAAACGTTCCCCTTTTCCCAAATATTCCTACTTGTTGAAAATGGACAAATTGCATTATTCTGAATCCTGGTCAGGGACCTGTGGGGGCATGGCATTCTTGTAGACATACTTATTAAACCTTTTAACTATATTGAATAAAATGGCTTTTTAACTTTTCTATCAGTGAAAAGGGGGTATATAAAAGGGTGAGAGGAGGGGGACTGGTTGATCTCTGTTCCTTTTTTGACCTCCCTCCCAACATGATTTTAAAGTTTCCCTTAGCAATTCCTTAGATATTACTATTGTGCCCTTTTGACAGCCCTCCTGTATATAGTGTATTTGATGGTGTTTGACACCTCTTCATCATTTTCTAAAAGTTTTACCTTAGTACCCTTAAACGTTTTGGAGACTCAGGATATGCCCCCTTTTATCAATAACCAACCTTATATATAAATATTGGGATAACTTATGCAATGTACAACAATTTCCCCAGGGACTGTGGGGGTTTTGTCACCCATGGAGGTGCAATCTTCTGACTTTTCTGTCATTTTGAACAAGATGGCTATTCCAAAATTTTAATCAGATGTCTTTGGGAGGATCGTAGCCGAAACTGGCATGGGAGGAGGACAGGTTGCCCTCTGACCACTTTTCAACTCCCCCCCCCCCAACATGCCCTGAAAGTTTGAATTTAATACTTTCGTCGATTTTAGAGATATTGCAGATATGCCTTTCTGATAAACTGGATGCATATATAATTTTTTGATTTAGTTTAATATGACCCTCAACATTTCCTGAAATTTTGCCTTAGTACCCTTAGCCTTCTTGAACACACCTAGAATCTAACATTCCCTCTTTTCCTAACAATAAATCCTGCATTTGAATAAGGGTAAATTACATAATTTACAATCCTTGCCCTGGGGACTGTGAGGGGCGTTGCATCCTTTGAGGCATAGCCTGCAACATGTCAGGATTGCCTAATGGTATTTAGTTTTGAAACTTTCATGGGCTGTTGAAGTAAATCAAAAGATACAATGCTCATCCAGTTTTTTAAAATGGTGTGCGGAATATCTCAGAAACAGTTGAAGGTATTAATTTGAAACTTTCTGAGAATATTCGACAATTTCAGGGAATGCTGAGGGGATCTTGAAATAAATCAAGAGACAGTAATAAGGACTAATAAATCAGAATCATATGTTTTAATTCTTATGCCAAAGACGTGAAAAGCCGGAGAAATATTAATCACACTGAACAATAATGAAACTTTGACAATAAAAAACGAATACATATTAATTAAAAAAAATCTGAAAAAGATGTTTTTGGAGCAAAAGCAATGATCTACATTTAACTTTAGACCAGCAGAAACGAAGCCCGATAATAATTCAAATTTAAAGGACCCAAAATTACTATAAAAGAATAAATGAAGCCCAAGACAAGTAGAAATTATAGGAAATGACCATATCAAATATCAGGTGTGTGTAACTAAACCTTTGCGTAACTGAACCTACGTTCTAGTGAGCCCATGTAATTTTAGACATAATACTCTGAGCTTTTTTAAGATCAGACTGCCTTTCTATAACAAAGATTAAAGTTCAAAGGGGGATACGCCATTTTCTTAGACACTGAAAACAGATATTAAATAATCTTGACATTTTGACCACATACACCAGTGGTCGAAATATCCGTATTTTTTAATATCTGTTTTCACTGTCTAATAAAAGGACCTATCCCCATTTGAACTTTTATTTGTTAACCCATGTAACTGAACTTCCTTGCAACTGGACCCTTGTTCAATGAAAAAATGTGCATCCAAATATCAAGCACTTTTCGTAAAACCCAAGAATTTATTTCTTAATTAATTTTAGTGTTAATATGAAAATAAATAGCTTCTATCAATAACCGATTTAGCTTTGTAATTGAACGATTTTTTTTTCTCTTGGTAGTTTTTTCATTTGTTTTACATTTTTCACCTTGCAAAGCAGACTGGGAAGGATAGTATTAAAGAGGGAGATTTTAAACATCAGTTTAAAGATTTCCCATCGCGGGGAATATACGTGCATTTAAAAGCCAGTGGTCATACAGACAAAAAAGACAGAACAAAATATACAAAATTATACTAATCAAGCAATAGCACTCACCACATTGAAATGTCTTCTGTGCCTCTAAAACTGTCTATAAAATTTTCCATCGCAATAATTAGCTCCCTAGAAGAGGTCTCCATGATACCTGGGAGCCCTGGTGCATCCCCATAAAAAAAGCTATTCCTTAAGTTTTCCAAACTTTGGCAATTACTCAGAAGATGTTCCAGGTCATTCTAATAGTCCCCACGAAGGGGGCAAGCACACCTACCTCCCGGGCCATCTTCACTTTAGGAATCCCAGTATCCCCTACGCAATGGCCCACAATCTGCTCACACCACCCCTTCATTGCCCTCCATGGTAGGCTCAGTTTCAATTAAAACTCCTCTTCCTGCAGTACTTTCATCTGCTGATAAAATCTTAAAGAGTATATGACTTCTTAACACGAGTAAGCCAGACCTGAATCTCCTGGTCCTCAAGGCGCAAATATAACATACTAAGGAAATCGTCAGGTCTACAATGGAAACCCTGGCCCTCATTCTATGGCCATGTTGCTTTTTAGAAGATTTAAACATATCATTGTAAGCCGCTTTAGCTAGACGGTTATTGGGCAAATGTAATATCTGTTACCAAAACTTGATCATCTGTAAAATCCTTTCATGGCTCAAAAAAAAAAAAAAAAAATGTTGAATTTTAGAGTACTTCAAGTATGTTCTCTAGAATTTCAGACACGCAGTTTCAGACCCCCCCCCCCCACTCCCATTCCAATGCAACATTTTTATTTTTTTTTGTCAAATTGGGGGAGCATCATGAAAAAACAAAACAAGTCCGCCGAGACAAGACAAATTCTTAGCTCTTGTGTCTCTCCCTAAAAAAATGACATCCAAGCTTGATTTGAACATTAAAGCATCAAATACAATAGGAAATTTCAAACTCCTGTACGTACGAAAAAGGAACGGTTGAGTATCCCCCAATAAGCATGGCCCAACCTACATGTTTTATGTATTGGTCAACAATGGTAAAAACTGTATGTCGGAGCAGCAATATCTCAAAAAAATTCAGGGAGTTATATCTGTATCAAGTAGCTGTTGAATTGGTGTGCCGTTTGAATAAATTGGATAAATAAAAAGAAATTTTAGACGGGAGGACTCCAAGGACAAGTCAATCTAAGAAGAAATGTTTTTTTTTTTGCAGTCCAGAAACGTTTGCCTTGATACATCCTAACAATTTTTGTCAGACACTATCAAAACAAGGCACTGCCTACCCAATGGGAGGGCTACAGTCGAAAGTCTTGTAACTGTAACCAATACAATAAAATAAAGATGTTTTTCTTTGAAATAAGACATCAAGGTTAGAATTAGAATTGAAAAAAAAAACAACACCACCATATAAATAATTTTGCTGTCGTTGATGTCTTGTCACAACCCCAATGGTTAACCCAACCACCATGCAGCTCAATCCCTATTTAACTGAAACCCCATTCAACTCAACCCCATGCAAATCAACCTCATTTGACTCAACCTTAAGTGGAATTCAACTCTCATTTCACTCAAACCTGACGCAACTCAAACCTCCGTTTAACCCGACCCTTGTTCAAATCAATCTTTCCTTTTCTGCTTAACCCTCCTCAAATCTATAATATAACTAGCTCTGTAATTCAGCCCGTTTTGTCAGAGGCGAAAAAAGCTGAATCGAATGAAATGGTCTTTATTTATTGGTTAATGCTTATGTAAGTGTTTTTTTTTTTTATTTTATTTTATGCTGCTTCAATGCAAAATTATTCCTCCCCCCCCCTCTAAAAGTTTATCCTTCTGTCTTGTATATTTAAAAAATCGCGAATCCCAGGGTTCAAACACACTTGAATTTCATGGTTGCAACTGTAAATGCACTCTAGCAGAAAAAATCATGGCCCATAGTAGCCATAACCTTAAAAATACGTTAGAAAAAAGCTCTATCTCGTAAGAAAATTTTTTTGTTAGTGCTGATTCAGGAATGATAGTTATTATTCAAATTCAACTTAAAGTAGAAGTTTGTTGCGGAAACAGATTTATGGGAATTTTCAAAAGAGCTGGAAGCACTGATAAGTCTCTTTTCTTTTTCTTTTCTCCACTACTAATAGGTTATTAGAACATCATAGAGAGCTGTTTAAGGTAATTTGGAATCTAATACACATACATACGCGCTTTTTATATTTTTGTCATGACAACAGCATCATAAAATGCCTTATGGTCTATTGCTGAAATTCCCGCGATGGAAAATCTTTAAACTGTGTTTATGTATACATATATAGATATATATATATATATATATATATATATATATATATATATATATATATATATATATATATATATATATATATATATATATATATATATATATATATATATATATATATAATATGATCTGGAAGATGCAGCTAGACGCCATAATAGTAAAATATTGTGCTGGCATGTCAATAAATTGAGAGGGAGTAGTCAATCCGGACTTGGCCCAATTAAAGATAGGAATGGTGCCACAATTAGCGATAAGGAAAGAATTAAAGAGAGATGGGCAGAACATTTTGAGAATAAACCTAGATAGAGTTGCAGGAAAAGATATAGAGGAAAATGGAAAAGTTTGTGATACCTTGGATGTGAAGGAAGATTTTTTTGTGACGAAGAATTAGTGACAGTACTAAAAGGATTAAAAAATAATAAGGCTCCAGGTGCTGATAGGGTGGTACATGAGTTTCTTAAATATGTGGGCTCTGAGGTTAGAAATAAGTTACTGTAGGTTATGAATATGATTTTTGAAAAATGGGAAGTACCTAAAGATTGCGCCCTAGTGCTGCCTAAGTAAAGAACGATGTGGGCACAATGTGTTTTTTTTTTCTCCATACCCGGGCACTTCGTATCGAAGGAGTCGTCGCAGAAACTTCAAAAGGGCTCATTCGATTGGAAATTGGAGTGGCTAGTGCCCTTTTTAATAGGCGAAAGTGATTGGAGGGCAACTAGCCCCCCCCCCCACGCCCGTCATTCCTCCAAACACATCCAATCAAAATTTTGAGATAGCCATTTTGTTCAGCGTAGTTGATTTCCAAATAGAAAATATGTTTTTGAGAAGGACACTCCCCCACAACCCTCAGGGCAAGGGTTTTAAGTTATGCCCTGGGGGCATATAAGGTTTTTATAGAAGGCGTTGTCATAGAAACTTCAAAACAGGCTCATTAGATTGGAAATTTAAAGGGCTAGTACCCTTTTTAATAGTCGAAAGTGATTGGAGGGCAACTAGCCCCCTCCCGACGCCCATCATTCTCCCAAATACATCCAATCAAAATTTTGAGATAGCCATTTTGTTCAGCGTAGTTGATTTCCAGATAGAAAATATGTTTTTGAGGAGGACACTCCCCCACAACCCTCAGGGCAAGGGTTTTAAGTTATGCCCTGGGGGCATATAAGGTTTTTATAGAAGGCGTTGTCATAGAAACTTCAAAACAGGCTCATTAGATTGGAAATTTAAAGGGCTAGTACCCTTTTTAATAGTCGAAAGTGATTGGAGGGCAACTAGACCCCCCCCCCACGCCCATCATTCCCCCAAACACATCCAATTAAAATTTTGAGATAGCCATTTTGTTCAGCGTAGTTGATTTCCAGATAGAAAATATGTTTTTGAGGAGGACACTCCCCCACAACCCTCAGGGCAAGGGTTTTAAGTTGTGCCCTAGGGGCATATAAGGTTTTTATAGAAGGCGTTGTCGTAGAGACTTCAAAACAGGCTCATTCAATTGGAAATTAAAAGGGCTAGTGCCCTTTTTAATAGTTGAAAGTGATTGGAGGGCAACTAGCCCCCCACGCCCATCATTCCCCCAAACACATCCAATCAAAATTTTGAGATAGCCATTTTGTTCAGCGTATTTGATTTCCAGATAGAAAATATGTTTTTGAGGAGGACACTCCCCCACAACCATCAGGGCAAGGGTTTTAAGTTATGCCCTGGGGGCATATAAGGTTTTTATAGAAGGCGTTGTCGTAGAAACTTCAAAACAGGCTCATTCGATTGGAAATTCAAAGGGCTCACGCCCACCTTTTCCTCAAACACATCCAGTCAAAATTTTTAGATAGCCATTTTATTCAACGTAGTTGAAAGTTTTGGAAATTAGGTCTTTAAGGATGACAACCCCTCCCCCCCACAGCCCTAGGACAAGGGTTGTAAGTTATGCCCAGGGGGCATATAAAGTTTTTATTGAAAGCGTTGTCATAGAAAATTCAAAAGGGCTCATTCAATTGGAAATTGAAAGGGCTAGTGCCTTTTTTAATAGTTGAAAGTGATTGGATAGTGACTAACGCCCCTCTCATGCCAACCATTTTCCCAAACACATTGAATTAAAATTTTGAGATATCCATTTTGTTCAACGTAGTTGAAAGTTCTGGAAATTTTGTCTTTTAGGATGATAACCCCCTCAGAGCCCTCATTGCAAGGGTTGTAAGTTATGCTCTGGGGGCATATAAAGTTTTTATTGAAAGTGTTGTCGTAGAAACTTCAAAAGGGCTCATTCGATTGGAAATTTAAAGGGCTAGTGCCTTTTTTAATAGTCGAAAGTGATTAGAGGGCAACTATCCCCACCCCGCACGCCCATCATTCCCCCAAACACATCCAATCAAAATTTTGAGATAGCCATTTTGTTCAGCGTAGTTGATTTCCAGATAGAAAATATGTTTTTGAGGAGGACACTCCCCCACAACCCTCAGGGCAAGGGTTTTAAGTTATGCCCTGGGGGCATATAAGGTTTTTATAGAAGGCGTTGTCGTAGAAACTTCGAAAAGAGCTCATTCGATTGGAAATTGGAGTGGCTAGTGCCCTTTTTAATAGTCGAAAGTGATTGGAGGGCAACTAGCCCCCCCCACCCCACGCCCATCATTCCCCCAAACACATCCAATCAAAATTTTGCGATAGCCATTTTGTTCAGCGTAGTTGTTTTCCAGATAGAAAATATGTTTTTGAGGAGGACATTCCGTCACGAACCTCAGGGCAAGGATTTTAAGTTATGCCTAGGGCATATAGGTTTTATAGAAGGCGTGTCGTAGAACTTCAACAGGCTCATTCGATGGAAATTAAAGGGATAGTAGCCTTTTAATAGTTGAAAGTGATTGGAGGGCAACTAGCCCCCCCACGCCCATCATTCCTCCAAACACATCCAATCAAAATTTTGAGATAGCCATTTTGTTCAGCATAGTTTATTTCAAGATAGAAAATATCTGTTTGAGGAGGACACTCCCCCACAACCCTCGGGGCAAGGGTTTTAAGTTATGCCCTGGGGGCATATAAGGTTTTTATAGAAGGCGTTGCCGTAGAAAATTCAAAAGAGGCTCATTCGATTGGAAATTGAACGGACGTGTGCCCTCTTTAGTAGTCGAAAGTGATTGGAGGGCAACTAGCCCCCCCCCCCACGCCCATCATTCCACCAAACACCTCCAATCAAAATTGTGAGATAGCCATTTTGTTCAGCGTAGTTGATTTCCAAATAGAAAATATGTTTTTGAGGAGGACACTCCCCGCAACCCTCAGGGCAAAGGTTTTAAGTTTTGCCCTGGGGGCATATAAGGTTTTTATAGAAGGCGTTGTCGTAGAAACTTCAAAACAGGCTCATTCGATTGGAAATTCAAAGGGCTAATGCTCTTTTAAAAGTCGAAAGGGATTGGGGGGGGGGCAACTAGCCCTCCCCACGCCCATCATTCCCCCAAACACATCCAATCAAAATTTTGAAATAGCCTTTTGTTCAGCGTAGTTGATTTTCAGATAGAAAATATGTTTTTGAGGAGGACACTCCCCCACAGCCCTCAGGGCAAAGGTTTTAAGTTATGCCCTGGGTGCATATAAGGTTTTTGTAGAAGGCGTTGTCGTAGAAACTTCAAGAAAGGTTCATTCGAATGGAAATTCAAAGGGCTAGTGCCCTTATTAATAGTCGAAAGTGATTGGAGGGCAACTAGCCCCCCCCCCCCGCCCATCATTCCCCCAAACACATCCAATCAAAATTTTGAGATAGCCATTTTGTTCAGCGTAGTTGATTATCAAATAGAAAATTTGTTTCTGAGGAGGACACTCCAACACAAGTTAAGTTATGCCCTGAGGGCATATAAGGTTTTTATTGAAGGCGTTGCCGTAGAAACTTTAAAACAGGCTCATTCGATTGGAAATTCAAAGGGCTAGTGCCCTTTTAATAGTCAAAAGTGATTGAAGGGAAACTAGCCCCCCTGCCTCGCCCATCATTCCCCCAAACACATCCAATCAAAATTTTGAGATAGCCATTTTGTTCAGCGTAGTTGATTTCAACATAGAAAATGTGTTCTTGAGGAGGACACTCCCCCACAACCCTCAGGGCAAGGGTTTTAAGTTATGCCCTGGGGGCATATATGGCTTTTTATAGAAGGCGTTGTCGTAGAAACTTCAAAACAGGCTCATTCGATTGGAAATTCAAAGGGCGTTTGCGCTTTTTAATAGTCGAAAGTGATTGGAGGGCAACTAGCTCCCCCCCACGCCCATCATTCCCCCAAACACATCCAATCAAAATTGTGAGATAGCCATTTTTTCAGCGTAGTTGATTTCCAGATAGGAAATATGTTTTTGAGGAGGACACTCCCCCGCAACCCTCAGGGCAAAGGTTTTAAGTTATGCCCTGGGGGCATATAAGGTTTTTATAGAAGGCGTTGTCGTAGAAACTTCAAAACAGGCTCATTCGATTGGTACTTCAAAGGGCTAGTGCCCTTTTTAATAGTCGAAAGTGATTGGAGGGCAACTAGCCCCCCTCCCCACGCCCATCATTCCCCCAAACACAACCAATCAAAATTTTGAGATAGCCATTTTTTCAGCGTAGTTGATTTCCAGATAGAAAATATCTGTTTGAGGAGGACACTCCCCCACAACCCTCGGGGCAAGGGTTTTAAGTTATGCCCTGGGGGCATATAAGGTTTTTATAGAAGGCGTTGCCGTAGAAACTTCAAAATAGGCTCATTCGATTGGAAATTGAACGGACGTTTGCCCTTTTTAATAGTCGAAAGTGATTGGAGGGCAACTAGCCCCCCCCCACGCCCATCATTCCACCAAACACCTCCAATCAAAATTGTGAGATAGCCATTTTGTTCAGCGTAGTTGATTTCCATAATAATATGGATATGTTTTTAGAAAATATGTTTTTTGAGGAGGACACTCCCTCGCAACCCTCAGGGCAAAGGTTATAACTTATGCCTTGGGGGCATATAAGGTTTTTATAAAAGGCGTTGTCGTAGAAACTTCAAAACAGGCTCATTCGATTGGAAAATCAAAGGGCTAATGCCCTTTTAAAGTCGAAAGGAATTGGAGGGCAACTAGCCCCCCCCCCCCCCACGCCCATCATTCCCCCAAACACATCCAATCAAAATTTTGAGATAGCCATTTTGTTCAGCGTATGTTGATTTCCAGATAGAAAATATGTTTTGAGGAGGACACTCCCCCACAACCCTCAGGGCAAGGTTTTAAGTTATGCCCTGGGGGCATATAAGGTTTTTATAGAAGGTGTTGTCGTAGAAACTTCAAAACAGGCTCATTCGATTGGAAATTCAAAGGGCTCACGCCCACCTTTTCCTCAAACACATCCAGTCAAAATTTTAGATAGCCATTTTGTTCAACGTAGTTGAAAGTTTTGTAGAAATTAGGTCTTTAAGGATGACAACCCCTCCCCCCACAGCCCTCAGGACAAGGGTTTGTAAGTTATGCCCAGGGGGCATATAAGTTTTTATTGAAGTGTTGTCGTAGAAACTTCAAAAAGGCTCATTCGATTGGAAATTGAAAGGGCTAGTGCCCTTTTTAATAGTCGAAAGTGATTGGATAGGGACTAACGCCCCCCCATGCCACGCCATTTTCCCCAAACACATTGAATCAAAATTTTGAGATAGCCATTTTGTTCAAGCGTAGTTGAAGTTCTAGGAAATTTTGTCTTTGAGGATGATAACCCCCTCAGAGCCCTCATGGCAAGGGTTGTAAGTTATGCCTGGGGCATATAAAGTTTTTATGAAGGCGTTGTCGTAGAAACTTCAAAACAGGCTCATTCGATTGGAAATTTAAAGGGCTAGTGCCCTTTTTAATAGTCGAAAGTGATTGAGGGCAACTATCCCCCCCCGCACGCCCATCATTCCCCCAAACACATCCAATCAAAATTTTGAGATAGCCATTTTGTTCAGCGTAGTTGATTTCCAGATAGAAAATATGTTTTTGAGGAGGACACTCCCCCACAACCCTCAGGGCAAGGGTTTTAAGTTATGCCCTGGGGGCATATAAGGTTTTTATAGAAGGCGTTGTCGTAGAAACTTCGAAAACAGGCTCATTCGATTGGAAATTGAAGTGGCTAGTGCCCTTTTTAATAGTCGAAAGTGATTGGAGGGCAACTAGCCCCCCACCCCACGCCCATCATTCCCCCAAACACATCCAATCAAAATTGTGCGATAGCCATTTTTTCAGCGTAGTTGATTTCCAGATAGAAAATATGTTTTTGAGGAGGACACTCCGTCACGACCCTCAGGGCAAGGTTTTAAGTTATGCCCTAGGGGCATATAAGGTTTTTATAGAAGGCGTTGTCGTAGAAACTTCAAAACAGGCTCATTCGATTGGAAATTAAAGGGATAGTAGCCTTTTTAATAGTTGAAAGTGATTGGAGGGCAACTAGCCCCCCCACGCCCATCATTCCTCCAAACACATCCAATCAAAATTTTGAGATAGCCATTTTGTTCAGCATAGTTTATTTCAAGATAGAAAATATCTGTTTGAGGAGGACACTCCCCCACAACCCTCGGGGCAAGGGTTTTAAGTTATGCCCTGGGGCATATAAGGTTTTTATAGAAGGCGTTGCCGTAGAAACTTCAAAACAGGCTCATTCGATTGGAAATTGAACGGACGTGTGCCCTCTTTAATAGTCGAAAGTGATTGGAGGGCAACTAGCCCCTCCCCACGCCCATCATTCCACCAAACACCTCCAATCAAAATTGTGAGATAGCCATTTTGTTCAGCGTAGTTGATTTCCAAATAGAAAATATGTTTTTTGAGGAGGACACTCCCCGCAACCCTCAGGGCAAAGGTTTTAAGTTATGCCCTGGGGGCATATAAGGTTTTATAGAAGGCGTTGTCGTAGAAACTTCAAAACAGGCTCATTCGATTGGAAATTCAAAGGGCTAATGCCCTTTTAATAGTCGAAAGGGATTGGGGGGGGGCAACTAGCCCTCCCCACGCCCATCATTCCCCCAAACACATCCAATCAAAATTTTGAAATTTTGTTCAGCGTAGTTGATTTTCAGATAGAAAATATGTTTTTGAGGAGGACACTCCCCCACAACCCTCAGGGCAAGGTTTTAAGTTATGCCCTGGGTGCATATAAGGTTTTTGTAGAAGGCGTTGTCGTAGAAACTTCAAAAAGGTTCATTCGATTGGAAATTTAAAGGGCTAGTGCCCTTTTAATAGTCGAAAGTGATTGGAGGGCAACTAGCCCCCCCCCCACGCCCATCATTCCCCCAAACACATCCAATCAAAATTTTGAGATAGCCATTTTGTTCAGCGTAGTTTGATTTCCAGATAGAAAATATGTTTTTGAGGAGGACACTCCCCACAACCTCAGGCAAGGGTTTTAAGTTATGCCCTGGGGGCATATAAGGTTTTTATAGAAGGCGTTGTCGTAGAAACTTCAAAACAGGCTCATTCGATTGGAAATTCAAAGGGCTAGTGCCCTTTTTAATAGTCGAAAGTGATTGGAGGGCAACTAGCCCCCCTGCCCTCGCCCATCATTCCCCCAAACACATCCAATCAAAATTTTGAGATAGCCATTTTGTTCAGCGTAGTTGATTTCAACATAGAAATATGTTTCTTGAGGAGGACACTCCCCCACAACCCTCAGGGCAAGGGTTTTAAGTTATGCCCTGGGGGCATATATGGCTTTTTATAGAAGGCGTTGTCGTAGAAACTTCAAAACAGGCTCATTCGATTGGAAATTCAAAGGGCGTTTGCCCTTTTTAATAGTCGAAAGTGATTGGAGGGCAACTAGCCCCCCCCCCACGCCAATCATTCCCCCAAACACATCCAATCAAAATTGTGAGATAGCCATTTTTTCAGCGTAGTTGATTTCCAGATAGGAAATATGTTTTTGAGGAGGACACTCCCCCCAACCCTCAGGGCAAGGGTTTTAAGTTATGCCCTGGGGGCATATAAGGTTTTTATAGAAGGCGTTGTCGTAGAAACTTCAAAACAGGCTCATTCGATTGGAACTTCAAAGGGCTAGTGCCCTTTTTGATAGTCGAAAGTGATTGGAGGGCAACTAGCCCCCCTCCCCACGCCCATCATTCCCCCAAACACAACCAATCAAAATTTTGAGATAGCCATTTTTTCAGCGTAGTTGATTTCCAGATAGAAAATATCTGTTTGAGGAGGACACTCCCCCACAACCCTCAGGGCAAGGGTTTTAAGTTATGCCCTGGGGGCATATAAGGTTTTTATAGAAGGCGTTGTCGTAGAAACTTCAAAACAGGCTCATTCGATTGGAATTGAACGGACGTTGCCCTTTTTAATAGTCGAAAGTGATGGAGGGCAACTAGCCCCCCCCACGCCATCATTCCCCAAACACCTCCAATCAAAATTGTGAGATAGCCATTTTGTTCAGCGTAGTTGCATAATAGTATGTTTAGAAAATATGTTTTTGAGGAGGACACTCCCCCCCAACCCTCAGGGCAAGGGTTATAAGTTATGCCTGGGGGCATATAAGGTTTTTATAGAAAGGCGTTGTCATAGAAAATTCAAAAGGGCTCATTCATTGGAAATTGAAAGGGCTAGTGCCTTTTTAATAGTTGAAAGTGATTGGATAGTGACTAACGCCCCTCTCATGCCAACCATTTTCCCAAACACATTGCAATCAAAATTTTGAGATATCCATTTTGTTCAACGTAGTTGAAAGTTCTGGAAATTTTGTCTTTTAGGATGATAACCCCCTCAGAGCCCTCATTGCAAGGGTTGTAAGTTATGCTCTGGGGGCATATAAAGTTTTTATTGAAAGTGTTGTCGTAGAAACTTCAAAAGGGCTCATTCGATTGGAAATTTAAAGGGCTAGTGCCTTTTTAATAGTTGAAAGTGATTAGAGGGCAACTATCCCACCCCGCACGCCCATCATTCCTCCAAACCATCAATCAAAATTTTGAGATAGCCATTTTGTTCAGCGTAGTTGATTTCCAGATAGAAAATATGTTTTTGAGGAGGACACTCCGCCACAAACCCTCAGGGCAAGGGTTTTAAGTTATGCCCTGGGGGCATATAAGGTTTTTATAGAAGGCGTTGTCGTAGAAACTTCGAAAAGGGCTCATTCGATTGGAAATTGGAGTGGATAGTGCCCTTTTTAATAGTCGAAAGTGATTGGAGGGCAACTAGCCCCCCCCCACCCCACGCCCATCATTCCCCCAAACACATCCAATCAAAATTTTGCGATAGCCATTTTGTTCAGCGTAGTTGTTTTCCAGATAGAAAATATGTTTTTGAGGAGGACATTCCGTCACGAACCTCAGGGCAAGGATTTTAAGTTATGCCCTAGGGGCATATAAGGTTTTTATAGAAGGCGTTGTCGTAGAAACTTCAAAACAGGCTCATTCGATTGGAAATTCAAAGGGCTAATGCTCTTTTAAAAGTCGAAAGGGATTGGGGGGGGCAACTAGCCCTCCCCACGCCCATCATTCCCCCAAACACATCCAATCAAAATTTTGAAATAGCCATTTTGTTCAGCGTAGTTGATTTTCAGATAGAAAATATGTTTTTGAGGAGGACACTCCCCCACAGCCCTCAGGGCAAAGGTTTTAAGTTATGCCCTGGGTGCATATAAGGTTTTTGTAGAAGGCGTTGTCGTAGAAACTTCAAGAAAGGTTCATTCGAATGGAAATTTAAAGGGCTAGTGCCCTTATTAATAGTCGAAAGTGATTGGCGGGCAACTAGCCCCCCCCCCCCCCACGCCCATCATTCCCCCAAACACATCCAATCAAAATTGTGAGATAGCCATTTTGTTCAGCGTAGTTGATTATCAAATAGAAAATTTGTTTCTGAGGAGGACACTCCAACACAAGTTAAGTTATGCCCTGAGGGCATATAAGGTTTTTATTGAAGGCGTTGCCGTAGAAACTTTAAAACAGGCTCATTCGATTGGAAATTCAAAGGGCTAGTGCCCTTTTAATAGTCAAAAGTGATTGAAGGGAAACTAGCCCCCCTGCCTCGCCCATCATTCCCCCAAACACATCCAATCAAAATTTTGAGATAGCCATTTTGTTCAGCGTAGTTGATTTCAACATAGAAAATGTGTTCTTGAGGAGGACACTCCCCCACAACCCTCAGGGCAAAGGTTTTAAGTTATGCCCTGGGGGCATATATGGCTTTTTATAGAAGGCGTTGTCGTAGAAACTTCAAAACAGGCTCATTCGATTGGAAATTCAAAGGGCGTTTGCGCTTTTTAATAGTTGAAAGTGATTGGAGGGCAACTAGCTCCCCCCCACGCCCATCATTCCCCCAAACACATCCAATCAAAATTGTGAGATAGCCATTTTTTCAGCGTAGTTGATTTCCAGATAGGAAATATGTTTTTGAGGAGGACACTCCCCCGCAACCCTCAGGGCAAAGGTTTTAAGTTATGCCCTGGGGGCATATAAGGTTTTTATAGAAGGCGTTGTCGTAGAAACTTCAAAACAGGCTCATTCGATTGGTACTTCAAAGGGCTAGTGCCCTTTTTAATAGTCGAAAGTTATTGGAGGGCAACTAGCCCCCCTCCCCACGCCCATCATTCCCCCAAACACAACCAATCAAAATTTTGAGATAGCCATTTTTTCAGCGTAGTTGATTTCCAGATAGAAAATATCTGTTTGAGGAGGACACTCCCCCACAACCCTCGGGCAAGGGTTTTAAGTTATGCCCTGGGGGCATATAAGGTTTTTATAGAAGGCGTTGCCGTAGAAACTTCAAAATAGGCTCATTCGATTGGAAATTGAACGGACGTTTGCCCTTTTTAATAGTCGAAATGTGATTGGAGGGCAACTAGCCCCCCCACGCCCATCATTCCACCAAACACCTCCAATCAAAATTGTGAGATAGCCATTTTGTTCAGCGTAGTTGATTTCCATAATAATATGGATATGTTTTTAGAAATATGTTTTTTGAGGAGGACACTCCCTCGCAACCCTCAGGGCAAAGGTTATAACTTATGCCTTGGGGGCGTATAAGGTTTTTATAAAAGGCGTTGTCGTAGAAACTTCAAAACAGGCTCATTCGATTGGAAAATTCAAAGGGCTATTGCCCTTTTTAATAGTCGAAAGTGATTGGAGGGCAACTAGCCCTCCCCCCCCCCACGCCCATCATTCCCCCAAACACATCCAATCAAAATTTTGAGATAGCCATTTTTTCAGCGTAGTTGATTTCCAGATAGAAAATATGTTTTTGAGGAGGACACTCCCCCACAACCCTCAGGACAAAGGTTTTAAGTTATGCCCTGGGGGCATATAAGGTTTTTATAGAAGGCGTTGTCGTATAAACTTCAAAACAGGCTCATTCGATTGAAATTCAAAGGGCTAGTGCCCTTTTTAATAGTCGAAAGTGATTGGAGGGCAACTAGCCCCCCACCCCCACGCCCATCATTCCCCAAACACATCCATCAAAATTGTGAGATAGCCATTTTGTTCAGCGTAGTTGATTTTCAGATAGAAAATATGTTTTTGAGGAGGACACTCCCCCACAACCCTCAGGGCAAGGGTTTTAAGTTATGCCCTGGGGCATATAAGGTTTTTATAGAAGGCGTTGTCGTAGAAACTTCAAAACAGGCTCATTCGATTGGAAATTCAAAGAGCTAGATCCCTTTTTAATAGTCGAAAGTGATTGGAGGGCAACTAGCCCCCCTCCACGCCATCATTCCCCCAAACACATCCAATCAAAATTTGGAGATAGCCATTTTGTTAAGCGTAGTTGATTTCAAGATAGCAAATGTCTGTTTGAGGAGGACACTCCCCCACAACCCTCGGGGCAAGGGTTTTAAGTTATGCCCTGGGGCATATAAGGTTTTTATAGAAGGCGTTGCCGTAGAAACTTCAAAACAGACTCATTCGATTGAAAATTCAAAGGGTGTTTGCCCTTTTTAATAGTTGAAAGTGCTTGGAGGGCAACTAGTCCCCCTCCACGCCCATCATTCCCCCAAACACATCCAATCAAAATTGTGAGATAGCCATTTTTTCAGCGTAGTTGATTTCCAGATAGAAAATATGTTTTTGAGGAGGACACTCCCCCGCAACCCTCAGGACAAAGGTTTTAAGTTGTGCCCTGGGGGCATATAAGGTTTTTATAGAAGGCGTTGTCGTAGAAACTTCAAAACAGACTCATTCGATTGAAAATTCAAAGGGCTAGTGCCCTTTTTAAAAGTCGAAAGGGATTGGAGGGCAACTAGCCCCCCCCCACGCCCATCATTCCTCCAAACACATCTAATCAAAATTGTGAGATAGCCATTTTGTTCAGCGTAGTTGATTTCCAGATAGAAAATATGTTTTTGAGGAGGACACTCCCCCGCAACCCTCAGGACAAAGGTTTTAAGTTGTGCCCTGGGGGCATATAAGGTTTTTATAGAAGGCGTTGTCGTAGAAACTTCAAAACAGGCTCATTCGATTGAAAATTCAAAGGGCTAGTGCCCTTTTTAAAAGTCGAAAGGGATTGGAGGGCAACTAGCCCCCCCCCACGCCCATCATTCCTCCAAACACATCTAATCAAAATTTTGAGATAGCCATTTTGTTCAGCGTAGTTGATTTTCAAATAGAAAATATGTTTTTGAGGAAGACACTCCCCCACAGCCCTCAGGGCAAAGGTTTTAAATTATGCCCTGGGGACATATAAGGTTTTTATAGAAGGCGTTGTCGTAGAAACTTCAAAACAGACTCATTCGATTGGGAATTAAAAGGGCTAGTGCCCTTTTTAATAGTTGAAAGTGATTGGAGGGCAACTAGCCCTCCACGCCATCATTCCCCGAAACACATCCAATAAGAATTTTGAGATAGCTATTTTGTTCAGCGTAGGTTAGTTGATTTCCGGATAGAAAATATGTTTTTTAGGAGGAAACTCCCCCACAACCCTCAGGGCAAGGATTTTAAGTTATGCCCTGGGGGCATATAAGGATTTATAAGAAGGCGTTGTCGTAGAGACTTCAAAACAGGCTCATTCGATTGGAAATTTAAAGGGCTAGTGCCCTTCTTAATAGTCAAAAGGGATTGGGGGGAACTAGCCCCTCCCCCACGCCCATCATTCCCCCAAACACATCCAATCAAAATTTTGATATAGCCATTTTGTTCAGCGTAGTTGATTTCCAGATAGAAAATATGTTTTTGAGTAGGACACTCTCCCACAACTCTCAGGGCAAGGGTTTTAGGTTATGCCCTGGGCGCACATAAGGTTTTTATAGAAGGCGTTGTCATAGAAACTTCAAAAGGGTCTCATCTGATTGGAAATTCAAAGGGCTAGTGCCCTTTTTCATAGTCAAAACGTATTGGAGGGCAACTAGCCCCCCCCCCACGTCCATTATTCACCCAATCGCATCCAATCAAAATTTTTAGATAGCAATTTTGTTTAGAGTAGGCTAGTTGATCTCCAGATAGAAAATATGTTTTTGAGTAGGACACTCTCCCACAACTCTCAGGGCAAGGGTTTTAGGTTATGCCCTGGGCGCATATAAGGTTTTTATAGAAGACGTTGTTGTAGAAACTTCAAAAAAGGTTAATTCGATTGTAAATTCAAAGGCTAGTGCCCTTTCTAACAGTCGAAAGTGATTAGTAATATTTTTTGTTGTTGTTGTTGTTTAGACCAGGGCAGTTCGTATCGAAGGAGTTGTCGTGGGAACTTCGAAAGGGGCTCATTCGATTGAAAATAGAAAGGGTTGATGCCCTTTTTAATAGTCCAAAGTGATTGGAGGGCAACTAATCCCCCTTCCACTCCCACCCTCCCATTGGCCCATTATGTTTAAAAACTAAATGTTGCCTTAAGATTAAATCAAAATGCATTGTGATAATGCTAATTCCCAGTAAGGCATCTGAGCAGTATCCCAAGAACAACTGAGGGTATTATGTTCAAACTTTCGCGGCTACTTCTGCTCTTAAAATTTAACCAAATCAAAATAGTGTAAGTGTATCCAAGCTATCAAAGAAAGCAAACAGATTTTTTTGCGAATGGTATCAAGTTTTCCATTTCAGGTCAACTAGAGGAGGTATGAAACTAAGTTAAACAGTACTATTTGTGTCCAGATTTTTAAAATGGTGTATGTTATTAAAAATTGCTGAAAATTTTTCTCCAGCATACAAATAGCAGGCCAAACTATAAAGTCTTAAAAAACGAAAAGATTTAAAATGTTATTTTCTTTTTCCCTGAAATGACTATAACAATATAAAACGAACAGAAATTAATTAAAAAAACTTTTTCTACAAAATAAGTTTTTCAAAGAAAAGTAAAGAACTCCATTAAACAAAAAATGAGCAAAAATAAAATCAAATAATCTACCATGCTCGAGACTACCACAAATCAGCATCGACAAATAAATGAAACCCAAAACGAACAGAAATTACAATAAATAACCGAGTCAAACTTAAAACGAGCAGAAATTAACATAAGTTGGGCGCAAAACCCCTATGCCTTCTCAAGGGCAGAACAAAATTTGCACTTTACTGAAAAAATACAAATGAATGTGCATTGTCAGTTTAATATACATATACTGATATTTAGTAATCAAAATTTTAAAATTATTTGATTTATTAAAGTAATAAAAGCAAAAGTATCTATATTTTCTTCAGTAAAGTGCAAATTTTGTTCTGGCATTGGGAAGGCATAGGGGTTTTGCGCCCAACTTATGTTAATTTCTGCTCGTTTTGAGTTTGACTCGGTTATTTATTGTAATTTCTGTTCGTTTTGGGTTTCATTTATTTGTCGATGCTGATTTGTGGTAGATTATTTGATTTTGTTTTTGCTCATTTTTTGTTTAATGGAGTTCTGTACTTTTCTTTGAAAAGCTTATTTTGTGGAAAACGTTTTTTTTAATTAATATATATGAAAGGACAAGTTGTCGTTCAATAGCAAAATACTATTTTGTCAAAATGTCCATCAGAATTTTTTTTTTTTTATTATTAATAATTATTACTTAGAACTGCTTTAGAATTTGATTTTAGTCAGAAGGTTCTCTCTAAGCCAAAATATATAAATTTATTTGTCATTACGTGCCAAAGCAATTACCCAGCTAGGTCAAAACATGAATGTAACCAATTTTAAAAAATAGATGACAGCACAGGTAATCAGTGGAAAAAGCCTGTGGTTCCGTAGGATTTAACCAGGGATATGTGTTTAATGTGTTAAAAAGCATTCGTTTGTTCAGTATTCAGCTTAATCAGTAAAAAATGGCAAGGTCAAACTACTTGTCCTGAAAAAAAGATTTCCATTATTTTTCTTAAATCTTCCATAAGCAAAATCCTTGGATGCTTCTCAGTCAGTGGTGGTTTTCTTTATACTGCACTATTCGTTCTGCGTAAAGAAAGCAATACAGCCCAATGATGTTTTTCCTGTTTGTAACTTGAATCTTTTTTTTTTTTTGGCACTGATGGACTATTTTTGACAGCATGACATTGTTTTTTCTTTTCTAGAATCAGAAGATGCTTTTAAAGAAGATACAAAAAAAGATGCAAAAGTATCAGAAATGGCAAAGAACATACTTATTAGTACTCAGGAAATGAAGGTATCTTTAGTTCTTATAAACCACATATTTGTGTTTTGATGGTTAAAAATGTGTTTCAATTTGGGTATCTAACCCAAAAACTTTTGTAAATGTTGATAACCGACTCAAAAGAATGTACCATGTGATATTTTGCTTATGTTGTCACACTTACTTGGACAATAAGATCACATTTCTACATAGGTGAGAACTTAGAGCTCTGAAGTTTCTCCTTTTGAATTTTTTTTTTTATAATTTGCTGAACATTTGAAGCCTGCCCATGATGATGGGGGTGATCATGCTGAGGTTCTTCATTGTTTATTAAAAATTTTAAAATGAGGTACATTTTCTGATAAATACCAGCCAGCAGTGGCACGGCCAGGAGATTATGTAGTGGTGGATCCAGGATTTTTGGAAGGCGAGAGGCCGTTGTCTATACTTTTTCTTGACGCACTTGTAGGCTAGAATTTTGGAGAGATTGGGAGTGTTTTGAATGCTATTCTTTGGGACGCGAATTTCGGATTGGCAGTTTTCAAAAAGATCAAGAATAGCAATAATGGTCAGAAACTTAATTTAAATAATTGTGTTGAATCATTTTACATGGGAATACCACTACATAAATTTGTGCAAAAGCTAACTTCCCTTATTTGTTTCTTTATTACTACGAAGCAGTAAAATTATGTTTAGAATTCACCGACCAACAGTGGCATGTTCAGGGGGCTCTGCATGGGCTGACCCAGGATTCTTGGAATACGAGAGGTGGCTGCCTATAATTTTGTTCGAAGCATTTGTATGCTTGGATTTCGAAGAGTAACTTTTTTTTGGGTTTTACCTTTGAACTTTTTTAACAAATGTCCATTTTCTTGGTTGTTCATTTATTTGAAAATTCATTTACAACAACATACAAAGACCAGAGAAATAAATAATAAAAAAAAGAACATTTAGATTAATAAAACAACAGCAACAACATGTAATATCGCCTAATACAAGAAAAAAGTCAACTACTCAATTATTTTCCAAATACGAAAAATAACCACGGCTGACCTGCGGTTTTCTTTTTATGTTTTTCACGAAGTTTTGGAACTAAGATCTATGAATCTGCTATGCTATGTTTATTAATCATCTTCAGTTGCATGTCCATTGTGACTTATGCACTTCCCTGTCATAAATGTAATTTGTTTGATTTTGTAAAGAAGCCTTGTTCAGTGTTCAGTCTTGTTCTTATTCCAATGCACGAAAACTAAGGGGGAGGGGGTAATTCTGTTTTCTTTCGACTTTTTTCTAATAAACATGCGAAAAAAGATGTATTTTAATGAAAATACCAAAAAAGGTAGTTTTCGAAATCTAGGGTGGTATATTGAACACAAATTTATCTTGTACGGGTTTTTCCCTTCTTTCTTTTTTCACTGGGTTATCAAACTGACTGAATAGTTACAGATTATCATGAAAGGGATCATTTAAACGGAATCTTAAAGGAGAAGTGCCCTTTTTAAAGAACAAAAGAAATTCTGCCACAAAATCGTGTAGATTTCTGCCATTTTCTGTCTCACAACTACAATTTTGGCTCAGCTAGAACCACTTCTTAATGTTATCTATGGTTGATGGTTGGGTAAAAAAAAAAAAAAAAAAAAAAATGGCGGGAACGACCAACGCGAAGGGGGATTTTTTATAGACCAAAGCGGAAATATACAATTCGTGTGGTTGTTTCAGGTATATAGTAAGAACGTACAGCTAATTTATCCAGGGAATCAAATCAAACTTCCTTGCCCAGCTTAAATGGGTTAGGGGATAACCGAAAACTGTCTTTTATTCACCATATTGCCATACCAAAAAACATAAACCTTGACTTGAACTGAAAAACTTATCATCAATTCTAACTGCTATAAAGCATCATAACACAAAATAATTGAAGTCTAGTTTTTCGCGGCCAAGTGGGACGCCGACGAGTCAGAGGAAAGACTAAGTGAAGAATGGGCCAATATTACCCTCATTATCAATTCACTAGCTTTGAAAATCATGCTCCAGTCTAATGTACTGATCAATGCAAAGCCAAGTCATTTTAATCATTAGATTCCCAGAAATATCAATTCCTTTAAAGTCGGATGAATGCAATTTATATACAGAAGACAAGGGATATTTATCTGATGATTAGGGCCAAGAGCCCAACACTTCTCACCTAAAATAAATGGTCACAACTATGCCCGACTGGTCAGAATCCCTAAGGATAAAAAGAAAAATACAAAACATCATCTTCAAAATCTCAAACAAAACCTTCTAGTTGTCTATCTCTGGCCAATGTCCATAGTGCAGCTGCAGAGAAGCTTGGCTACTGAATTTGCTGTCAGCCAACATGTCTCTAATGTAGAACGATTGGAATGATGAGCTGAATAGTTATTGCAACCAGGCTTGGATTTTGAAGAAGAGAATCTTCCAGATTAGTGAAAAATAATCGTGCTAATATAGTGATGCAATTGTCGGACTTGGCCTGAGAGGTAATTCGTATACCCACCAACCCACATGCAAAATGGAAAAAAAACAAAAAGGGACAACCCTCTTATGGGTTCTGGATCATCACTTATCAGGGATTTGTAGCATGATTAAAGAACAAACTTCCTCGTCCTCTAGAATTTACCTTTTAGAGAAACCAGAATGGAGCCCTGGTATATGGGACGTCACGTAGTGTCTCGGGGATGATTGGAGTAAGGGGAATTGGATACTCAATGAAAAATGAAGTAACGTCTTCTGGGTCTCCACCATGGGACAGTTATGGTGAGAATTAATGTTGATACCAACAGAGGGTAAGAATAGGGTATGGGGCTACAGGTTAAAGTACCAAGGACACCTAAAATGAAAACTAATTCATTAAATTGGTCAAGTGCAAACTTACACAGCCATATACGTCTTAAATTAGTGTGAAAAACCGGTAATTCATTTTTTAAGGAGAAAGATCGCCTGTTTACATAATGTATTCCAATACGAAAGTTCGTGGCCAATTTCAAAAATAAAGAACGTGTGCTGTTAAACAGCAGAAAATGACCAAAAAATAAATAAATCAGCATATAGCCTTAGAAAGTGTTGTTTTCTTGTATGTTCTGGCAAAACAGAAATCGGAACCTAGTTCAGCAAAGCTCTTTCTTTGAAAAATACTTTTAAGGAATGCTTCTTGAAAAGAGCTTGGCTAGACTAGCCTAGTCTTGATGTTACTAGGATTTTTGGCATTCCAGGATCTTTTAACCATGAAGCAGTGTAAAGGTAAACATTAATGATTCTAAAAGAAAGTATCAATATATAGGCTACCCTATTGGTAGTTTTGCAGACCTAATGACTTTCACTGATTGCCTACCTTATGTAGGCTAAAGTAAGACACCTAGTAGGCTGTGTGATTTCGCTTGAATATTTTTGATATAAATCTACCTCATAGTTACTATATAATAGTAGCATATACCTTTTATGCTTTTTTTTTTTTTTTATATTAGAAATACAAATTACTTGGGTGAGCATTGTTTGACTAGGACTATTAAAGTTATTGGTTCTTTTATACTCTAAGCAACAAATATTGTCATTTACTCTTATATACAAAGCACTATAAAATCAAAACAATAGGCAATATTGTGTTTCCTTTAAACATGGAGAATGATATAAAGTCTTCTGTATGACTTTTTAAACATCAAATTATTATAGAGAAACATGAATAAAGTTATACAGAATGCTTTTTGGTTTTATTATTTAATATATGATCCACTAAAATGTCATACAAAAGAAATCACATTACCCCACTGATACATAGAGAAAACAACAAAGTCATACAGATGGCTTTTCATAGTTCCAATTGCAGTTCAGGCAACTTGGTGGTCACATATCAATCCTAAAACTTAGTCAACCTACCTGAGAATTTATGTGGCCAGGAAAATTAGGCTTAGGATGCTTCTTCATCAGCAAGTTCCATAGACATTGTCTGTTGTGAGTCAGCCCAAAAATCTTAGTCATCTCTATTGTAATTCAAGTAGACTTTCCAAGTAGGCCTGTCCGCCTAGAGTCTAAGGCATTTTTTGACCAAGTTTTAGGATTAACATGACCACTAAGTCACCTGGACTTGCAGTCCTCAGTCAGAAAACCCAATCTATAAGCCAAGACAGTTACACTAAAACAGAATTAATTGAAAATTGGTTGACTGAAAAGTTGCCTGGCCTTGTGTGCAAACAAGTGGCATAGGGTCTACCTGCCTAAAGTCTTAGACAGGCAACCCAGCTTATAAGCTCAGACAGTTACACTAACACAAAATTCATTCAAAATTGGTTGACCCAACAAGTTGCCTGGATTTGCAGGTGAACAAGTGACATAAGGTCTGCCTGCCTATAGTCTGAGGCAAGGGCAGCTGAGTTTTAGGACTAACATATGAACATCAAATTGCCTGGACTCACAGGCAAACCAGCAACAATAATAATAATCGATTGAATTTTCAGAACATATATCCTATAGGCCTTCAAAAAATTATGGGTATTTATTAGTGAAAAGGATGTCACACTGTTATACTAAAGCAATGCAGGAAAAAAAGGTACTGTTCTAATATCTGGGGAACATGCGAGAAGTGAAGTTTGGTTAATGCTAGTGAAATAAAAAACAAAATAGGATATAAAAATATAATAGTTTAGAAACAAATTTTGGCTGTATATTTGCACATTAGGAGGGTGGGGGTAAAGCATAGCATATAATAAATACATAACCTAAACTAACCTAGGTACCTTTTTTCGTCCTAAACCCCAAAAAACTAAAGCTTGAATATAGTTCCTGGAGTAAGAAACCCCTTGTTTTATAGAGCATAAGATAGGAAATTACTGGGTAATGTTATCTGTTCTTGGCTTTTCTCAAGTTGCATTCTTGCATGTTGCCCATATATTAGAACAGTACCAAAAAAAATTTAGTGGAACAAAACAGGAATTATATTAAGAACAAAATTAGAGAGTCATGGCTTCTCTGAATGACAAATGCTGATTAAATAAAGCAATACTATTAGATCATTATCTGTCATTGTTATTATGTAATTTATATTATTGTATTATGAATCATATACAATATATTATTGTATTGTTTGTACTTGCCATTGTACACTGTTTATTCTAATTCAGCATTAGGCCACATAATTTTGGGGTGCCATTATGTGAGGGGGGAGCAGTTGCCTCAGTTAGACTTTGAAAAATACCTTCTTATTTCTATTTTGCTACTTTTTATTTTATCATGGCTAACGCTGGTTATTTTTGCCCCATTTACATTTTGAGGATTGGAATCACTGACATAATTACTAGATACAAATCATCAGCACAACTGGGTTATATTTTGTTTAGTGATGAGAGCTGAATAAAAGACTCTTACTTAGTTACTTCATAATAAATAATTATTATGGTTATTAGACTTTGAAGTTGATACCACGAGCCTATGCTTTACTCCCCCCCCCCTAATATGGAAATATATAGCCTAAGTCAGCTTCAATCATTAGTCAGCTACATATGACCTATTTTTCTTCTTAGCCAGTTATTTAAAGAAGCAAATTTTTGAGGATAGGGTTACTAGGTTTCTATGGGCTGTTCTGAGCATTCTAGCCCCTTCAGGGCTCAAAATTAATAGTCCCTGTAGAGTGATTATTTAATTATAAAAGAGCATGAAAATACTCATTATTTTTGAATTATGCTGAAATGCTAAATTTTGTTGAAAACTGCAGTCTAGGCTATGCACCAAAAATATGGTGTTGATTTATAATTCAGGGATATTTTTCACCATTATGGAGGGAGGGAGGGGGGGGGTCTTGATAAATTTAGCTATATATGGATTTGCAATGGAGTTTCTGACTATACATGTGTCTTATTTTTTAGGCCAGACCATCTTAATATTAAATTAGGCTAATCAGAAAACTTTGAATATAGCTTTGAACTTAGAAGCTTAATTTTTTTATAATGCCCTTTGCCTATCATATTTAAAACAGTTGAAATGGGTAACTTTGATATTGATTGTTTTTTTTTTTTTTTTGCTCTTTTGGATTCTTAAAAAGATATCTTGTATTAAAAAACTATCAGGTACTATCACTTAAATATAATAGCTCCCTATGCCCCCCCCCTCTGGATACTATCTTGATTGGATACCGTCTGTGCTTTAAATAACAAAATATTTAACTTATTGGCACCCCTTCTTTAAAAAAAAATCGAGGTATTATGATTTAAATATTATAGCTCACTACTCCCCCCCTCTCTGGATACCACCTTGATAAAATACCGTCTCTGCTTTAAATTAGAAAAAAAAAATTTTGGGATCCCTGCTTTCAATAAAAAAAATTTCGAGATATTATCATTTAATTGTAATACTCCCCCCCCCCCTCTGGATACCACATTGATAGGATACTGTCTCAGCTTTCATTAGAAAAATAAGTTACTTAATAATTAACTAGGTCACTATATGGTTCAAACAAACACGCAAAATAACGTTAAAAAGCTTAGTGTTCCTTGAAAAAAATTGAGGGTATGAGTAAGGGGGTACAAAGACAACAACAAAAATGTCGAAATTACTCAGATATACCTCAAATTATTGGAAAACTGAGTCATAGATTTGCCGTGGCATTCAATAAGATCCAATGAATACAATTAAAAGAGAGCACACACAAAAGCCAAATTAGGCCAGTAGCCTATGAGAAATCACAAAATACCCAAGACAATGAACAAGTCCTAATGGGGGGCCTTGGGTCTACCAAAATATTTCAATGGTTTCCTAGGGAATTTGATATCATTTTCTTCTGTCTCCATTTTAAATGAAAAAATAATTAACCTTTTGGCATCCCCGCTTTCAATAAAAAAAAGAGGTATTATCATTTAAAAATGATAGCCCCCTATCCCCCCTCCTATAGGCAATAATTTACAATTTATTTTTGAATCATATTTTTTAGGTAACTTCCAGTTCAATCTTTAATTTCCAAACCTTGTACATAGCTTAGTCTGTAGCTAAATTTGTCACAATAGAAGGTTTTTTTTTGGGATTCAACTTGAAATAAAATTCTTGACTACAAACGATGTAAGAAATAGCAATTGGGAAACTGCATTCGAAATGATTTGAACTCATTTCATAAAGACGATCCTGTTTTTTTTGTCAACATATGAAGAACTGTGTATATTGCAATATTTGCAATTGCATCTGTCTCTTTTTTATGCAAAGTAACAAAAGAGACGAAAATTAATGAACAAGAGAGTAGAGAAGAATTATGGTATGCCAAGTAAATATTTGGCAGGGAAAGTCACTGGTGATAAATCGCTAGGGGTGGCACCGTGATTGCATGGTTTTCAGGGATTCGGGAACCACATTTTTTTTCGGGGTGACGCATAGATTTTCGGGGAAATACCCGAAAATTCGGGGATAGTGCAAGCCCTGCTTGATTTCTAATCAGGAAAATCGAAATACTAAACCACACAAGAAGGAAAAGCTCCGAATTTGCGGTTGACGCAATAAAGAATTGCCGCAAAATTAATTTGAAATCGACCGAACGCCGCCGCCTCTGTGGGCGGCGGCGTGCCTGCGGTGCGCCGGCGGCGTTACGACACTTCGGTGGCGCCAGGTCTCTCGTCGGCGGCGTTTGGTCGATCCGCCGGCGCGGCGTCAGGGTCTAGCTGGGACAAGTATCTTGAAATGGTATCTTGCATACCATCTAGCGCTTGGTCATCATCAAAATATTTTCTGACGCATCAGAATAGTCACTTTCTGAACTTGAGGTCATATCTTTTCACAAAATGTATTTTCACTAATATATATATAACAATCAACAGATTTTGTAAATTTGAATTTTCACAAATGAAAAACAGTGTCGGATTCGTAGGAAATAGTTTTTCGCTAATATTATTCAGCTCCGAAGTTTATCGTTGTTTTATTATTGACAACACTGTTTTGCGAATTTATTCAAACTAAAAATGCTAATAGCAGCTAAACAAAAACTCGTAGGAAAACCCGGATTTTCAGGTATGAATAGACCTAAAATAGATTAAGAGGGCTAAATGTGTTTTCATTTTGGTGTCCTTGGTACTTTAAAGGTTGGGGAGAGAAGGTTATGACTGGTGATTAGAGAGAGTGTCTCCCAGGAAACATAGTTTGGAAAGGCTATGCCTCGGTAAGGTAATGACAATTGGCCGAACTGTTGTAGATCGAAGGAACTGACTATCATCTCTGAGTTAACAAGGGAATCCTCCCCCATTAATTGGGGCCAAATGCCTCAGAAAGTTGATAGCACAGTTCTCAAACCCCTTCTCAAACTCTCCCCAGTCCAGCCATATCCTCAATGCAAGCCGACTGTTCCACAACCCATTATAGTCCTTCCAGTTCATCTTCCCGAGTATCCCTATATTTCGCCCAGAGGACAGAGACCTGTTACTCCCCCTTAAGTTCTTTTATGTTCTCGAATTTTTGAGCTAACAGACATGATTCACCTGAAATATTACTGTCTGCCAGCGTAGACTGACTTTTCAGATTACGTATCTTTTTTCTATTTCTTTTTTTTTCTTCGACTTTTTCCGTTTTTCAGTGATGCAAAATAAATCATCATCAAATGTGAACGGACTTTAGTGTCTGCTATCTCAGATTGAAATATTAAATTGTAGTTCTGTTTTGCAGCTTTTTTCTCTCTTTTAGTTCTCTTTTTTTTTTTACAGAGGAAACAATCAAATTGTCATTAAATGGGAACTGAAACCACATATTAGGTTTGTCATATTAAAGCCTAATTTCTCTAACCTTTCGAGAGAACGCACGTGCTCAAAAATTTGTTTTCAACCTTTGTATGACCAACTAGGTGCCTCATTTTGGTGTCTACTTATTGATGCCTCATCTTGTTGAGCGTGAGCTTCTTGACGTGAGCAGGGGGCATATCTACCACTATTGGTAAATGTTCGCGCCACACTACAACATATACTAAGAACTCACCTAAGACCCTTCCCTAATATAAAAGGGTTAGTGGATAACCAAAATCGGGCTTAAACTATATAACGCACGTTTATTCACCAGATTTTCAGACCCGAAAGACTCAAACCTGACTTTAACTAAAACTTATCATAAACTTATCATCAATTCATTGTCAACTCGAACTGCTATAAAACGTCTTAACATAAACAAGTAAAGCCGCCACTTTCGCAGACCCGTGGGACATAGACAAATTACGAAAAGATGAATCAAATGGACCAATGTTACCCTCACTATCCATTCACTCGCTTTGAAAATCGCGCTCTGGCCCCGTGGACTGATTAATGCAGAGCCAAGTTATTTTTTACCATTATTATCTAAGATTCCAAGATATTTTATACACAGGGACACATTTATCTAATAACTAAAGCAAGGGGCTCAACAATAACAATACAAACATAAAAGACATTTATATACAAATTTTGTCGATATCATATATTTTCCATAAAAACTAACGTTTTTGGCAGGACTGACTAAGCACTTCGGCCAGAGGGGGCTGGTGGTTTTACTCATTTAAATGACTGCTAGATCGTGTTATACATTTATATCATACTATTGCCTAAAAGTTTTATAGACAATAATAATTTCTCATTTGTATTTATCTACAGAAATAATGAGAAACAAAACGAAGTACCTTCAGCAAATACGTAACTAAAAACAATTTAGATCTGAATTCACCTCTTCTTCAAAACGGACCATCGCTTGACAATCTTGTTTACGTTAGCGGTATTTAGGTTGAGCATATAAATTGTATACGAATAGAACATACGTGCACACAGGGAAGAGTAGTTCCCCAAAATTGTTCCAAAGGACCGTTTCTTACTGGAAAAACGGAAACCTTACTTTTCAGAAATCTATGAAGCATACCAATGGTCAGTGTCCCTTGAAGCTCATTTATTTTTCTCAGAATTAAAAAAATAATAATCCAATGACGATTATTTATTCATGATTGAAAAAAATTATAGAGCATGTGACAAAAAAAAAAAAAAGATAGCGGGAAAATTATGTTTGTTCAGTTATAATGAAAAAATTTTAGTGCGTCGGGCAGTAATGTCAATGGCATATTTTTCATAGTTTCTTCTCTTCAGATTTCGAATCTGTAGCACCAGATCCTGATATGAAATTTCCTTAGTTAGAAGAGCTTAAACTTATTAGATATCATTAAGTTATTAATTTTTTTCCAGACGTCTCCTTCAAGTCATAAGCAAGATCATGACACAAGACCTCGAGATACTAAGCGATATGACGAGCCTGAGTTTGGATACATGATTCCAGAAAAAGTTTCACCGGAAAGTTGTCTATCAAGCAACTATTAGTTTCTTCTCTCTGAAAGAAGTTCAGATCCAAAACAATGGACGGAAGAAACCTTTCGAATAAATATAATATCCATCTTAATGATGTAAGGAACTTGGTTCAACATTTTGCTACTATGCAAGTGATTATCCCAGAAAACGTGAAAGGAAAATATAGTCAACAGCTCATTGCTGAGAATAAGAGTTCTGGGAGGACCAAAGAGTTGCCAAGTTAGTTGTTAAAAAGATAAATAGGAGGAAACAATATCGGATCCAAGATACGACAGTTTAAACGAATGACATATGCAAACCAAAGTTGAATTTTCTATAATGTAAATTAGCTTATGTTTTAGTGAAATAAATTAGTGAAATTTAAGTTCTTTCTTCTACTATTCTGCCAAAAAGTAAGTCTTAAGTCTAGATACTTCATCAAAGTTTTTTTTTATTCTAAAGGCATGAATGAATTCGAAAATATCTTCCGGCCTCAAAAGAATATTTCATTTTTCTATATCGTCTTAGTCAAGCATTATCTACTTGATTTCTTTTCCTATTATTTATTAAGATGATGTACATGACCTACGACTAATAACTGTAAAGATCGAACAGTTTCAGAGGTTGACAGTTTTGGGAAATCCCATTAAGTACTTGTGAATTTTGTTTGTGAATTTTTTTTGTCGTCGCATTTGATTAAAACTAGAATTTCAGACGAAGGGGGGGGGGGAATGGAATCTCGATGTTGTCTGTTCTGTATCTATTTCAATCTTTTAAATTTTATTCTATGAACAAACCAGAGTTTATTTAGTCTCTCTTTTGGTTCCTTTTATAGTTCGAATTTTCTGGGTTTTTTTTTTTTTTTTGTCAGAAGATTATTTTTAGGGACATGAATCTGTGTAGTTACAATTTTATTTAAATTCCCTGTTTGTTTTCCATGCAAAATATTTCAAATAATATTTTATATTTTAAAAAAAGTAAAAAAAAGCCATAAAATTAGTCATTCACGTGTTTTGGAGGGAGGGGGGGCAATAAAATACCGTAACTACCTGACAACCGATTATATTCTTGAAAGTAAATAAAGGTAATAACTTTATTTGAAGAACAAATTTCAGATTAAAACAAAAGAACTATTGTCGTTTCCATAAGGTGCATACAAAACATATTTATTTGTTTTTAATGGTCTTCTAATTTGCACTAATTTGTATTCTGATTTCATAAATTGGCTCGTCGTCGTCCATTGAGAGCAAGCAACTTTACATATAGTGAAAGTAAACTAGCAATTACTCAATAACAATGGGTTAAAAAGAAGTCTGCGAAGGTCCATATTTTTCACTCAGCCTTTGTATAAAACCAGTAAGTACATTTGAGATTGAACTTCTTGGGGTTGGTTGACGCGTAAAACCAGGGACTCCAGCCTTCTCCAATGCAGTTTGCTGTTCTGACACCTTAAAATTCCAAAAGAAGAAAGGTTGTTGAATATCTCCAAACACACACGCCACGCATGGGGAAAAAGAATGCTCTTAATAGAAATCTAACAAGTAAATTCAACAATGTCCTATAACTGGGAAACAATCAATGAAAAATAGAAAACCCAAATATGAGACATGAAATTTTAATAGACAGGTTACGGACGTGTAGCTATAGCTTTTGTTGTTAAAATGTGAAAATTAATGGTGGTTATTTCACAATTTCTGAACAGTTTGGATCCTCCAGTCACTAAGGTCTTGTTATTAATTTTAAAAAAGTATAAGATTCAGTGTTAGGTGTATCAGTGGCAGCGCGATCGCGCTGCCTAAGTAAAGAACGATGTGGGCACAATGTATTATTATTTTTTTCCTCTATACCCGGGGACTTCGTATTGAAGGGGTTGTCGTAGAAACTTCGAAAAGGCTCATTCAATTAGAAATTGAAGTGGCTATTGCCCTTTTTAATAGTCGAAAGTGATTGGAGGGAAACTAGCCCCCCCCCATGCCCATCATTCCCCCAAACACATCCAATCAAAATTTTGAGATAGCCATATGTTCAGCGTAGTTGATTTCCAGATAGAACATATGTTTTTTGAGGAGGACACTCCCCGACAACCCTCGGGGCAAGGGTTTTAAGTTATGCCCTGGGGGCATATAAGGTTTTTATAGAAGGCGTTGTCGTAGAAACTTCAGAAAAGGACTCATTCGATTGAAATTCAAAGGGCAAGTGCCCTTTTTAATAGTCGAAAGTGATTGGAGGGCAACTAGCCACCCCCCCCCCCCACGCCCATCATTACCCCAAACACATCCAATCAAAATTTTGAAATAGCCATTTTGTTCAGTCGTAGTTGATTTCAAGATAGAAAATATATTTTTTGAGGAGGACACTCCGCCACAATCCTTGGAGCAAGGGTTTTAAGTTATGCCCTGGGGGCATATAAGGTTTTCATAGAAGGCGTTGTCGTGGAAACTTCAAAAAAGGCTCATTCGATTGAAATTCAAAGGGTTAGTGCCCTTTTTAAATAGTCGAAAGTGATTGGAGGACAACTACCCATACCCCCCCCCCCCACGCCCATCATTCCCCCAAACACATCCGATCAAAATTTTGCGATAGCCATTTCGTTCAGCGTAGTTGATTTCCAGATAGAAAATGTGTTTTTTAGGAGGAAACTCCCCGACAACCCTCGGGGCAAGGGTTGTAAGTTATGCCCTGGGGGCATATAAGGTTTTTTATAGAAAACGTTGTCGTAGAAAATTCAAAAGGGGCTCATTCGATTGGAAATTCAAAGGGCTAGTGCCCTTTCTGATAGTCGAAAGTGATTGGAGGGCAACTAGCCCCCTCCCCACGCCCATCATTCCCCCAAACACATGCAATCAAATTTTGCGATAGCCATTTTTGGTTCAGCGTAGTTGATTTTAAGATAGAAAATATATTTTTGAGGAGGACACTCCGCCACAATCCTCGGGCAAGGGTTTTAAGTTATTGCCCTGGGGGCATATAAGGTTTTTTATAGAAGGAGTTGTCGTGGAAACTTCTAGTTTATGTTAGTCAGGTATAAAAAAAGGCTCATTCGATTGGAAATTCAAAGGGCTAGTCCCCTTTTTATAGTTGAAAGTGATTGGAGGGCAACTAGCCCCCCCCTCCACGCCCATCATTCCCCAAAACACATCCAATCAAAATTTTGAGATAGCCATGTTGTTCACCATAGTTGATTCCCAGATAGAAAATATGTTTTGAGGAGGACAACTCCCCACAACCCTCGGGGCAAGGGTTTTAAGTTATGCCCTGAGGGCATATAAGATTGATGTTGGCACAATGTATCATTTATATTTTTTTTCTTTAGAGCAGGGCACTCTGTATCGAAAAAGTTGTTGTAGAAACTTCGAAAGGGCTCATTCAATTGGAAATTGGAATGGCTTGTGCCCTTTTTAATAGTCGAAAGTGATTGGAAGGCAACTAACATCCCTTCCACGCCCACCATTTCCCGAAACACATCCAATCAAAATTTTTGAGATAGCCATTTTGTTCAGCGTAGTTGATTTCCAGATAGAAAATATGTTTTTGAGGAGGACACTCCCCCACAACCCTCGGGGCGAGGGTTTTAGGTTTTTGCCCTGAGGGCATATAAGAAAAATGTTGGCACAATGTATCATTTATTATTTTTTTTTTTCCTTTAGAGCAGGGCACTTCGTATCGAAGAAGTTTGTCGTAGAAACTTCGAAAAGGGCTCATTCAATTGGAATTGGAGTGGCTTGTGCTCTTTTTTAATAGTCAATAGAAGATTAATAGTCATAGAAGGCGTTGTCGTACAAACTTCAAAAAAGCTCATTCGATTGGAAATTCAAAGGGCTAGTGCCCTTTTTAATAGTCGAAAGCGATTGGAGGGCAACTAGCTCCCCCCAAGCCCATCATCCCCAAACACATCCAATCAAAATTTTGAGATAGTCATTTTGTTCAGCGTAGTTGATTTCCAGATAGAAAATATGTTTTTGAGGAAGAAACTCCCCCACAGCCGTCGGAGCAAGGGTTGTAAGTTATGCCCTGGGGCATATAAGGTTTTTTATAGAGGGTGTTGTCGTAGAAACTTCAAAAAAGGCTCCTTCGATTGGAAATTCAAAGAGCTAGTGCCCTTTTTAATAGTCGAAAGTGATTGGAGGGCAACTAGCCCCCCCCAACGCCCATCAAAATAAAATCTAAAATAATCTAAAATAAAAAATAAAATAGGCTATCTAAAAATAAAAATTTTTAGATAGCCATTTTGTTCAGCGTAGTTGATTTCAGGATAGAAAATATATTTTTGAGGACACTCCGCCACAACCCTCGGGGCAAGGGTTTTAAGTTATGCCCTGGGGCATACAAGGTTTTTTATAGAAGACGTGTTGTCGTAGAAACTTCAAAAAAGACTCATTCGATTGGAAATTCAAAGGGCTACTGCCCTTTTTAATAGTCAAAAGTGATTGGAGGGCAACTAGCCCTCCCCCCCCCCCCAATGCCCATCATTCCCCAAACACATCCAATCAAAATTTTGAGATAGTCATTTTGTTCAGCGTAGTTGATTTCAGGATAGAAAATATATTTTTTGAGGAGGATACTCCGCCACAACCCTCGGGGCAAGGGTTTTAAGTTATGCCCTGGGGCATATAAGGTTTTTATAGAAGGCGTTGTCGTAGAAACTTCAAAAAAGACTCATTCGATGGATTGGAAATTCAAAGGGCTAGTGCCTTTTTAATAGTCGAAAGTGACAACTAGCCCCCCCCCCCACGCCCATTATTCCCCAAACACATCCAATCAAAATTTTGAGATAGCCATTTTGTTCAGCGTAGTTGATTTCCAGATAGAAAATATTGTTTTTGAGGAGGACACTCCCTCACTACCCCGGGGCGAGGGTATATAAATGTTTTGACTTTTATAACTTTAATAAATCAAATAATATTAACATTTTGATTACTCAATATCAGTATATGTATATAAAACTGACAACGCACATTCATTTGTATTTTTTCAGTAAAGTGCAAATTTGGTTCTGGCCTTGGGAAGGCATAGGGGTTTTGAGCGCAACATATGTTAATTTCTGCTCGTTTTGAGTTTGACTCGGTTATTTATTGTAATTTCTGTTCGCTTGGGTTTCATTTATTTGTCGATGCTGAAAGTTTTGTTATATTAGGAACACCTATCTTTCTTGACAATACTGATACTAATCAATTAGTAAGTTAAAATTTTAACAAGAAGAATCTAAATTAAACCTAGGCATAATTTTGCTTTTAGGTTCAATTTAATGTGTTTCTCCTGCATCTGCCACTATTTTCCCTTCCTTTTCCAAAACAACTTAATTACCTTGCATATATTGGCATAGAATAGATAGCAAGCTTAAGTAATTCAAATGTAAAAAATTTAAAAATATATCTCCCTTGCCCTAAAACAAGGAATGTATTTAAACAAACATGAAACACATCAAGGCGGGTCCCCAGATAATGCCAGAGGTGATTTTGTTGATCCTACCACAACTGTAACGATCAGCTTAACCTTAATTTTACCACGTTTTACTTAACTTGCTTTCTCTGTCTGTAGCCTATCAAAACTTGAGATGATTATTTCAACCCCTTCCTCTAATCGGATTTGGCTCAAACTTTGTATACAGCTTTGCTTTACCTAACAGTTTAATATTCTGGTATATTTGCATCTCAAAAATACTTAATTATCCTACAATTAGTCATAATATAATGATAATAATCAGTTCACAATAAAAGTATTTGGACAAGCATTCTTGCCTTTAAGCTATCTCCACGTAGGAGCAGAGACGACAGAAAACAAAGACTTCATCATAAAAAACCGATGCAAATTCCTTATCTTGCCACTGGATGTATCTGCGTTGTTTCATAACAGGAATCGAGTTTGACAAAGGAAAAGTACATTTCAGATTCGGTATTCAGAAGTCGAATGTCCTACTAGCGAATAATGAAAATTAAAAAAGAAAATATTCTTTGTCCTCTTTTTAAATATAGTGGTCTGTAAATTCTAGAGTTTAAGAAGACTAAAGAAATGACAATCAGTGTTTTGGAGATTTGTCCTCCTTGTGATTTAGGGTCGTCTCAGTTCAGCCTGATAAAAGGTTAAGTATCCTGCTCAGATTCACATAATGCTTTTCTCTTAAAATTTCCCGTAAATGTTTCTTGTATGAAATGGTTTATTGTTTCGTGGTTTTTTAATATAGTATGTATTGAAGAACTAAGAAGACACAATTTAAGACCAAAAAGAGTTGAATAAATACCTTATAAAAATAAATCTTTAAAAAGCAACGTTTTTACAAATGGAATAAAAAGGTTAAAATAATTTTTTTCGGTTCTAAAGGATACTTTGATAAATATGCTTCAAAATTTTTTGAATATTTTGAATATTGTTAACTCTTTTACTCAAAATTGTAAAAAAAATTCTAAAAATTTAAACGTGGTGGCTTTTTACTTAAATAAAGAACTATGAATTTGTCATCCACAGCATTCATAAAATTATGCTTATATGATAAATAGTTACATATCAATAGGTTGTTGATTGCATTGCGCACCATGTTTAAATTTTTAGAAATTGTTTTTTAAAATTCTGTGTAAAAGAGTTCACAACATCCAAAATATTCAGAAAACTTTGAAGTATGTATATCAAAAGTATTCTTTAGAATCGACAAATTTATCTTCCCCTTTTTAGTCCGTTTTTAAAACGTGGTTTTTAAAAGCTATTTTTCATAAAGTATTTATTTCTATTCCTCCCAGACATGGTAACGATAAATATTTCATTGTTTTGATTTAATGCGGTCTTTAAAAAAAGTGCTTGTCGTACCGACAGAACCTTGCTTGATATACTATGTTACATAAGTGGATGTGTTTATTTCTCTTTTCCCGTATCTTGTTTGGTGATCAAGATGCCTCGACGTTTGAGGTTTTTTCCAAAATGCGTCAAATATCCTTTTCTAACTTGCGTAAAGGATTGAGACCAAAACTGTTTGCCCCATTTTCGAGGCAGCAATTGCCATTGTATAAACATTATATGGTCCAAAACCATCACCTGTAAAACTGTTGCTGTATAAACAGCAACAATTGATTCAATTATGTTTGAGCAAGGAAAGAAGAGACCCAATTTCAAACTGATTGTTTTGTTGCACAAAGCCGAAACAGTAAAATGATAATGATATTTTTCATAATTTAAAGCAATGAGGAGTCGAACTAGCATTTACTGTTAATCAAAACCGTTTTTTTTCAACTAACAAAGCAAAAACCAAAGGACAAATGAAAGCAATTTATTATTTGTAATAATTCAAGATATGTGTTGAGCTCTGCCAAACGAACACTAGTTTTGTTACTAAATACTAAAAATGTGATTGGTATATCAGCGAAGATACATTGAAACTGTTGTAGTCATTGTATCAGCTGGATGGCTTTATTCCATTGTTTCGCCAAAATGAGAATCATTTTCGAGTTAATTTGTCTTTACTGTCTCATAGACAGCTTTCATAAAATCGTGGTTTCCTGCTGAAACGGAATAAATACCATGATGTAATATGCTGGTGCAGAACTGCCCTCAACTAAAAAAAAAGTTTGTCTACGAAAAACCCTTCAATGTGAAGATTGGGTCAAATCAAGACGTTTCAACTGGACTGGTGAAGCAGAGGATTATGTTGAAGTTGACCTTTAGATGTGTTTATTTTATCTTGACGTTTTTCTTTTCAAAATTGTTTCATGATTGCAGATTACGTTTGGCTCTTTAGAAGGCATAGGGGGTGTTAGCCCTACTCCTCTTTGTCGTAGTTTCTGTCCGTTTTGAGTTCGACTTAAGAATTCATTGCAATTTCTGTTCCTTTGGTTTTCATTTGTTTATTGATAGTAGTTTATAGTCATTTTACGCTTGAAAAATTATTTGATTTTATTTTTATTCATCTTCGGTTTAATGTAGCTCAGTGCTTTCTTTGAAAAACTTCTTTTGAGGGAAAAACTCTTTTGCACCGTTTCGTATCCACATACATCAGATATTAATTAAATGCAATAGGTAAACGAACCAGGATTTTAGTGTGTTTAGGGAAGATAAAGCGGCCGATGCAATAGCATTAAGGGCATTTACTTCTAGAAACAAGCGACATACGAGCTTTCAGGACATGTTCCACGGTCGTAATTGGTGCTCCGCATGGTTCAGAGTTCCTAAAACACCTCAGAGGGACTAAAGAATTAGTGTATGTTTTGTTCATGGTATTTTCTGTTTGTTTAAGTTTGATTTCTTACAATAATTAATTTCTGCTAGTTTTTAGTTCTAATATAGCTCTTTAGATTTGAACAAGGATATAGATCTTTTTAAATTTAATACTTGAGACGCAACATTACATTGCAATCAATCTCATATCAACGCTTTGATTCAATGAGAAATTGAGGCAATATTAATTGCGTGCAAGATGTTTAACATAAGAAATTAAAGAAGGTATAAGCAGGAGTAGATATTTCCTGTTATTTTGCACTCTAAAGACCGGTCGAACTCTAAAGTGCCTTAGAAGTATGACTGCGTTAAATCAAAGGACGTTATGTTACCTAACAGAAATTATTTTCAACTGCGAAAAATAAAAAATGCTTCGGCTTTTTTTTTTGCTGAGATGAGCGACTGGTTCAATGTCGAGGGAAGTTGCTTTACAACTTCAAGATATGGCAGATAAAAATTTGGATATCAAACACTTCGGTTCCCAGCTATTTTTGCAAGTGAGCAATGAAGATACAAGAAATTTTTCTAAGCCAAAAGCTTCGAAGCATCGGAGAACCAATCAAAATATGAGAAAAAGGAATTAAACGAATGGATGAAGCGACCATTTTTAAGCTATAAAACTTTAAGTTGTTCCAGATATATTACATAACACATCTTAAATTATGACAGCCGTGTTGTGAATGCTACATTTCTAATTAACAACAGTACTATTCGAGCTTGATTACACTGCTTTACCTTCTGATCCAGTTGCAAAATCAGCCGCATATCCTGTTGCTTAAGCTCTTCGCGGTGCTTGATTGCTACTGCTTCTCGTTCCATTTCTTGTGAGGTTATTACCGACTGAATCAATTGTGGATGATGTAGCGATTTTGTTTCCTCCATAGCTTGCTGTTGAGATTTACACAAATTACTTTTCTCGGCTAAAAATGAATGAAAAATAAGAATTGTTCAGAGAAGAAAAAAACACTTTTCATTAATTACAAATTTGTGGAAAAGCTTGAAAACTGGGGAAATAGAAAACACAAAATTACTCATAAAGACCTCCAAATGGCGTTTTTTTTCTTGCAATAGAAGGGTCAGTAGCCTGGGATGAAAGTCTAGATATCTGGATTTGGGACAAAGGTAGAAAACTTTCAGAAAGATCATTCATACATTTTTCACGGATGCTGGAGCGAGGATAGGAGAGCAGAAAAGACGACGTTTAAAGTCGATAACACACAATATTGTTTTAAATTTGCATACATTAGTTATATGAATAGCTTAAAAGTTTTGGAAGAGGCCGAGCCGGAAGACCATAGATTGTGATTCTAACAAGTTCAGTTTTGCGTACTTTAATTTTCTCAAACTGCCCGTTTTCGGACAAAATTTCACCTTTTTTAATGCAGCAATCCTAGAACCACAACTATAAAACTGCCCTTCAGCTCACGCACAGTAGACTTTGGATCAAAGATAAGCAAAACCGTCACTTTAGGCCCCATACAAGAATTGCATACGACTTCAGACAACGCTAAAGCGTTGCTTCCGAAGCCCAATTTATAGTAAAACAGACAGATTTCAAATAGTTTTTTTCTTTCTTTCTGGAATTACTGTTTTACAACGCTTTTTAATGCTTAGAAGGAAACTCACCTTTTTGTCGGCTAAGCAACTGCAATCTCTGGTGCATGAGGTGCTTTTCCGTCACATGTTGAATATCACAAAGACCATTGGCGATCTCAAAATTGCTTCATTTAATAAAGTATTTGCCAGGGACGCAAGGAGTTCAACAGGCATCCGCATTTGATATTCACTAAAATTATTTGTAAGTTCATAAAGAGAAAATTTTATATCGAGTAAAGGAGAAGAGCTAAAAAATTAAACAATTCTAAAGTTTGAACTATGAATGAGTCAATCAACTGGTGTCATTGACAAATTTTAAGTAAATGTAGATTGCAACTGAAATAAACCCAAGGTGTAACAGAAAACCCAGTGTTTTTTTAATCTGTCTTTGTATGTATTAATTTAAAAAACTGTTTCCGCAAAAAAAGTTTTTCAAAGAAAAGTAAAGAGCTCCATTAAGCCAAGAATGAGCAAAAATAAAGTCAAATAATCTTCCAAGCGTAAAACTACCACAATCCCTATCAATAAATAAATGAACTCACAACGAACAGAAATTACAATAAATAACCGAGTCAAACTTAAAACGAGCAAAAATGAACATGAGTAGGGTTGATAACCCCCATGCCTTCTCAAGACCAGAACACAATTTGCGCATTGCTGAAAACAAAATACGTTTGAAATGTTTTCACCTTTCTTACTTTGATAAATAAAAAATTTATCAAAACCTTAAGGAAGAAATATCAGTATATGTCAATTAACTGACAATCACGGTCTTTTTTTCTTTTTTTCAGTAAGGCGCAAATTTCTAGTTATGCGATCACCCTTTCTATATAAACCTTATATGCCACCAGGGGCGTAACTTTCATCACCTGCCCTGAGGGTTGTGGCGGGTTGTCTTCCTCAAAGACATAATTTCCGGACTATTCAAATACGTTCAACAAAATGGCTATCTCAAAATTGTGATCGGATGTGTTTGGGGAAGTGATGGGCGTGGGAGTGGGGCACAGTTCATATAATTATCCAGTAAGCTTATCGCAGATCATTTCTGGTCTTCGTTCTCGGGTGCGAAACAAAAGCTCCTCCCACTTATTTCTGCATTAGCGGGAATGCAGGTTAGTCTGTTTCCGATTGTTTCCAACAAAGTGCATTATTCGTAATAGCGGGTTTCCAGTTGTTTCCGATTAGATCACAGTCTGACTTGTCTACCCATGAAAGATCTGACTTCGCTTATGTTTATATCTGCAAAACGTTCTCCGGAGCACTCGCACCCCGTCCGGGTTTTTATAATGGGTGAGATAGAGAATGATCATACTGGATAATTATATAAACTGTGGAGGGGGGTTAGTTGCCCTCCAATCACTTTCTACTGTTAAAAAGGGCACTAGTTCTTTCAATTTCCAATCGAAAGAGCTCTATTCCAAGTTCCTACGACAACAAATGGCCATCACAAAATTTTTACCTGGTGCATTTCGCGAAAATACGAGGAGTGGGGAGGGGGGGGGGGGGGGATATCCACACTCCGATTACTCTAAACTGACAAACTGAACTCACTACTAAAATTGTAAATTATGTTCTGGTCTTGAGAACGTATGAGGGTTGTCAAAGATATAATTTCCAAACTTTTCAACTACGCTGAACGAAATAACTATCTTAAAATTTTGATTAGATGTTTTGGGAACTGATGGATGTGTGTGAGGGGGGCCTGGTGCCCTCCAATCACTTTTGACTAATAAAAAGGGCACTAGCCCTTTCAATTTACAGTCGAATAGTTTCTTTTCGAAGTTTCTAGGACAACAAATGGCCATCTTAAAATTTCTATCAGATGCATTTCGGGAAAATACGAGGTGTGTGTGTGTGGGGGGGGGCATCCACCTTCCAACCTCTATGAATCTTAAAAAGGGTACTAGAACTTCTGATTTACCAGTCCAATGAGCCCCCTCCAAAGTTAATACTATCATCCTTTCTATACATACCTTATATGCCCCTGGGGCATAACTTATAACCCTTGCGCTGAGGGCTGTGGAGGGGTTTGCATCCTCAAAGACATAATTTCTGGACCTTTCAATTACGTTGAACAAAATGGCTATCTCAAAATTTTGATTGGATGTGTTTGGGGAAATGTTGGGCGTAAGAGGGAGTTAGTTTTTGCCCTCCAATGACTTTCGACAATTAAAAGGGCATTATCCCTTTCAATTTCCAATCGAAGGAGTTCTTTTCGAAGTTTCTAAGACAACAATGGCATCTGATGCATTTCGGGAAAATACGAGGTGTCGGGGGAATCCACCCCTCCAATCCCTCTAAATCTTAAAAAGGGCACTGAACTTCTGATTATCAATCCTATAATCCCCTCCGAATTTTATACGATCACTCTTTCTATATATACCGTATATGCCCCCAGGGCATAACCTACAACCCTTGCCCTGAGGGCTATGGGGAGGTTGTCATCCTCAAAGACATAATTTCCAGACCTTTCAACTATGTTGAACAAAATGGTTATCTCAAAGTTTTTATAGGATGTGTTTGGGGAAGTGGCCATAGAGCTCCAACTTCAATATTAGGTGACAAGCTTCTATGGAAAAATGCTCAAAAAAAAAGGATACGAAAAAGAAAACCTCAGAGATAATAATAAGATCATTCCCCATCGTAAGCCAAAGCCCAACTTTATCCGAATGTATTCCTTGGAAAGTGGCCTCTCGTGAGACATCCCGTCACCATTGGTAGGAAACAAATATAATTGTAACTAGTCCCGTAAAGAATAAGATTCTATCGAAAGAGTGAAACCATTTAACAAGTCCTGAAGTTATTACAAAGGCTCCTATACCCGTGGCTAAGGGCCAGGGTCTAACGTTAACTAAATGGTAGGGGTGGTTTAATTGATTCATTATTCTCTTGCATAGAGAGTTATTAAGGTTATAAAAACATAGGACTGAATAACAGCCACAGAGAACTCTAGGATCAAGAGAATAATTTGAGAAAGGATAACAGCTGTAGTGATATAAATATTTCCTATATCACCTTGATCTCCCAAAAGAGTTAAAGAAGATGACCTGCAATTATATTAGCCGCAAGTCGAACAGAAAGGGTGATTGGCCGGATGAGATTTCTAATAATTTCAATTAGCACTATAAAGGGCATAAGAGGAATCGGCGTCCCTAGCGGGACAAGATGGGCTAAGGCATTTAGAGTTTCCCTAATTCAGGTATATATAATAAAGGAAAGTCACAGGGGTACTGCCAATCTTAGGGGTGACTGCTAAGTGTCTGGTGGCAGTAAAAATATAGGGAAATAGACCAATAAAATTATTGAAGAGAATAAACATAAAAAGGGCAATTATTAAGATATTGGCCCCAAGTCTAGCTGATCCTATAAGCAGGGATATTTCCCGGTTCAGGTCATTTAAGATTTTCTTAGTCAAAAACTGGGGTCGTGACGGGACTATTCAGAAGGTTGTTGCTATAAACAAAAGCGGGATTGACATTCTCAATCAGTTGGACAAAAAGGAGGAAGTGGGGTCAAATACTGAAAACAGATTTGTTATCATTCTCAATTCAAGTAAATAGTGTGATTAAACAACGTCCTAGAAGAAGAAATTGGATAAGGTTGATAGAGGAAAAAGATTACAGCCATAATAACTCATAAGAGGAACAAGAGACAAAGAAGATTATAATTCAAGGAAGCGGTATTATTTGGGGGATAAGAAACTGCCATTGGCCTCTTAAAGTTGACAACCTTATATTTATTACTAAACTAAGTTTCTACTTCCACAGGGGGTAATTACCATAAGAAAGCTTAAGAGGCTACCGCTAAACTTCAGCCACCCTATGAAATCTGTAATTCAAGCCACTTCAAAAAGTCATTTTCTCTAATAGATTCAATTACAATAGGTATGAAACTATGACCAGAGCCACAAATTTCAGAGCATTGGCCGTAAAATACTCCAGGTATATATTCACTAAGAGTCTAGACTGATTAAGTCGACCCGGGACTATATATATATATATATATATATATATATATATATATATATATATATATATATATATATATATATATATATATATATATATATATATATATATATATATATATATATATATATATATATATATATATATATATATATATATATATATATATAATATATATATATATATATATATATTATATATATATATATATATATATATATATATATATATATATATATATATATATATATATATATATATATATATATATATATATATATATATATATATATATATATATATATATATATATATATATATATATATATATATATATATATATATATATATATATATATATATAATATATATATATATATATATATATATATATATTATATATATATATATATATATATTTATATATATATATATATATATATATATATATATATATATATATATATATATATATATATATATATATATATATATATATATATATATATATATATATATATATATATATATATATATATATATATATATATATATACCTTATATGCCCCAAGGGCATAACTTACAGCCCTTGCCCTCAAGGCTGTGTATGTGTGGGGGGGGGGGGGGGGGGGTGTTTTCCTCAATTTCCGGACCTTTCAATTACGTTGAACAAACTGGCTATCTCAAAAATTTTGATTGGATGCGATTGGGGAAATGGTGGGCGTGGGAGGGGGGTTATTTACCCTCCATCACTTTCGACTATTAAGAAGGGCGCTAGCCCTTTCAATTTCTAATCGAATGAGCTCTTTTCGAAGTTTTTTACAACAACAAATGGCCATCACAAATTTCTATCAGATGTATTTCGGGAAAATACGAAGTGGGGGGGGGAAGGGGTATCCACTCTCCAATCAACCTGAATTTCAAAAAGGGCACCAAAACATCTGATTAGCAATCCAAGAGCCCTCTTCGAAGTTTATACGATCACCCTTTCTATATAAACCTTATATGCTCGCAAGGTATAACTTACAACCCTTGCCCTGAGGGCTGTAGGGGGTTGTCATTCTCAAATACATGATCTTCAGACCTTTCAACTACGTTGAACAAAATGGCTACCTCAAAATTTCGGTTTGGATGTGTTTGGGAAATGGTAGGCGTTGGAGGGGGGTGCGTTGCCCTCCAATCACTTTCGACTATAAAAAGGGCAATAGCCATTTTAATTTCCAATCGAATGAGCCCTTTTCGAAGTTTCTAGGACAACTACTTCGAGACAGTGCCCTGGTATAAAACAAAAAATAATAATAAATAAATAAACAATAATACTTTGTGCCCTCATCGCTCTTTACTTACGCAGCGCTATTGCGCTGCGTATGAAAGCTTCTAAAATATACTCGTAAAATGTAACCAAAGATAAGCATTAGCACGGTTTTTGTTCACTTTCCAAGGTCCGTAGGCCTCGTCAAGATTCTTTCCAGAACTGGTTTCGAATTCTGACCCAAAATAGGTTTTTTTTTTTTTTTTTTTTTTTTTTTTTTTTTTTTTTTTTTTTTTTTTTTTTTTTTTTTTTTTTTAACTTGCAATTAGGGAGAAGTTGAAAATATTGATTATTCCAAACTGACAGATCTATTCATAAATATTTTGATCGTCTAGCACAACATTTTTTACAACAATGGATGAAAACGTTCATTGGGTCGGACAGGGAAGGATTGTACGATTAAAAATGAAAATACGTTTCCTAGTCGTAGTCGTAGTTTGGGCTAAAGATCAATTTCTAAATTTTTCAGTGGCCTAAAAGGATCGTGTACAAATTCTCACGGCGTTATATTAAAAAAAAAAGAAGAAAAGAAAAAGAAAAGAAACAGATCTTAACCCTGGTCCAAGTTTTTAACCTGATATTGATAATTATTTGTGAATTTAAGTTTCTAATGAGGTAGCTATAAAGTGTGTAGCTAAGGCTTCGTGTTAGGGTCTCGGATTTTGATTTTAGTTATTTAGCATGATTTTATTATCGGCTGACGTTTGCTTGATTTCTGGACATGTTTGGACTTGGTTATGTATGTCGTTACGGTTTTGAATTTACATTTTTTGAGGTTATGAATGATGACAATGATGAAAATTACATTCAAAGCGGTCCCCGAATATTAGTAAATGTACTTGTCGTAATTTTCTTTGCCGATATGGTTTCATCCTCGGACTTTTGTTAAAGCACCTTGTATAATAAAAAGTTCCAATGTTCACTAAATGGTAATGTAAATTGCGAAACAACTAATATTACTTATTTATTAGAGTGTAAAAATTGCTGCTTACAGTATATGGAGGAAACAATTAATAATATTCATACGGAAGTTTCTGGACATAAAGTACAATTAACGGGAAAAAAAAACTAATAATTATCTAGTTCAACATTGTAATAATGGCACTTGCTCTATATTAAATCTAGCTATAACAATTTCAGAAAATCTGGAACAGGGGCGGATCCAGGATTTTTTTTTTTAGGGGGACGCAAAATAGGTTGATCCGATAAACTTGCGTTAGGAGCAAGTTAATTAACGCAAACTTGGGTTAAGTAAATTACACTACTACGTTTAGGGCGGGGCCCCCTTTGCCTCCCTGGATCAGCCACTGATCTGAACCTAAATAACTCACCCAAAGAAGATTATTGGATCCTTGCTTTCGTTCAGCTTACCCTTTTGGGCTGAATGATCGAGTATCAAAATATGGAGGCATGTCTTATGTCATTGTTAAATGTATTAATGATTTGATTGATCATAGTTCTTTTACTTGTCCCATAAAACTTAAAAGTCGATCAAAAGTACAGAAAAAATAATAGAAAAAATTATTTGGATTTAAATAATTTTGGTTGATTTATGCCAGGCTATTTGGGTTTAACGTATGGCTAGTATAGTAAATAATCAAACAACTTATCACGGAATATTTTAATAACATTATTCTGGATCGTGAAAAATAATACAACGTGCAGTTTTAAAACTAGATTAATTTACGATGCAGTTTGTATTTTGGCTAAAACAAAGTTTTATTTAAAAACAAAATTAGCCTGATAAGAATGTTAATAAGGATCAGAGAAGGATATTTATCTATAAATTTTACTAGCAAACAGATAGGATATATTAATTTACCCGGATTCTTATACCAGCAGGAAGTGAAGCAAGCCCTTCCTAGTAATTTGAATTAAATGATAGTCCGATTTTAACGTATAATACTCAAAAACGATAAGGCAAATCAGTTTTAATTATAATTTAATGCTTCGAAAATATGACAAGCAGATTAATAGGAAACCTGCTTATAATTGCGAGCAATTTTTCCCATTTGTAAATCCAACTTTCAACAGTTATAAAAGGGGATTTGTGAAGAGTAAAGCAACATGATCTTCAAAATATAATGAAAACAGGGGATGAATTCCGTCTTTCCCATCATTTAAAGTCATGAAATATTCTTAGTGGCTTAGAAAATGATTTGAATTTATTTATTGGTAAAATGGTGCAAGAAAGAGAAAAATATTAAAAAGAGTTTTCAAAATTGGAAGAATTTGATTATGACTAGAGTAAGAATAATATACATACAAATTTACATCCCCTTAACACAGATTCAATATTTTATAATGCTAAAATAAAAAGCAATCGCTAAACTACAGAATGAATTTGTAATTGTGCCAGTAGATAAAGCTAATAACAATTTTGCCATAATTTGTCAGAGACTCTACTGTGATATTTTATAAAAAAAATACATATGAAAAGCTTCATTAAGAGGATAATAATTTTCATTGAACATATAGAGAAAATACTTAAAAAAAAACTGTAATTAATATTAAAATTAATGATAATGATAAAAAGTTCCCTTTCTTAAATTTGACGAAAAAATTTCATAAAAATCCCCCTAAACACGCTTTATCGCTGAGGCAACTAGGTGTTTAACCAGAATTGCGGCTACTGACCTGTTTTTGGTTTTAGGGGAAATTAGAAATAGATTTAAAGCTTATTATTCTGGAATTTAAAAAATTATAATTGAATCCATATTGGAGGGTTAATAATTCGTTACAAGTGATAGACTCTTGGCAATAGCTTCAGCTAAAGAGTAGATTCATTTTGATTTTACTACACTACAAACAAATCTATCACTTAATTTGGTATTCGATAAATCTAAAAACTATTATTAAGAAGTCTTTCCTTTTATCTAGTATGGATTTTAAAAAATTGCCACTTATGGAAAATTTCTTAAGTACTATTAGTCCAAGATTTTATAGCTTAGACATGATATTTGATTTACTGGAATTTGCTATATATTTCATACTTTTATAAGATTTAATAGTAATTCATACCAGCAAATTATAGGAATTTTCTATGGTGATTATGCCGTTCATTTATAGAAGACTCGCTTTTAAGCCAGCTAGAATCATAGGCAGCGCAATAGCGCTGCTTAAGTAAAGAGCAATGTAGTCACAATGTATTATTTTTTTCCCAAGGCACTTCGTATTGAAGGAGGTGTATAGAAGCTTCGAAAGGGGCTGATTCGAATTGAAGTTGAAAATTCTAGTGCTCTTTTTAAGAGTCAACAGTGATTGGATGGCACCCCTCCCCATTGTTTCCCCTAACACATCCAATCAAAATTTTGGGATAGGCATTTTGTTGAGCATATTAAAAGTTCCAGTAATCATGTCTTAGGGGATGACAAACCCCCCACAGCCCTCAGGCAAGGGCTATGTTACGCTAGTTGCCCATTATTAACATATAAGGTTTTTATGGAAGGGATGATCGTATAAATTTCGGAAGGAGCTCATTCAATTGAAGATCAGAAGCTCTAGTGCCCCTTTTAAGAGTCAAAATGATCGGAGAGTATCTAGCCCCTCCCCTCACATCCTCTTTTCCCCAAATGTATCCGATAGAAGTTTTGAGATTGTCATTCTGTTAAAAAATAGTCTAAGATCATACAACAAAGCATTTGCGATTGAAACAACCCCAAAAGCCTGGGTGAAAGGGTTGTAAGTTATGCCCCGCGGCGTATAAGTTTTTTATGGAAGAGGTGGTCGTATAAACTTTTGAGGAGGATCATTTGGTTCGAAACTGAAAGTTCTAATTCTCTTTTAAGAGTCAAAAGTGATGGAGTGCAAATAGCGCCCCCCCCGGAACGCCTCTTTTCCCCAAACGCATGTGATCGTGCTTTGCGAGATAGCCATTCGGTTCAAAATAGCACAAAGAACACATAACAATACCTCCAGGGTTGACACAACCCCCCCCCCCCCCGGGGTAAAAGGGTTGTAAGTTATGCTCCGGGGATACAGAAGGTTTTTTTCTGGAATAGGAATTCGTATAAACTTTGGATGAGCTCATTTGAATGGAAATTAGAAGCTACATCATAAGCAGCGCTATCATAGATAGCAATAGCATTGAAACTTTTAAAGGAGCTAATTCGATTGAAAATTAAAAGTTATAGTAACCTTTTAAGAGTCAAAAGTAATTGAATGGTAACCAACCCCCCCCCCCCCCCGCGCCCATCATTTCCCAAACCACATCCAATTAAAATTTTCAGACAGCTATTTTGCTCAACATTGTTAGAAATTCCAGGAATTATGCCCTATTGTTTGAAAAGTCTAGTCAACTCCCCCAGCCTTCAGGGCAAGGGATGTAAGGTAGGCAATATGTTCATTGTTTGCATATAGAATATAGCAATAACATAAATAGTATATGTTATTGAGAAAGGTTCGACATTGCTTTCCAAAAAGACGAAGGCCATTCAGGTGAGTTTTTCAGAGATGTTGAGGGGAGTGCGCAAAACTACCACACATCACCTTAAATAAATAAATGAAACCCAAAACGAACACAAATTACAATAAATAACCGAGTCAAACTCAAAACGAGCAGAAAAAACATGAGTAGGGCTGACAACCCCCATGCCTTCTCAAGAACAGAACATAATTTGCACTTTACTGAAAAAAACAAAACAAATTTAGTGTGGATTAAAAGTTTAATACAAATATACTTATATGCATTTCTCAAAGTCTTAATAATTTTTGATTTATTAACGCTAAAAAAGTAAAAATATTTAAAATGTATTTTAATGAGTGTAAAATTTCAACCTGTACATTGATGTTTTAATACTATTTCAAGTTAAATTTACTGCTCTTTTAAGGTTTTTATTAAATAGGAAAACAAGCTTTTTGAAAATTGAAAGTAAAGAGCAACGAACAGAAATTATTTCGTATATTAGGGGGCTGCCCCTCCTCAACTCCTCGGTCTTTACGCTATAGTTTGGCTTTTTGTCCCAATTCCTTAATAATAACTGCTGAAACATAAAAGACTGTTTTAATTGGAATAAGAAGATTTTTTGATGCACCAAAAAACTTTCGCTATACGAGGGAAGGATTGTAGAGGGGGCATCCCTCCTGATATATGGAATAATTTATGTTCTTTTCAAGTTTTAATGTTGCTCCTTACTTTAATTTTTTTTATTTCCGATCGTTACTCGAATCATGCGAGAAAATCCTCTCTCCGTGGAAATTCATCCAAAAAAATCATTTCGTGAAAAATTCCTCCTGCGTAATATACCCCGGACAATTCCCTCCTCGCTGAGAATTTCCTCTGGACAATTCCCCTTGGAAACTTCTCCTGACTTTCATTTAAAAAAATGTATTTAATTTCAAATCGTTTTTAAATTCATTCCAGAAATTCCCCCTCCCTTCGTGTAAAATCCCCCAAAGAAAGTTGCTCCCATGAAAAATTCCTCCTGTAGAAAATTTCCCCCATGGAAAACATCCTCGGGCATGCCCTCCTCGCTGAAAATTTCCCCGGACAGTTACCACTGGAACATTCTCTCCACATATAAAATTGAGCAGCCAAAAAGAAAGCAAGAAGACATATAAGAGAGTTCCAATATTGAATTCCGGAAGATTCCCGCATGTAAATTTTCCCTGGGAATTCTCGACTGAAGATTTCCTTTCTCACGAAAAATTCTCCCCCTCCTCTACAGGAAATTCTCCCCAGAAAATGAAAATTTTCTCAATGGGTAAGATTGAGAAGCTAAATTTATTCAGGCTAAGTCTAATAATGAAGGGAGGCAAGAGATTAATTCCTACCTCCCCCCCCCCCCAGACACACACACACCTCTTTCTATATCTATATGTGAAACCATGGACAGCTAGACAATCTGGACATTGAAATGGGTTCTTTTAGGCATGTGATACCACCCACGCCCTATACATTGACCTACTATCCATCGTTCATAATAAGCTGGTGCTCAATTATATATAACTGAACATGTTCATGAAAAATTAAGTAAATCAACTTAGTTATTAAATAAAGCTTTAAGATAATAAATAAATGTCTAGATTTACCATTTATCTTATATGGACCAGACGACATGATTTTTTGGGAAAGAATGCGCCCAACAGCCGGCATTACTTTTTCGGCAACAGGGAAGTTCAATATAGCCTATAGTTTTTGCTACTCATAAATCGATTGACCATCTCAGAATTGTCGATAGAAATCAATAACAACCTTGGCCATCTTTGGGGCAAGTCGTAATATGTGTGCAAGGAAAGGGCAGAAAACGGGACTTTCCCATGGGACAATTTCCGTTTGAATGAAATCTCTCCCAATCTTCTAGGGCTATTAGTCCGATACGATTACCCTGGGGGGAAACAATATAAAAATAAACAATTAAACACGCATCTGTGATCTTTCCTCTGTGGCAAAAAAAAATTGCAAAATTCTGCAATTTTGTAGATATGAGCTTGAAACGTCTACTGCAGGATTCTCTGATATGCTGAATCTGATAGCGCAATTGTCATTGAGATCATTCGACTTTGGGAGTCTTTCCCCTCTTTTTTGAAAATCAGGCAATTTTTTTCAGGCTCGTAGCTTTTGATGGTAATATTAAAATTAAATTAATTTTATATGTTTGAAATCAGCATAAAATGCCAATTTTGTTAATATATTAATTGTTCCAAACTCCTTTTTTAGAGTTCCGGTTACTATTGAGCCGAGTTGTATTTTATTTATAGTTCGTTAGCATCAACTGTTTACATTGGTTCTTAATTTTCTTTAAACTGTTTTTTTTTTTTATTTATTCCTGTTGGTTTTCTAATTGATGGTTTTATATTAGTTTAAATGTAGGAATACTTTAAATTTTTCAAAACTTTTCTGCTTAAGAACTAAACTATAGAATTACAATTTGAATTCTTGAAAAAATGTTGAATCAGTTTAAAATGCTAGATCAGCTGTAAGTCTTGGCGATATTTTAAAGTAATATTTTCAGTAAAATTTTGGGGGTTGATGACGAGGGGGATTTTCAATGGTAGGATTCCAAATATGCATTATTCTAATCTTCTATGGGGCTGAACTCATTGATTCCATCCTATACCCCATCCTAAGAACACCTTGAGTATAGACGTATCTCATTCCATTATTCTAGTAAAATAATCTTTTCATGTTTTTTAGTTACTGTGAATGTTGACACATCTGAATAAATGCATGCCCAGGTCATTTATGTATATATACATATATATATAATATATATATATATATATATATATATATATATATAATATATATATATATATATATATATATATATATATATATATATATATATATAGGCCTATATACATATATACATATATATATATAATATATATATATATATATATATATATATATATATATATATATATATATATATATATATAGGCCTATATACATATATATATATATAATATATATATATTATATATATATATATATATATATATATATATATATATATATATATATATATTATATATATATATATATATATAAATCTTACATAAAACTTTACTTTAATGCTGTTTGTAAAATAATTACCACTTTTTTGAGAATTCTTTTCTTGAATAAAGCCTGAAAAGCATCTTAACAACAGTAACTATTTACAGAAGGCAAAGTACAGTATTCATTTCAGTATCAATGGTAGCTTCAACTAATTTGGTAAGTCTGCTCATAATAATTATAATAACAATAAAGTGTGAATAGTATACATGAATTAAATTCTTAACCCTATCTTATGTTAAAGCAAGGTTCTAAGATAAAAATTGCTAGTACTGCAGAAATATCAATCAAGAAACAACGTTGTAGGCTTTGGAAGGGGAGGGGGTTGAAGGAGCCAAGGGCCCTCATTATGACTACAATAATACAGTACAATCGCATTGAGATCCAATCACAAGCGTGCAGATAGGCTATCAAGTGATTGCTATGGGCTGATGTGCTAGGTGGAAATACCCCAAGCCTATGCCAAATAGACTAACAATGAGGTAGACAAAAGTTGGGATTTTAATATACTGTTTTGACTTCCCTGCAATGCATCATTTGAAATAGGGAGTCGGAGTTGAAGTTTGCCAGAGCAGTGGCCGGAAAGTTGAAGTACTAAAACTCCCTTGAAATATGGTAGACAAGTAGCAACACCTAATGAGACTTTCCCCAAAAAATGTTAGACCCAGGATCTTTACAGGTTCTAGCAGACTTTAAAGTTTCATAGTTTGGGGAACATTCAGCTTTTGAAACTTTGGAGCATCCTGGCATATTAACCAAAAAAGCCGGCATTCTAAAATTTCTTGAGAAGAGTCTGCTTGACTCTAGCTATATGTCCATCAAATTAAACTGGATCAGTGTACTTTCCAGAAGAAAAGAAGTGGGTTTTCAGAAATAGTATACACATCTGACAACCCCTCCTCATTTCTCATATCTCCAAGGCTCCTGTCTTGTAAGATGGGAATGGATCAGAGCACTTTTTGTACAAATATGGGAGGACAGGCATATAACTCTAAAATCCGTCCCTACTCATATACCTATGCCAAGGTACTTTTATTAAGTTTCGAATAAGTTGGAGAAAATAAAAAAAATGAAGAAAAAAATATGAAAATCCTTTTTCAGATCCACATTACAAATAAGGTGCCACGTACCTACCTTATTACAAGATGGGGAAGGACTTTCACAAATTACCATTGACCTTAATGATAAATGTAAATTGTTTCAACTCTTTTTTGTGTCTATGCTTTATTTCCTACTGATTTTGTATTCTTATAAAATCTGGTTATTTGATATACATCCAAAAATACAGTGCTTTGATTTTTTCTCTTTAGTCAAAAGAAAATTACACCCATTGTGCCTATGTAAACTCATATACCCCCTTGAATTGGTTATTCTCAGTGGGTTAAGAATCTACTTCCACTTTCTTATCTTTTTGTTACAGCCTAAGACTCAAATGTGTATCAACCAGATTATACTTTTTAAAAGGAACAACAGGGACGAATTTAATATGGAACACCATTTGCTTGACAAAAGTGAAAACTGTAATTTTCTTCAGGTTTGGGGAGAAGGGCTCACTTATCTCTATAAGTGTAATTTTGAAGTTTTAAAGGTTGTAATGACTTGTAATTTTGGCTTGTAGTATGAACATATTTTTGAATACTGTTCAGCAAAGACATGCAAAGTTTTACAACCTTTCAACTAGTCTTAAAAAGAAGATAAGAGACCAGGTCATTTCTAACTTTTTGCATGTAGGATTGCTTTGCAAGAGTAACAGCACAACCCAAATCGATTATCATAGTAGGAACTGTAACGAAACATGAAAGTAAAAACAATTTATCTAAAAACACAGTATAACTTACTCTGGTAGTTCTTTGACCATTGTTTGTAGAGCTTCTAGCATTTCATATAGCTTTTGTTGGGTATCCTTTGATTGAGCCATGTTAATGGCAGAAAGTTTGATGTGATGCTCTGTAACCATTCAATTAAAATAAAATTCAGTTAAAGGTAAAGATTGAAGTTGAAAAATGTGATGGGCTACCACTCGCCTCACTCCATAGCTAAAGTCTAAACAGCGTTTTCCTGAAAGCATTTGATATTGCAACAGATATTACTAGTTGATGGTTGGAGGTGTTTTATATTTGTGAGTAGAAATTCATCAGCAAGCATGTGACATTGAGGCTGTTTCTGCTTTCTGGCTTGGCAGTTGACATAAATTAACAAATTTTGTTATCAAATTCTTGTTTGAGTAGAATAAGATAAAAAAAAAACACAAATAGAGGACAACTTAAACAAAAAACATCATTTGAACCCAAAGCATTATAAGAACAAATATTCAAGAACTATACGAAATTTTTGGGTTTTACAAATCAGAGACACAATAGGAGACACGAGTAACAAGGAGAGTTGGCATATTTCCAAGCCAATGAATATTAACTAGAAATTTATTTATACATATATTTTTTTACTTTTTTCATTTTCAAATTGCAATGAGGATTAAAGATGTCATGGATGATTGACAATGAGTGAAGATTAAGGCCCTCTCTCCCTGAATCTGATGTATGATATGCATAATTTGTAAATATTAAGCCAAACAAGTTCAAACAATTTCAGCATGACTTTGCAGAGTCAGACAAACTTTCAAGATGTCTTTTATACCTGTAAATCAAAACTGGCATCAAAGTTTTATAGACAATTAGATAAGTTTTCAAAGAAATATCTTACATTTGTGGCCAAACATAATTTTTGGGGCATTTATTTTCAGAATTGCTTTGTCAATAGTATACACAAAGATACCAGAACGTTTTGAACAAGCAAATTATGTTTTTACAGCATGTTTTTATTCATTGCACAATATTATAGAATGTATGAGAACTATTATGATGCCCATTGAAAAAACATAAAAAATAGACAAATGATAGCATTACTCATTGCACACAATGCTTGAAAAATAACACGGGAAGTAAGGAAATACCTTTTAAAGAAGAAAATCATAGCCCAGCAGAATGGACCAAATCCACATGTATGATTTCATAACTAATTACCATCTCGTAAATGAGCTGACGATGAAACTAAACCATGTTACATTACTTTTAATGTTTAGCTACATGATACAGACTTTGCTAAAACTTTCAATTAATTCTGCCATCAAAGGCTTAACGCTTTGTGATTTATTTTAACTAAAATAATTTTTGAAAGTTATGTATGATCATATGTACTCAGTATAATTGAGATTTACCCATTTATTATGTTAAGTAGTTCAAAGATAATTTCATAGACCACATTGCCCTGCCATAATGAAAAGAAAAAAACGATCAAAAGTGGGGGTTTTTGATGCCAAATAAAGGTACTGAAAAACAAAGCAAATATTTCTGACACAGAAAACACAAATCAAAAGGACCATTCACTTTATCTTGGTCTCCCTTATGTCAAAAAAGGTGTTTCAGGCCACATTTCCAAACGTCTAAGGAAAAATAACGTTTACACTTATTATAGACACAGTAAAAAACCATCAGTACACAAATTTATCAAGGGTAAAGACCCTATCCTGAAAGGTGAAAACTCTGGTGTTTACAGAATTCCATACTCTTACAGTCTTTGGTTATCAGAAGGACTGATCAACAGCTTACAGATAGATAGCTCAGCAGTCTACTTCAATTGATAACACCCTAAAAAGCAGCAGAAAAAATGGAGAACATGCCATCAACCCCTCAGATCTAAAAGAAACCCGTGCATTACAGAATTCCATACTCTTACAGTCTTTGGTTATCAGAAAGACTGATCAGCAGCTTACAAATAGAATAACTCAGCAGTCTACTTCAATTAATAACACCCTTAAAAAGCAGAACAAATGGAAAACATGCCATCAACCCCTCAGATCTAAAATAACCTGTGCACAGGATATAATTATTAAAATCAGAAATCATACAACATAGTTCTTTAAGTCTTTAATTGTTGGTCGTTTGCTTGACAAATGAATTTTTTCACTAGCCAGTCATTGACTAGTATCCTTTGAGAGTAGTCTAAAGCTATTGGATTTTTGCTAATCATGGGTATTGGTGAGTGACTTGCCTTTGGTGTTAGGTTCTTGGTTTTAATTCTTCCAATTCTTGAATCTTATTAATTTTTAATTTTAGCTTTTTATTGGTTTGCTTTTCTTTGTGTTTTCACATTTTTTGGCATTTTCATTGTGCTGAGGAAGAGAGGTGGTTGTCCTCCAAAAATATTTGCTTTGTTTTTTCAGTATATTTGTTTGGCCTTAAAAAACCTCATTTTTGATTGTTTTTTCTTTTATATTAAGCAGTTCAAATTCCTAATATTTGTAGGACTGAGGCTAGATTTGTATTAGATTATGATTATTCTTAATGCATGCATGTACTGTTGTTAGTATATCTATAAATTGGTGAGTTTTCATCAAAATTTCAATTGATCTCTCTTAAAGTTCTCTTATGAAACACTGATTTTTCCTTAATCAATGTTAGTTGTTCTTGTTGTGAGTCGACAACAGAAAAAAAAAAAAACAGTTACTAATTTGATAAAATCTTATCAGTCATTATCCCAGTTATGGAAGTTTTATTTACTCAACTATCTCCCATATTTTATCATATGTCAATAACTAGAATGTTTGAGCTTGGAGTTGACCTGCCGCAACAATAAGCTGTTCTACTAATTTTTTCATTATTATTTTTTTTTCTGTTGTTTAAGCAATAGGCTATAGGACAAATTTTCTAGGTAGATTCTGTTATCTAATTCTTGCAGCTATAATGCAAATATTTTCTGAATATATTTTAGATTCTTCATCAATATTCTACATATGTGGTTCAATATTTTTGTAATTCTCCTTAGTGTATGTAAAGTAATATGAGTCCAATTTCATATTTTAAAGTGTCTATAGTAGAACTGTGTATTTTAAAACCAATGACAGACAAAAGATGACTCTAAAGTTATTTGATGATTATTTGTAAATTAGAGCTCTGTTTCTGTATAAAATGTATGAATGTATTGTGGATGGTTTTCTCCAAGTCTAGCTTTTAGTTTTCATATAGGCAATATAAGCTAATGTGTTAGCAGGTGCATACCAATAGGCAAGTAAACCCATGCAATTAACCAATACACGTTTTTTTTCAGAAGTACAGAACAGCACAGAAAAGGTGGAGACAATTCTTTAAATATGAAGATGGAGATAAACTTAACTCTTTTGCAGATAATGACGACAGGGTTTTCTACAAACCATTGAATATTATAAATGGAGCCACCCAAGGCACTGGTTTAGGCCTTATTCTATTCCTCATATGCATCAACAATACATTAAACAGAACAGGAAAACAAAATCATTTTAATACTAATTCCAAGCTATTAAGACCTGCAAATCAACAAAGCCTGCAGTATGACCTACATAAAATCCATATTAGCTACTTAAATTCAACATGTCAAAGTGCACTATCCTTCACTTTGACAGCAAATATCCCTATCACCAGTAGAGTATATTTGGTCCCAATTTACTCTTAGATTCAGCACTAAAGATAAGGCCCAAAGAAAGAGATCCAGGGGTATTGATAGATGGACAAACTGTAGTTCCATTGCAAATGACAACAAGCAATTTCTAGAACAAATTCAAGCCTTAATCTCCTGAAAAAACAACATAACTAGTTGCTCCTATACAGTTTCTTTAAGGCTACAAACACACCTTTTTTTTTATTTTGGTAAATGTCTCACCTACTCATCCTATACGAATAATAGCCTAATTGAATCATTCCAGAAGTATGCCACCAAGTGCACAGCTGGCTAACAAGGTTACTCTTGCACCAAGAGACTTTAATGCATGCAGCTGCCAACATTGTCAACAGATACTACCATGGTGACATAATGCAGACCTACAAGTATAACATACAACCAAATCATCCCTCTTCACTAAATATTCAAGTCAGTATCAAACAACACCAATTACAACAGCTGTCAAAACATGCTGTTTAACACACAAATGGTTTGCAACATTTCTTTTCTAATCAGGTTGTCAACAACCAGAATAGCCTTCAAGTAGGCTATTAATGGTGGCTTCACTCACAATTGCATTCTCCAAGTTTAGACTTGACAATGAATGGAATAACAAGTCATGGCAATATGAGTGTGACTGTCCATTCCTTTCAGCAAAGCATTGATGCTGCTTGTCACCTACAACCATCTTGTATACTCTCTCTCTGAAGTTGTTGTTTTGCAGTGGCATCAGCTTCAAATCCCTGGAAATTGTCTTTGTGGCCATACCTACCTTGAGGTCACTGCTACCACATGGACTTAAATTACAGTATAGGGTCCTTTTGCAGACCTCTCTTACAACATGCTATCATGTCATAGCATATTGACAAAATTTCACCATCACAGCATAGTACTAAGTGTTTATTTGTACTATGCAATTATTATAGTACTAACTAATTCAGAAAAACTGTTGATTTTGGGGGTCAAATTGTATAACTCTTTTGTGTCTATTGAAGCTAGTTCAGAGAAGCAATCTTGAACCAAGATTACTGTTTACTTTAGGTGTACTTTTCATTGACTGGAGTTTTGAAAGCATAGTCATTGATAAGAAATAAGCACAAAAAATAATGCAAATCAAAAGAACCAGCAAAGTTTTGTATACAGCCTAGAGCTATATATAACCACCCATATTGACCTGGGGTTGGGTATTAGTCTGGTGGTTGACCACTTCTAAAGGAAACCTAAAAGCAGCACCATTAGATTCCTTATTATATCATCTTTCCTAGTATCATAGTTACTTATTTGACAATGCTTCACCCCCTGATTTTTTCATATATACCCCTAACAATACATTTCTCCATTAATTGAACCTTGTGATACATTAGATTCTCTATTAAAATAGGTTTCAGTAAATATTTAGTGGTTCAACTCTCCATGAGCAAACACCATAAAATTTGGAAACTCACTTTCAAAATCTTTACTCATATCATTCCTCAAAGCATATTGCTTTACTTTACAACCCTCCCCCCTCCCCTGTAATGGACAAATATAGCCCCAACTATATATGCTTTTTGTATTTCAATAGTGTGACTCTTTTCTTCCTGCTGCTTGTTTACTGTTAAATTAATGAAAAGAGAAGAGTCATGCTATTGAAAATACAAAGAGTATATATAATTTTGGGCTACATATGTAGAAGGGAGAAGGGAGGGAAGTAAAGTGATGGTCTTTTAGGAGTGATATAAGCAAGTATTTTAGGATGTTTTAAAGTAGTTTCTATAACTTTAGAGTGTTTTCGTAGGAGAGTTTAAACCACTAGTGGTTGACAACTCCTAAAGGGAAACCTGCTAACAAAAAAAGGTAGCAGCCTTAAATTCCTAATTTTGTTCTCTTTCCCAATATCATATTTGCTTCCAAAAGTTATGAGCTAATGGCTCTCCAGAAGAAGACATGCTGAAACAAAAAAGTGATATATTTTTAGATTGCTAATTTTTATGGTTTAAAGTCATGTTTTTGACAAGTCATCCCCAATCTTCCTTCTCCCCTATTATGGTACCATTAAATTCTATCTTTTTTTGGTTCTTTTCACCATAATAGTTTGTAATCCTAACAATATGACTGCCCTGCCCCCTGATGGACACATAAATAGCCTTAATAATATATTATTTTATTGTTCTTTCTATTGATTGATCAGTTGTAAAACCAGTTACTCTGTGTAGACATAAGATATCCAGAGCCTGAGTGATTGTGCTAAATATTGGATAAAAATATGAAAAATAGAAGAAGAAGACATGATAATTTGACTATATAATATAGTCTAGCAATAACTTACCTACTGTAGTTTCTTTTAGCTTGATTGCCTATATATCTCAAGGCTTTATATGGGACCATCAGGGGGGGGGGGATTGGGGATTAATTGTCATAAACTCAACTTTAACCAGAAAAAAGGGTCTAAATTAGCAACCTAAAATGCCTTTCCTTTTGTTCTAGCATTTCTCCTTAGAGAGACCTGCTATTCAGAAACTTTACAAGACAACCATGATATTTGGAAAGAGCACAAAAAAAATCAAAGAGAATAGCACATGAACACCCAAGCATATTTTACTGCTGCAACCATTTAGGCAAATTTGCTGTGTACAACATAATTTAGCTAGAATGAAAGTGAATTAATCACTTGATGCTTTTCTTATTCTCTTTCATAGTTCAATAATTGTCTCTGGGAGAAATTCCATTTTGAGCCCCAAAGGTAAAACAGTCCAAAATAACCAGAAGTTGAAAAACGTGTTAAAAAAAATTGTTTAGTGAAAAAAAAATGCCACTTGCAGCTGATTCAAAAATGGTAATTATTGTTTTCCCTAGTCTTAAGAGTAAAATGTAAGTAAGAGTAAAGTCTGAAGGTAAAAATGTTATTTTGAAGACAAATTTGTAAGAAATTTTTAGAAGGATTCTAAAATCCCTTGAAAATAACATCAAAGAAAAACTGACATCATTTTTGAGGAGTTTCTAGTCTGTTTTAAAATGTCTGCCAATTTGTTTTCATTATAACATTTTACTAGGCTACTAAGGCTTAGAAAAATAATAATTACCATTCCTGAATCAGCTACAAATGGTAATTTTTTCTCACTAGACAGCTTTTTTGGAACAATTTTTTTTAAGCTTTTAGTTACTATGCAGTGTTTTAAGCCTTTAGGGGTAAAAAATTGTAATTTCCACCAGAAGCAATTGTTGGATTATGAAAAAGCATAACAAAGCATAAGGTAATATATTCACTTTCATCCTAGATAAATTGGTAAATTGCAATGGGCCACATAATCTAGCTAAAATAAAAGTGAAAAACATCATTTGAAGCCCTTTTTTATGCTCTTTCATAATTCAAGAATTGCTTCTGGGGCTAATTGTATCTTGAGCCCTTAAGGTATTTTATATGAATAATGAAAGAGCATAAAAAAAAGCATCAAATTTTGCTTTCACTTTTATCCTAGCTAAATTATATGGCCCCACTGCAAACTGACCATGAAATTTACCTATCCTATCCCCTTAATGTGCAAATATATATCCTGAATTGGAATATATTTTGAATTGTCAACGCAAAGTTCTGAATTGCAAAATTCAGCACTATTTTGTCAATGGCATTTGAAAACTTAAAATGGTATATATTTGAGTTGCCTAATAAATGAGGGTTGAATTGTTATATATAATTAGTTTGGAATATATAACTCTTGGACAACTTATTTATAAACTAGTGATATATTTTCAACCACTTTTCAATAACTTAACTAATATCTTTGTGTGGTTACAATGTTATGAAAATACCTTTGGGGCCCCTGCTCAAGATGCAACTAGGGAAATTTCTACTTTAGCTACTTTTGGCTATCTTGGAAAGGGGTTAGGTTAGGAAATGAAACTTTCAGGGATGGGTCTACAGGCTAAAGTATGTTCCATAAGGTATTTTGAAGTACCTACCTCCACTCCTTCTCTCTCTAGCAGGTCCTGAAATTTGCCTACATGACATGTCTATCTATACCTATTGAAATTTTGACAAGCAACATTTTACCTTAATATTCAGTTATTTCATTTTCACTGACTTTAGTTCTGAAAAATGTAATTCCTGTTATTTGAGTAGAATTTTAAGCCATATTAAAGTTTTTTTTTAATTTAGCCTAGTATAAGCATTTGCATGTCTTTAAAACCTTATAAATTGGGATTGAGCAAAGTTGTGAAGCTGAAAACAATTTTGTTTACTTGATTTAAGCAGGAGACTATTTTGCAAGGTTTCACTTTTATAGCACCTACTTTCCCAGGACACACTTAAGCCTGTAGACCCATCACTGAAAGTTTCATTTTCCTAACATAAATCCTTTCTTAAAGAGCCAAAAGTAACTAGACTAGAATTTCACTGCAACTAGCCCCAGAAGCAATTCTTGAATTATGAAAGAGCATTAAAAAGGCATCAAATGACATTTCACTTTCATGTTAGCTAAATTAAATGGACTCCTGCAAATTTTACCAGTAAATTATGTTGCAAACTGTAAATTTACCACTTTTTGATCAGCATTTTCCCTTTAGAAGTGCTCAAATAGCCTACTAAACTGATACCAGGACTCATATTGGTAGTGACCATTAGCCTATATTTAGAAACATGGTAGCATTGAATGGTAGCCCTACTGCTTTTTGGTACTGCCAGTTTTACTCTCAATACTTTTTGGATGGGGAAAGGGTGAGGTTGGTACTTCAAAAGACTTCCCAAGGCGTCATTTAGGTTTCAGACCCATTTCAAACATTCTATTTAATAACTCTACAGCTTTCCAAGATAGAAAATAAGCCATCGTTTAAGGTTTTAACCTGATGCTTTATTACTATGTACGTAACATTTGAACTATCTTTCCTCAATTTTAGGATTCTAGGTCAGTTTCCTAAATTGTACAAGTTAAATAGAAAAATTTCACATGAGATTAAAATTCAAATGGTGCTTTTCCAGCGTTGCCAAATTTCGAAAATCAAACTGTCGAAATCAGCAAAAAATTTTATACAGAATATGTCCCTCTATGAAACTTGTGGAGGCGGGGCTTGTACAAGCATTATTTGAGTCATTGATCGTATAAAAATAAGAGGATTGCAGAGAAAGTGAAGAAAGGCTTTGAAGTGGAGGCCATGGATGAAATTGCTGATGATCTGGAAGATTCAGCCAGACGGAATAATAGCAAAATAAAATTGAGAGGGAATGGTCAATCTGAGTGAGAGAGAGAGAGGCAGAGAGAGAAAACGATTTATTACACAACTTTCGTAGCTCTTGACGAGTTTACAGTTGCAAAAACATTACATGTTAAAAAAGACATAAAGATTGCACAAGATTACATGTTAAACATAGAAAAACATAGACATAGATAAAAATGAACATTACAATATTACATGTTAAACATAAACGTAAAAAATGGCACAAATGAACTACAATATCGGTATGTTCGTGCATGTATGGTTATCATTTTGAGTTTTTGTCTTATTTTTCTGTGTGTTGGGGCATCTGCGGGGAATATCACTACATCCCAGGATAATCCTAACTACCCTTTTCTGTACTGACTCTAGGTCGTGCATTAGGTGAAAAGTGAGTAGTACGGAAGGGTCCAACGCAGGGCATGCATACTCCAATACTGGCTGCACATAGCAAAGGTAGGTGCGGAGGAAACTTTTTGACATCGCGACCGAAACGACGCATTTTAGACAGTGTTTGAAGAAAAATGTTACCCTTCCTAATTACAATGTCAACCTATGCGGCAAAAGAACAGTCTTTGGAGAAAATGACTCCCAGTATTTTCACTTCGGACAGTAGGAAATTGGACTTCATGGGAGGTAAAGTCTCTTCTTAGGGGGATCAGCTGGAGGATTTTTGACTTGGTAGCCTTAATGGTTAGAATGGATTCGTTTACACTGGTAGTTTAACTCATCAAATATGTCACTAGCAAACAGTGCTAAAGAAGTATTACCTTCAAGTAGATAAGCAAGCATGATCGATAAGTCATCCACAAATTTATACATGTCTTGCTGCTCGCTCAGGATGTAGTTAATCGTAACGAGAAATGTCATGCCTGCAAGTTTGGTGCCTTGTGGTCGGGCCCCACAGGCTATATCACTCCAGTTAGAGTCGGTGTCCTCTTCTTGGAGGGCAATTACCTTCTGCTGCCTTCCAGACAGAAATACAGTACAATTGTTAGAGTTTGAAGCTTGGCTCCCATTCGCTTCAAGTTAAGGAATGCACTGAGATGAAATAGAAGGTTAAAGGTTTTGCGAAACTCGATCACAACTAGATCAACTCAACAACCTGGGGTCTCTAGTGACTTTGGAATAAGGTCAGACATTCTTGCTAGGTAGACGGAAGTTCCGCATTTAGAGAGTCCTTCGTTCTGATATTTTTCTATGGATTCACGAACTTTGGCCAACAGGCAGCGAATATGAAAGACTCCGTCACTTTCGCAAAGCACGGAGGTAGGGAGATGTGTCTCAAGACATCACAGCCCTTAGGTGGGTTTATCTTCGAATGACACGTATACGTGCTTTTTTCCATAGCGAGGGAAATACTCAGGGCAAAAAACAGTGACTGATCAGAGTGGAAAGGGGTTGGTCGAGGAACATAGCAAATTCATGATAAGTTTTGCAGGGATTTTGTCAGGAAACGGTGAGACCCCTGTTTTTATTTCTGTGCTCCTTGTACACATTTAAATCACTGAGTTCAATTAAACCTTCACGGGGGCAGTTTTCAAGTAGATACTCTTTTTACTGGGCAGTCACAAGAGGAAGTGTAGTGCGTATTATAGAGGTTAAGAAGGCGTTTACAGCACAAGACCCCAGTAATCGTCCGCTACCGTCTGTTATAGTAATAGTAGGTTTTTGACAACTTTCTATTTAATTTCTTGGTGGAGCGGTGCCATTTGGCAGGCTCGCTGCTCAGAAGTGGCACAATTTTTTCAGGGTCATGTTTAGTTTTGGCGTTGCGTACCATGCGCACTACTTGGTTCCGTACAATTGCTCCTTGGTTTGCTTTATCACATGTGTAATGATAACTTCGTTCACGAATTTTAGCTTTTTTTGCAGGGGTAATCCATAGTTTGCCGTATTTGCTCAAGGTCACTGTCTTTGTTGTGAATATTTCAAGATACTTAGAGTTAAAGTACCTCGTTGAAGGCGCTTACTCTTTGCTTAAGAGTACCGTCCAAGGACAATTCTGGAAAATTGTATGTAGCAACCCACCGGCCGTACTCAGGTATAGCCGAGTTAGTTAGGGTTTCTTGTTGTGTTACTACTCATGAAAGCTTAGGTTTCTTCACAGAAGCCTTTGCCTTGAGTATTAGAGCGTGGTGATCAGATAACCCAATGGCCCAAGGGAAATACGGGGAGGGGGTGATAGAAGTCTTCGGTGTTTGTTAGGATTAAGTCTAGCGAAAGCTGCCTCTATGGGCCTGAAGATTAATGTTAATAAAACCTAAAGCATGTCAAACGGAGTTGTGACGACCATTGCAGCTGGCATTCAATACAAAGGCCCTGATATAGAAGAGGTTAGAGAATTTAAGTACCTCGGTAGTACAATTACCCAACATGGGAAATACGATAGAGAAGTTTTGCTACGCATAGCGTATGCAGGTGGAGTATTTTCTCAGCTGAAGAACATTTGGAGATGTAGAAACTACTCTCAGAAGTTGAAATTGCGATTATTTAGCAGTAATGTTACTCTCTGTACTTTTATATGAATGCGGGTCCTGGAGCCTATCAAAGAATGCTGAGAAAAGACTACTTGGCTTTGAGAATAAATTGCCTGCGTAGAATTCTTGCTGCACATTGAACCGATAGAGTAACGAATGCCCAGATAAAGGCTGATACCGAACAACCACTGGTGACCAACGAGATCAGAATGTGAAGATAGAAGTATTGGGGCATATGACCCGCATGAGCGAAGGACACCTCCCACACGGCTTATGGCGTTGGACCCCACCCGGCATTCGCAGGAGTGGAAGACAACGCAGCACACTTGTTCGATCCCTGGAGAAAGAGGCGACGAGTTTTCGAACCACTCTAAACGAAGTTTGGTCTTTGGGAGAAGATTGGTCAAGTTGGAGGTGGACCGTCACTGCCCTATGCGCCCCTGGACGTACGAGGATCTAAGTCTAAGTAAGTAGAGGAGAAGTCAAAAAGAAAAAACGAATATATTACTTGATTTCGCACTTACAGTTATTTTAAATGCGATAATAAATGACATTTTTTTATGTATCCAAGTACCTTTCCTTAACTTGAGATGATACTGGCCTTTCCGTAGGCTATTCCAAAAAGCTGAATTAATATGCTGTTTTTCCAAATCGGACGCAAAATAATTTATCTAGCGTGACCCCCTATAATAATCATCGTATTAGCATGCGCATTTCCTGCCGAATTTTTAATGCTATATTTCGCAATAAAAAAGTCGCCCAGGGTTAGTGTTCCGTTTTTAAATGCCATATTTCGCCCAAAAAATTGTACAAGTGGGGACTCAGGGTTAGTGACAATCCAATGAAATTAATTGTAGCCTATACTTAAAAATGACATCAACTGAAAATTTGAACATTGATTTCATTAGAAATAGGCCATAAAATAATTTTCAAATTACCCTGGTTTCCTACATACACGATTATTCGCATGTAAACGCGATTATTCGGCAAAATAGTGCATATCACAGCTGTGCGCAAATTTTAGTTAAAATCTGTCTAATTTTCCAAAATACTGTGCAAGATCATGAATCTCAACTACTTCCGATAGAATGAATATAAAAACTAGGAGGAATTTGATGTGTTGCCTTGAATTTTAACTAATTAAAAAAGACTTTTTCCACGAAATAAGTTTTTTCAAAGAAAAGTAAATAACTCCATTAAACCAAAATGAGCAAAAAATAAAATCAAATAATCTACCAAGTGTGAAACTACCGCAAATCAGCATCAGTAAATAAATGAAACCCAAAGAACAGAATTACAATAAATAACCGAGTCAAACTCAAAACGAGCAGAAATTAACATAAGTTGGGCTCAAAACCCCTATGCCTTCCCAAGGCCAGAACATAATTTGCACTTTACTGAAAAAAATATAAACGTCTTTACTTTTATAACTTTAATAAATCGAATAATATTAACATTTTTGATTACTAAGTATCAGTATATGTAAATTAAACTGACAATTCACATTCATTTGTATTTTTTTCAGTAAAGTGCAAATTATGTTCTGGCGTTGGGAAGGCATAGGGGTTTTGAGCCCAACTTATGTTAGTTTCTGCTCGTTTTGAGTTTGACTCGGTTATTCATTGTAATTTCTGTTCATTGTGGGTTTCATTTTATTTATCGATACTGATTTGTGGTAGTTTCACACTTGGTAGGTTAGTTTGATTTAGTTTTGCTTATTTTTTGTTTAATGGAGTTCTTTACTTTTCTTTGATAAACTTATTTTGTGGGAAAAGTTTTTTTTAATTAATTTTTGTTCGTTTTATGTTGACATAGTCTTTTCAGAGAAGAAGAAAATAATACTTTAAACCTTTTGTTTTTTTTAAGACTTTATAGTTTGGCCTGCTATTTGTATGCTGGAGAAAAATTTCCCGCAATTTTTAACAACATACACCCTTTTAAAAATGTGAACACAAAAGTAGTGTTTAATTTAATTTCATACCTCCTCTAGTTGACCTGAAATGGAAAATTTGATACCATTCGCGAAAAAATCTGTTTACTTTCTTTGATAGCTTGGATACACCTACGCTATTTTGATTTGGTTAAATTTTAAGAGCAGAAGTAGCCCCGAAAGTTTTAACTTAATACCCTCAGTCGCTCTTGGGATACTGCTGAGATGCCTTATTGGAAATTAGCATTAACACAGTGTATTTTGATTTAATCCAAAGGCCACATTTAGTTTTTTTGAACATAATGGGGAAATGGGAGGGTGGGCGTGGGAGGGGAAATAGTTGCCCTCCAATCACTTTCGACTATTAAAAAGGGCATCAGCCTTTTCTATTTTCAATCGAAAGAGCCCCTTTCGAAGTTCCTACGACAACTCCTTCGATACGAAGTGCCCTGGTCTAAACGACAATAACAACAAAAATAATACATTATACCCACAACGGTCTTTACTATAAAAATGTCAAGCCTTCCAATCACTTTCGACTAAAAAAAAGGGCACTATGCATTCAATTTCAAATCGAAAGAGCCCTTTTTGATTTCTACGAGAACACCTTCTATAAACACCTTATATGTCCCCAGGGCATAAATTACAATCCTTACCCTAAGGCTGTTAGGGTGGTTGTCATCCTCTAAGACCTAATTTTGCAGCACTTTCAACTACGTTAAACAAAATAGCTATGTCAAAATTTTGATTGAATGTGTTTGGGGAAATGGTGGGCGTGAGAGGTGGGTTAGTCGCTCTCCAATAACTTTCAACTTTAAAAAAGGCACTAGCCCTTTCAATTTCCAATCAAATGAGCCCTTTTGAAGTTTCTACGACACCGCTTTCAATAAAAACCTTATATGTTCCCAGGGCATAGCATACAACCCTTGCCCCTGAGGGCTGGGAGGGCTGTCTTCCTCAAAGATTTAATTTCC
>CM051257.1:43356104-43395054 GCA_027921565.1 Artemia sinica
CCAGAGAACTTGTAATGGAGCTAGCATATCTGATGATTGATGGTCTTGCAGCTTGCATCGATGTGATATCACCCCATCTTGGTCTCTTTTCGGAGGGAGGGTAATTGTATGAATCCACCTCCACATCCTTAAAAAATAAGAAAAATTTAGTAAGGAAATAATAAGCCCTCTTTTACAGATAAATTGCCCTCTAAAGTTTATTCTGGTGTTTGTAGCACTCTATGTCTTAGCACTTTAGAAATATTGAAAGAGAAAAGCTTTTAAGTAAAATTTTGGAAAATTTTGAGTTTGGGGGGAAAGGGGATTTCAAAAACATCTCCCCATAATATAATTTATGAAAAAGCCCAGCTTTGGAACGAAAATAAGCCATTTCCGTAAAAACTAACTATAAAGCTTTTTTGACCGTAAACACTAGTTTTTTGTAAGAAAATTATAGAAAATAAATTTCTTTGGGTCAAATGTGAACCTTTGGTTATGAAAAGCCCAGCTTTGGAACGAAAATATGCCATTTCCGTAAAAACTAAACTATAAAGCTTTTTTTTTTTTTTTACTGTAAACACTAGTTCTTGTGAGAAAATTATAGAAAATACATTTCGCTGGGTCAGATGTGAACCTTTGGTTATGAAAAAGCGCAGCTTTGGAATGAAAATAAGCCATTTCCGTAAAAACTAAACTATAAAGCTTTTTTGACCGTAAACACTAGTTTTTGTAAGAAAATTATAGAAAATACATTTCTTTGGGTCAAATGTGAACCTTTGGTTATGAAAAAGCCCAGCTTTGGAACGAAAATAAGCCATTTCCGTAAAAACTAAGCTATAAAGCTTTTTTGAACGTAAACACTAGTTTTTTGTAAGAACATTATAGAAAATACATTTCTTTGGGTCAAATGTGAACCTTGTGTTATGAAAAAGCCAAGCTTTGGAACGAAAATATGCCATTTCCGTAAAAACTAAACTATAAAGCTTTTTTTTTTTACAGAAGAGAAAATTAGTCTGCACAAAGAATCCTCCTCTAAGCACACGGAATCAGGAACAGAGTCTCTCTCAAACTCCGTAAAGCTCTTTTAAAAAGATACAAGAATACTTATTTAACACAAAATTTCGTTTTTAACGGGTACCAAGTAAAGAAAAACCGTGTTTAGAATTGATACATTGCCCCATTCCCCCTTCCCTGTCATATATTTTTATAAAAGCCTCTTAATCGTCTGTGAAATCCATTTGCTTTCATCAAACACAATTAAAAAATATCTGTCCAATTTGGCCAAAAAACAAACTCTCTTTCTTCAAAGCGTTTAGAATTACACGTTTCCATTCGTTTGTTTTCTTATTCAGATAAGGCGTATGCCAAATGTTGTTTTGAAATCATCCCCTCTTTGGTAAGAGGTTAAACAAAAATGGTTTTATGACAGCACATTTTAAACGCACGATTGGAAATTGGACATTTTTGAACGAAAAAGAACTGTTTTCAAAACAATTAAAACTTGTAAACATAGCTGTGGAGGAGAGATTTTATTTACACAATAGAAAAAAGCGTACTTAGAGCGTTTTCTATCGAATATACTCATCATATTTTAAAGTTTTTGTATTGTTGGAGGGGAGGGGGGCTAAGTCCCCTGAAATTTGAATTTACTGGTAATGCTTTTTATCTGGAAATAAATTAAAAAATTTAATAAGCTGTACTCACATTGACAATTGACGAATCCATTGTTTTCAAAGTTAATAAAATTCTGTGTACTATGCTCGATATGCTAAAAAATAATTAAAATTAAATTCCAATGCATGAACATTTTATACAGTTTTTTCAAGGACGAATAAAAAACGGATGTTGAGTTACATAATTTTGTGCATGCCCCCAAAACATGTTTGACTACTTTATATCATACCAGTTTTTCTTAAGAATGTACACGTGATCTCATGGACGTACATTCATTGTGCAATTGAACAACAAAACAGAAAAAAAACCTGTTTGACCACATTATATATTACGACCATACTCTCAAAACATGTATGACCACATTATACCGTGCCAAGTTTAAAAAACCTTGTCTTTAGTTTCATAACATGCATTATAGTGTGCCAACTTTTAAAATATTCACGCGTGAGTTTAATGACACAACCATGGGTTTTTTCTTGCGCAATTCAATGTATTTTTTTCATGTATTTTTTAGTATCTATTATTACGATACTAGTAGAGATGCCATAATATCTCCCACGATTACACCACCACCCCTTCGAATCCCAATCCGGACACTTTTTTTAAAACTCCCACGATTACACCACCCCTTCGAATCCCAATCCGGACACTTTTTCTTAAAGCTCCTACGAGAACACCATATATGGGCATAGAGTCATTAGGGGAGAATGATTGCGTAATCGGTCAATGACCTCTTTCTCCAGGTGTGTTTTGGCACGCCCCTCAGCGAATGTCAATGTTGTTGTTGTTTTGAACAGAGTCATTAGGGGAACACGTGGTTAATGGGGTCATGTTGTTGTCGTTCGAAGCAAAGTTAATAAAACACTTCCTTCCTGTTCGAGGCAGATGTTATGATCTGGAAATAGTATTTGTTATTGTTATTCGAGCCAAATGATTTGTCGTTCGAAGCAAAGTTAATGACACTTCCTTCTTGTTGTTGTTCAAGCCAGATGTTACGAGTTTCCGGGAAACAGTATTTGTTATTGTTGTTTCCAAGCCAAAATGTTACGAGTTCCCGGGAAACAGTTAATTAATGTCTGACAGATGACGTCAATTAATTAATGTTCTTTGCATTTCCAAAGAGAATTGTCTAGGAGAAAACAGTTAGATCACACATGATTCATGATTGATTGATTGACACGAAAGGGGAATTAATTTGTTGTTCTAAAGAGAATTGATTCACGAAAGGAAATGAAAAAAAGTTGAAATTAATTTGTTGTTTCTAACAAGAGAATCGTTTCCGAGCAGACGTTTTGATCTTAGCGCGCGAAAAAGGTTTCCAAATAATTTGAAATGCATTGGCGCAGAGATGCCAAACAAAAGGAACATGCCGAAATTCCGTTTAGGGATAATTTTGGCGAAACCGTTTTTAGCTATTTTATGGAACTATTTCGGCGAAACAGCTAGAGACATTTTAAAAGGTGATTTTTGAAGAGATTTTGGAAAGAATTTTGAGTGTGGTCGTTATAATACACAAGTTTTCAATTGAACAGTGTTGTGAGGTCCTCTACCCCAACCCCAAAGGTTCCGATCCCCCTACCACAACCCCGAAGGAATCCACCGGTCCTCAAAGGTTCTCTGGGCTTCCAAAGGACCCCCCCCCGGACCCCCAAAGACCCCTCACCCAGTCCCCAAAGGTACCCAGGCACCCAAAGGGCCCCAGACCCTAAAAAGGCCATACCCGAGCCCCAAAGGCCCTCCCCGTCCCCAAAGGTCCACCAGGCCCCCAAAAGCCCTCCCCGGTCCCCAAAGGTCCACCAGAACCCCAAAAGCCATCCCCCGGTCCCCAAAGGCCCTCCCCCGGTCCCAAAGGCCCTCCCCGGGCTCCCAGGGCTCCCAAAGGCCCCGATTACTCTACCCCCTACCCCGAAGGAAGCCTCCGGTCCTCAAAGGTCCCCAGGCTCCAAAGACCCTCACCCGGTTCCCCAAAGGTCCAACGGGCTCCGCTAAGGGACCCCAGACCCCCAACGGACCCACCGGGCCCCAAAGGGCCCAAAACCATGCTCAAGGGCCCCCCCGGACCCCCAAAGGTCCTCCACCAGTCCCCAAAGGCCCTCCCGGTCCCAAAGGTCCACCAGGCACACAAAGGGCCCAATCCGTGCTCAAGGGCCCCCCGGACCCCCAAAGGTCCTCCACCACCAAAGTCCACCAGTCCCAAAGGCCCTCTCCCGGTCCCAAAGGTCCACCAGGCACCCAAAGGGCCTCAGACCCTAAAAAGACCATACCCGAGCCCCCCAAAGGCCCTCACCGGCCCCAAAGGTCCACCAGACCCCCAAAAGCCCTCCACCGGTCCCCAAAGGCCCTCCCCGGGCTCCCAGGGCTCCCAAAGGGCCCCGATTGCTCTACCCCAACCCCGAAGGAAGCCTCCGGTCCTCAAAGGTCCCCCAGCTTCCCAAAGGGACCCAGTGGACCCCCAAAGGCCCTCACCTGGTCCACAAAGGTCCACCGGTGCTCCCAAAGGGACCACCGGACCCCCAAAGGGTCCCCCGGACACCCAAAGGTCCTCTCCCAGGTCCTCAAGGGTTGCCCAGACCCCCAACGGATCCACCGGGCCCCAAAGGGCCCAATCGGTGCTCAAGGGCTCCCCGGACCCCCAAAGGCCCTCACCCGGTCCTCAAAGTCCACCGGGCTCCCAAAGGACCAGTCGGTCCTCAAGGACCCTCTCAGACATGCAAAGACCCCCCCCCCCCAGACCCCCAAAGGCTCATCCCGGTCCCCAAGGTCCCCTCAGGCTCCCATATGACCACTCCAACCCCTCAAGGGCCCCTGGATCCCAAACGCCCTCCCCGGACCCCTCCAAAGAACCCCTCTCCATTTTTAACACTTTTTATGGCTTTATTATATCCTTTTAGAACAAGTTCCTTTCATAATGTCCCTCCTAAACCCATTTTTTTCCAACTTGAAGTACTTATCTTTTTCACCCACTTTCTCAATGAAAAAGAAAATTAGTTTTTAATCAATTTCTAATTTTCCAAATAATATAAAAATTTTCCACTTTAGTTCAGATCTGTCTCGAAGAGATGAAAAATTTAAAATACTGTTCCAAATTTTTCGCAGAAGATAAAAAAAGTTCAAGTTTTCTTCTGAATTTACCAAAGAACGTGCTCCAATTCTAATTTCACCAGAGAAAATAAAAATCTTCCACTTCAGTTCTCTTATTTCACAAAGACATAAGAAATTTAAAGTACAATTCTAAATTTTTTTTTCGGTGGAAGATAGAAAAAGCAATACCATACTTGTGTATATTTTCCGGAAGATAAAAAGTTCTAGTTCAATTTAAAATTTCTCAACGAAGTGAAGAAAAATTCAAGTTCTCTTCTGATTTTTACCAAAGAACAAAATTCAATTCTAATTTTTTCAGAGAAAATAAAAATCTTCCACTTCAGTTCTTTATTTCACAAAGACATAAAGAAATTTAAAGTTCAATTCTAAATTTTTTTTCGGGGAAGATAGAAAAAGTAATACCATACTTGTGAATATTTTCCCGGAAAATAAAAAGTTCTAGTTCAATTTACAATTTCCTCAACAAAGTGAAGAAAGGTTCAGTTCTCTTCTGAATTTTACTAAAGAACACGCTTCAATTCTAATTTTTTTCAGAGAAAACAAAAAATCTTCCATTTCAGTTCTTTATTTCACAAAGACATAAAGAAATTTAAAGTTCAATTCTAAATTTTTTCGGTGGAAGATAGAAAAAGTAATACCATACTTGTGAATATTTTCCCGGAGGAGATAAAAAGTTCTAGTTCAATTTTTAAAATTTTCTCAACGAAGTGAAGAAAAATTCAAGTTCTCTTCTGAATTTTACCAAAGAATAAAAATTCAATTCTAATTTCACCGGAGAAAATAAAAATCTTCCACTTCAGTTCTTTATTTCACAAAGACATAAAGAAATTTAAAGTTCAATTCTAAATTTTTCGGTGGAAGATAGAAAAAGTAATACCATACTTGTGAATATTTTCCCGGAAGATAAAAAGTTCTAGTTCAATTTACAGTTTCCTCAATGAAGTCAAGGAAAGTTCAAGTTCTCTTCTGAATTTTACCAAAGAACAAAATTCAATTCTAATTTTTTCAGAGAAAGTTCAAGAGAGAACATAAAAAACAAAAATCTTCCACTTCAGTTCTTTATTTCACAAAGACATAAAGAAATTTAAAGTTCAATTCTAAATTTTTCGGAGGAAGATAGAAAAAGCAATACCATACCTGTGAATATTTTCCCGGAAGATAAAAAGTTCTAGTTCAATTTAAAATTTTCTCAACGAAGTGAAGCAGAAAAATTCAAGTTCTCTTTCTGAATTTTACTAAAGAACAAATTCAATTCTAATTTCACCAGAGAAAATAAAAATCTTCCACTTCAGTTCTTTATTTCACAAAGACATAAAGAATTTAAAGTTCAATTCTAATTTTTCGGAGGAAGATAGAAAAAAGCAATACCATACCTGTGAATATTTTCACGGAAGATAAAAAGTTCTAGTTCAATTAAAATTTTCTCAACGAAGTCAAGGAAAGTTCAAGGTTCTCTTCTGAATTTTACCAAAGAACAAAAATTCATTCTAATTTTTTCAGAGAAAACAAAAATCTTCCACTTCAGTTCCTTATTTCGCAAAGACATAAGAAATTCAAGTTCAATTCTAAATTTTTTCGATGGAAGATAGAAAAAGTAATACCATACTTGTGAATATTTTCACGGAAGATAAAAAGTTCTAGTTCAATTTAAAATTTCCTTCAATGAAGTGAAGAAAGGTTCAAGTTCTCTTCTGAATTTTACTAAAGAACACGCTTCAATTCTAATTTCACCAGAGAAAATAAAAAATCTTCCACATCAGTTTCTTTATTTCACAAAGAAATAAAGAAATTTAAAGTACAATTCTAAATTTTTCGGTGGAAGATGGGAAAAAGCAATACCATACTTGTGTATATTTTCCCGGAAGATAAAAGTTCTAGTTCAATTTAAATTTTCTCAACGAAGTGAAGAGAAAATTCAGTTCTCTTCTGAATTTTTACCAAAAGAACAAAATTCAATTCTAATTTCACCAGAGAAAATAAAAATCTTCCACTTCAGTTCTTTATTTCACAAAGACATAAAGAAATTTAAAGTTCAATTCTAAATTTTTTCGGTGGGAAGATAGAAAAAGTAATACCATACTTGTGAATATTTTCCCGGAAAATAAAAGTTCTAGTTCAATTTACAATTTCCTCAACAAAGTGAGAAGGTTCAAGTTCTCTTCTGAATTTTACTAAAGAACACGCTTCAATTCTAATTTTTTTTCAGAGAAAACAAAAATCTTCCACTTCAGTTCTTTAATTCACAAAGACATAAAGAAATTTTAAAGTTCAATTCTAAATTTTTCGGTGGAAGATAGAAAAAGTAATACCATACTTGTGGAATATTTTCCCGAAGATAAAACGTTCTAGTTCAATTTAAAATTTTCTCACGAAGTGGAAGAAAATTCAAGTTCTCTTCTGAATTTTTACCAAGAATAAAATTCAATTCTAATTTCACCAGAGAAAATAAAAATCTTCCACTTCAGTTCTTTATTTCACAAAGACATAAAGAAATTTAAAGTTCAATTCTAAATTTTTCGGTGGAAGATAGAAAAAGTAATACCATACTTGTGAATATTTTCCCGGAAGATAAAAAGTTCTAGTTCAATTTACAGTTTCCTCAATGAAGTCAAGGAAAGTTCAAGTTCTCTTCTGAATTTTACCAAAGAACATGCTTCAATTCTAATTTTTTCAGAGAAAAACAAAAATCTTCCACTTCAGTTCTTTATTTCACAAAGACATAAAGAACTTTAAAGTACAATTCTAAATTTTTCGGAGTAAGATAGAAAGCAATACCATACTTGTGAATATTTTTCCCGGAAGATAAAAAGTTCTAGTTCAATTTAAATTTTCTCAACGAAGTGAAGAAAAATTCAAGTTCTCTTGAATTTTACCAAAGAATAAAATTCACATTCTAATTTCACCAGAGAAAAAAAATCTTCCACTCAGTCTTTATTTCACAAAGACATAAAGAAATTTAAGTTCAATTCTAAATTTTTCGTGTGGAAGATAGAAAAAGTAATACCATACTTTGTGAATATTTTCAGCCGGAAGATAAAAAAGTTCTAGTTCAATTTACAGTTTCCTCAATGAAGTCAAGGAAAGTTCAAGTTCTCTTCTGAATTTTACCAAAAGAACAAAATTCATTCTAATTTCACCAGAGAAAATAAAATCTTCCACTTCAGTTCTTTATTTCACAAAGACATAAAGAAATTTAAAGTTCAATTCTAAATTTTTTCGGCGGAAGATAGAAAAAGTAATACCATTACTTGTGATTATTTTCCCGGAAGATAAAAAGTTCTAGTTCAACTTACATTTTTTCCTCAATGAAGTCAAGGAAAGTTCAAGTTCTCTTTCCTGAATTTTACCAAAGAACACGCTTCAATTCTAAATTTTTTCAGAGAAAACAAAAATCTTCCTCTTCAGTTCGTTATTATTTCAACAAAGACATAAAGAAATTTAAAGTACAATTCTAATTTTTCGGTGGAAGATAGAAAAAGCAATACCATACTTGTGAATATTTTCCCGGAAATAAAAAGTTCTAGTTTCAATTTACAATTTCCTCAACGAAGTGAAGAAAGGTTCAAGTTCTCTTCTGAATTTTACTAAAGAACAAAATTCATTCTAATTTCACCAGAGAAATAAAAATCTTCCACTTCAGTTCTCTATTTCACAAAGACATAAAGAAATTTTAAGTTCAATTCTAATTTTTAGGTGGAAGATAGAAAAAGTATTACCATACCTGTGAATATTTTCACGGAAGATAAAAAGTTCTAGTTCAATTTAAAATTTTCTCAACGAAGTCAAGGGAAAGTTCAAGTTCTCTCTGAATTTTCTCAATGAACACACTTCAATTCTAATTTCTCCAGAGAAAATAAAAATCTTCCACTTCAGTTCCTTATTTCGCAAAGACATAAAGAAATTCAAAGTTCAATTCTAATTTTTTCGATGGAAGATAGAAAAAGTAATACCATACTTTTGTGAATATTTCACGGAATGAAGATAAAAAGTTCTAGTTCAATTTAAAATTTTCTCAACGAAGTCAAGGAAAGTTCAAGTTCTCTTCTGAACTTTACCAAAGAACACGCTTCAATTCTAATTTTTTTCAGAGAAAACAAAAATCTTCCACTTCAGTTCTTTATTTCACAAAGACATAAAGAAATTTAAAGTTCAATTCTAATTTTTCGGTGGGTGATAGAAAAAATTAATGCCATACTTGTGATTATTTTCACGGAAGATAAAAAGTTCTACTTCATTTTAAATTTTCCCGGAAGATAAAAAGTTCTAGTTCAACTTGCTATTATCTTTGTGAAAACACACCCAACTCAGAAAAAAATGTTCAATGTTCCTTTAGTACCTATGCAATTAGACTAAAAATGAAGATATTTATGCAGAGTTTCAACTCGCTATGGCTAAGTTTGCTAAAAACAAGCTATTTTCTTGCGAAAACACACAAAATCAGAAAAAATGTTCAATGTTCCTTAAGCACCTACGCAATTAGGCTTAAATGAAGATATTTATGCAGAGTTTCAAGTCGATATGGCTAAGTTTGCTAAAAAAAAAGCTATTTTCTTGCGAAAACACACGAATTCAGAAAAAATATTGTTAGGTTAGGTTAAGTTAGATTAGGTTAGGTTAGCCTACGTACGCGCGCATATAGGTTAAGTTAGGTTAGATTAAGTTAGATTAGGTTAAGTTAGGTTAGGTTAGGTTAGATTAAGTTAGGTTAGGCTAGGTTAGCCTACATACGCGCGCGTACGTAGGCTAACCTAGCCTAACCTAACTTAATCTAACCTAACCTACCTAACTTAACCTAATCTAACTTAATCTAACCTAACTTAACCTATATGCGCGCGTACGTAGGCTAACCTAACCTAATCTAACTTAACCTAACCTAACAATATTTTTCTGATTTCGTGTGTTTTCGCAAGAAATAGCTTGTTTTTAGCAACTTAGCCATATCGACTTGAAACTCTGCATAAATATCTTCATTTAAGCCTAATTGCGTAGGTGCTTAAGGAACATTGAACATTTTTTCTGATTTTGTGTGTTTTTTCGCAAGAAAATAGCTTGTTTTTAGCAAACTTAGCCATAGCGAGTTGAAACTCTGCATAAATATCTTCATTTTAGTCTAATTGCATAGGTACTAAAGGAACATTGAACATTTTTTCTGAGTTTGTGTGTTTTCACAAAGATAATAGCAAGTTGAACTAGAACTTTTTATCTTCCGGGGAAATTTAAAATTGAAGTAGAACTTTTTATCTTCCGTGAAAATAATCACAAGTATGGCATTAATTTTTCTATCACCCACCGAAAAAATAGAATTGACTTTAAATTTCTTTATGTCTTTGTGAAATAAAGAAACTGAAGTGGAAGATTTTTGTTTTTTCTCTGAAAAATTAGAATTGAAGCGTGTTCTTTTGGTAAAGTTTTCAGAGAGAGAACTTGAACTTTCCTTGACTTCGTTGAGAAAATTTTAAATTGAACTAGAACTTTTTATCTTCCGTGAAAATATTCACAAGTAATGGTATTACTTTTTCTATTTCCATCGAAAAATTTAGAATTTGAACTTTGAATTTCTTTATGTCTTTGCGAAATAAGGAACTGAAGTGGAAGATTTTTATTTCTCTGGAGAAATTAGAATTGAAGTGGTTCATTGAGAAAATTCAGAAGAGAACTTGAACTTTCCTTGACTTCGTGAAGGAAAATTTTAAATTGAACTAGAACTTTTTATCTTCCGTGAAAAATATTCACAGGTATGGGTTATTACTTTTTCTATCTTCCACCTAAAAATTTAGAATTGAACTTTAAATTTCTTTATGTCTTTGTGAAATAGAGAACTGAAGTGGAAGATTTTTATTTTCTCTGGTGAAATTAGAATTGAATTTGTTCTTTAGTAAAATTCAGAAGAGAACTTGAACCTTTCTTCACTTCGTTGAGGAAATTGTAAATATGAACTAGAACTTTTTATTTTCCGGGAAAATATTCACAAGTATGGTATTGCTTTTTCTATTCCCCACCGAAAATTAGAATTGTACTTTAAATTTCTTTATGTCTTTGTGAAATAAAGAACTGAAGAGGAAGATTTTTTGTTTTCTCTGAAAAATTAGAATTGAAGCGTGTTCTTTGGTAAAATTCAGAAGAGAACTTGAACTTTCCTTGACTTCATTGAGGAAACTGTAAGTTGAAACTAGAACTTTTTATCTTCCGGGAAAATAATCACAAGTATGGTATTACTTTTTCTATCTTCCGCCGAAAAATTTAGAATTGAACTTTAAATTTCTTTATGTCTTTGTGAAATAAAGAACTGAAGTGGAAGATTTTTATTTTCATCTGGTGAAATTAGAATTGAATTTTGTTCTTTGGTAAAATTCAGAAGAGAACTTGAACTTTCCTTGACTTCATTGAGGAAAACTGTAAAATTGAACTAGAACTTTTTATCTTCCGGGAAAATATTCACAAGTATGATATGATACTTACTTTTTCTATCTTCCACCGAAAAATTTAGAATTGAACTTTAAATTTCTTTATGTCTTTGTGAAATAAAGAACTGAAGTGGAAGATTTTTATTTTCTCTGGTGAATTAGAATTGAATTTTGTTCTTTGGTAAAATTCAGAAGAGAACTTGAATTTTCTTCACTTCGTTGAGAAAATTTAAATTGAACTAGAACTTTTTATCTTCCGGGAAAATATTCACAAGTATGGTATTGCTTTTTCTATCTTCCTCCGAAAAATTTAGAATTGTACTTTAAATTTCTTTATGTCTTTGTGAAATAAAGAACTGAAGTGGAAGATTTTTGTTTTCTCTGAAAAAATTAGAATTGAAGCATGTTCTTGTTCTTTGGTAAAATTCAGAAGAGAACTTGAACTTTCCTTGACTTCATGAGGAGGAAACTGTAAATTGAACTAGAACTTTTTATCTTCCGGGAAAATATTCACAAGTATGGTATTACTTTTTCTATCTTCCACCGAAAAATTTAGAATTGAACTTTAAATTTCTTTATGTCTTTGTGAAATAAAGAACTGAAGTGGAAGATTTTTATTTTCTCTGGTGAAATTAGAATTGAATTTTATTCTTTGGTAAAATTCAGAAGAGAACTTGAATTTTTCTTCACTTCGTTGAGAAAATTTTAAATTGAACTAGAACTTTTTATCTTCCGGAAAATATTCACAAGTATGGTATTACTTTTTCTATCTTCCACCGAAAAATTTAGAATTGAACTTTAAATTTCTTTATGTCTTTGAGAAATAAAGAACTGAAGTGGAAGATTTTTGTTTTCTCTGAAAAAATTAGAATTGAAGCGTGTTCTTTAGTAAAATTCAGAAGAGAACTTGAACTTTCTTCACTTTGTTGAGGAAAATTGTAAATTGAACTAGAACTTTTTATTTCCGGGAAAATATTCACAAGTATGGTATTACTTTTTCTATCTTCCACCGAAAAATTTAGAATTGAACTTTAAATTTCTTTATGTCTTTGTGAAATAAAGAACTGAAGTGGAAGATTTTTATTTTCTCTGGTGAAATTAGAATTGAATTTTGTTCTTTGGTAAAATTCAGAAGAGAACTTGAATTTTTCTTCACTTCGTTGAGAAAAATTTTTAAATTGAACTAGAACTTTTATCTTCCGGGAAATATACACAAGTATGGTATTGCTTTTTTCTATCTTCCACCGAAAAATTTAGAATTGTACTTTAAATTTCTTTATGTCTTTGTGAAATAAAGAACTGAAGTGGAAGATTTTTATTTTTCTCTGGTGAAATTAGAATTGAGCGTGTTCTTTAGTAAAATTCAGAAGAGAACTTGAACCTTTCTTCACTTCATTGAGGAAATTTTAAATTGAACTAGAACTTTTTATCTTCCGTGAAAATATTCACAAGTATGGTATTACTTTTTCTATCTTCCATCGAAAAATTTAGAATTGAACTTTGAATTTCTTTATGTCTTTGCGAAATAAGGAACTGAAGTGGAAGATTTTTGTTTTCTCTGAAAAAATTAGAATTGAATTTTGTTCTTTGGTAAAATTCAGAAGAGAACTTGAACTTTCCTTGACTTCGTTGAGAAAATTTTAAATTGAACTAGAACTTTTTTATCTTCCGTGAAAATATTCACAGGTATGGTATTGCTTTTTTCTATCTTCCTCCGAAAAATTTAGAATTGAACTTTAAATTTCTTTATATCTTTGTGAAATAAAGAACTGAAGTGGAAGATTTTTATTTTCTCTGGTGAAATTAGAATTGAATTTTGTTCTTTAGTAAAATTCAGAAGAGAACTTGAACCTTTCTTCACTTCGTTGAGGAAATTGTAAATTGAACTAGAACTTTTTATTTTCCGTGAAAATATTCACAAGTATGGTATTGCTTTTTCTATCTTCCACCGAAAAATTTAGAATTGAACTTTAAATTTTCTTTATGTCTTTGTGAAATAAAGAACTGAAGTGGAAGATTTTTATTTTCTCTGGTGAAATTAGAATTGAATTTTTATTCTTTGGTAAAATTCAGAAGAGAACTTGAATTTTCTTCACTTCGTTGAGAAAATTTTAAATTGAACTAGAACTTTTTATCTTCCGGGAAAATATTCACAGGTATGGTATTGCTTTTTCTATCTTCCTCCGAAAAATTTAGAATTGAACTTTAAATTTCTTTATGTCTTTGTGAAATAAAAACTGAAGTGGAAGATTTTTTTTCTCTGAAAAAAATTAGAATTGAATTTTGTTCTTTGGTAAAATTCAGAAGAGAACTTGAACTTTCCTTGACTTCATTGAGGAAACTGTAAATTGAACTAGAACTTTTTATCTTCCCGGGAAAATATTCACAAGTATGGTATTACTTTTTCTATCTTCCACCGAAAAATTTAGAATTGAACTTTTTAAATTTCTTTATGTCTTTGTGAAATAAAGAACTGAAGTGGAAGATTTTTTTTTCTCTGGTGAAATTAGAATTGAATTTTATTCTTTGGTAAAATTCAGAAGAGAACTTGAATTTTTTCTTCACTTCGTTGAGAAATTTTAAATTGAACTAGAACTTTTTATCTTCCGGGAAAATATTCACAAGTATGGTATTACTTTTTCTATCGATCTTCCACCGAAAAATTTAGAATTGAACTTTAAATTTCTTTATGTCTTTGTGAAATAAAGAACTGAAGTGGAAGATTTTTTGTTTTCTCCTGAAAAAATTAGAATTGAAGCGTGTTCTTTAGTAAAATTCAGAAGAGAACTTGAACCTTTCTTTCACTTTGTTGAGGAAATTGTAAATTGAACTAGAACTTTTTTATTTTCCGGGAAAATATTCACAAGTATGGTATTACTTTTTTCTATCTTCCACCGAAAAATTTAGAATTGAACTTTAAATTTCTTTATGTCTTTGTGAAATAAAGAACTGAAGTGGAAGATTTTTATTTCTCTGAAAAAATTAGAATTGAATTTTGTTCTTTGGTAAAATTCAGAAGAGAACTTGAATTTTTCTTCACTTCGTTGAGAAATTGTAATTGAACTAGAACTTTTTATTTTCCGGAAAATATCACAAGTATGGTATTGCTGTTTTTCTATCTTCCACCGAAAAATTTAGAATTGTACTTTAAATTTCTTTATGTCTTTGTGAAATAAGAACTGAAGTGGAAGATTTTTATTTTCTCTGGTGAAATTAGAATTGGAGCACGTTCTTTGGTAAATTCAGAAGAAAACTTGAACTTTTTTTATCTTCTGCGAAAAATTTGGAACAGTATTTTAAAATTTTTCATCTCTTCGAGACAGATCTGAACTAAGTGGAAAATTTTTATATTATTTGGAAAATTAGAATTGATTAAAAACTAATTTCTTTTTCATTGAGAAAGTGGGTGAAAAAGATAAGTACTTCAAGTTGGAAAATGGGTTTAGGAGGGACATTATGAAAGGAAAACTTGTTCTAAAAGGATATAATAAAGCCATAAAAAGTGTTAAAAATGGGAGAGGGGTTTTTGGAGGGGTCCGGGAGGGCGTTTGGGGATCCAGGGGCCCTTGAGGGGTGGAGTGGTCATATGGGAGCCTGAGGGTGGACCTTTGGGGACCGGGATGAGCCTTTGGGGGTCTGGGGGGGGGGTCTTTGCATGTCTGAGAGGGTCCTTGAGGACCGACTGGTCCTTTGGGAGCCCGGTGGACCTTTGAGGACCGGGTGAGGGCCTTTGGGGTCCGGGGAGCCCTTGAGCACCGATTGGGCCCTTTGGGGCCCGGTGGATCCGTTTGGGGGTCTACGGGGCAACCCTTGAGGACGGGTTCTGGGGAGGACCTTTGGGGGGTCCGGAATGACCCTTTTGGGGGTCCGGTGGTCCCTTTGGGAGCCCGGTGGACCTTTGGGGGACCAGGTGAGGGCCTTTGGGGGTCCACTGGGTCCTTTGGGAGCCTGGGGGGGACCTTTGAGGACCGGAGGCTTCCTTCGGGTTGGGGTTAGGGGGGGGTAGAGCAATCGGGGCCCTTTGGGAGCCCTGGGAGCCCGGGGAGGGCCTTTGGGGACCGGTGGAGGGCTTTTGGGGGTCTGGTGGACCTTTGGGGACCGGTGAGGGCCTTTGGGGGGCTCGGGTATGGTCTTTTAGGGTCTGAGGCCCTTTGGGTGCCTGGTGGACTTTGGGACCAGGAGAGGGCCTTTGGGACTGGGATGGAGGACCTTTGGGGGTCCGGGGGGGCCCTTGAGCACGGATTGGGCCCTTTTGTGTGCCTGGTGGACCTTTGGGGACCGGGAGAGGGCCTTTGGGGACTGGTGGACGGACCTTTGGGGGGTCCGGGGGGCCCTTGAGCACGGTTTTGGGCCCTTTGGGGCCCGGTGGGTCCGTTGGGGGTCTGGGGTCCCTTTGGGAGCCCGGTGGACCTTTGGGGGGACCGGGTGAGGGTCTTTGGGGAGCCTGGGGGACCTTTGAGGACCGGAGGCTTTTCCTTCGGGGTAGGGGTAGAGTAATCGGGGCCCTTTGGGAGCCCTGGGAGCCCGGGAGGGCCTTTGGGACAGGGGGGGGAGGGCCTTTGGGGACCGGGGGATGGCTTTTGGGGTTCTGGTGGAAATTTGGGGGACCGGGGGAGGGCTTTTGGGGGCCTGGTGGACCTTTGGGGACCGGGGAGGGCCTTTGGGGCTCGGGTATGGCCTTTTTAGGGTCTGGGGCCCTTTGGGTGCCTGGGGACCTTTGGGGACTGCGGTGAGGGTCTTTGGGGATCCGGGGGGGGGTCCTTTGGAAGCCCAGAGAATCTTTGAGGACCGGTGGCTTCCTTCGGGGTTGTGGTAGGGGGATCGGAACCTTTGGGGTTGGGGTAGAGGACCTCACAACACTGTTCAATTGAAACTTGTGTATTATAACGACCACACTCAAATTCTTTTCCAAAATCTCTTCAAAAAAATCACCTTTTAAATGTCTCTAGCTGTTTCGCCGAAATAGTTCCATAAAAATAGCTAAAACGGTTTCGTCCAAAATTATCCCTAAACGGAATTTCGGCATGTTCCTTTTTGTTTGGCATCTCTGCGCCGAGCTTGCAATTTCAAATTATTTGCGAAACCTTTTCGCGCGCTAAGATCAAAACGTCTGCTCGGAACGATTCTCTTGTTAGAAACAACAAATTAATTTCCCTTCGTGAATCAATTCTCTTTAGAACAACAAATTAATTTCCCCTTTCGTGTCAATCAATCAATCATGACATCATGTGTGATCTAACTGTTTCTCCTAGACAATTCTCTTTGGAAATGCAAAGACATAATTAACATTGACGTCATCTGTCAGACATTAATTAACTGTTTCCCGGGAACTCGTAACATTTTGGCTTGGAAACAACAATAACAAATACTGTTTCCCGAAACTCGCTTAACATCTGGCTTGAACAACAACAAGAAGGAAGTTGTCATTAACTTTGCTTCGAACGACAACATCATTTGGCTCGAATAACAATAGCAAATACTATTTCCGGATCATAGCATCTGCCTCGAACAGGAAGGAAGTGTCATTAACTTTGCTTCGAACGACAACAACATTGCCCCATTAACCACGTGTTCTCCCTAATGACTCTGTTTCAAAACAACAACAACATTGACATTCGCTGAGGGCGTGCCAAAAACACACCTGGAGAAAGAGGTCATTGATCGATTACGCAATCATTCTCCCTAATGACTCTATGCCCATATATGGTGTTCTCGTAGGAGCTTTAAGAAAAAGTGTCCGGATTGGATTCGAAGGGGTGGTGTAATCGTGGGGAGTTTTAAAAAAAAGTGTCCGGATTGGGATTCGAAGGGGGTGGTGTAATCGTGGGAGATATTATGGCATCTCTACTGATACTACTAACTATTAAAAAGAGAAACTAGTCCCCCTCATAATTTCAATTTGAAAGAGCCCCTTATGAAGTTTTTTATGCCAATTCTATCTATAAAAACCGTATATAACCCAGGGCATAACATTATACAACCCTGGGGGCTCTTTGCCCTGGGGGATCTGGGGGTTATGTCATCCTTGAATAGATAATTTCCAGAAAATTTTAAACTATGTTGAAACAAAATAGCTATCTCTAAGCTTTTGATTGAATGTTTTTGGGGAAATGGTGGGCGTGAGAGGGGGGTTAAATTACTCCTCAACTCACCTTTCGACTATTTTCAATTTAATTACTCTCAACTCACTTTCGATTATATTCAATTTAAAATCAAATGAACCCTTTTTGAAATTTCTAACACAACAACTTTCTATATAAATACTTATATGCCCCCAGAGCATAACTTACAACCCTTGCACTGAGGGCTCTGAGGGGGTTATAATCCTAAAATACCTAATTTCCAAAGCTTGCAAACTACGCTGAATAAATGGATATCTCAAAATTTCGATTGCATGTGTTTGGGAAAATGGTGGGAGCCGTGAGAGGGGGGTTAGTTCCCTTCAATCACTTTAGACTATTAAAAAGGGCCCTAGAGCCTTTCAATTTCCAATTGAATGAGCCCTTTTTGAAGTTTCTACAACATCGATTTCTATATAATAACTTATGTGCCCCCCACGACCAACACTTGTCCTGAAAGCCGTGGGGGGAGGGGTTGTCAGCTTATAAAGACCTAATTTCCAAAACTTGGCTATCTAAAAATGTTGATTGTATCTGTTTGGGGAAAAAGGTGGGCGTGAGAGGGGAGTTAGTTGCCCTCAAATCACTTTCGACAATTAAAAAGGGCACTAGCCAATTGAATTCCAATCGAATGAGCCCCTTTTCTAGTTTCTACGACAAAGTTTCCAATTAAAAACATTATAGCACCCCCAGAACATAACTTTTAAACCTTGCCCTGAAGACCTATGGGGGGAGTGTCCTGTCAAAGGGTGTAAAATTTCCTGAACTTTAAAACTGCGTGAACAAAATGGCTATCTCAAAATCTTTTGATTTGATGTGTTTGGGGAAATGGTGGGCGTGGAAGGGGTGTAGTTGCCTTCCAATCACTTTCGACTATAAAGAAGAGCTCTAGCCCATTCCATTCCAATTGAATGAGTTCTTTTTGAAGTTTTCTTACGGCAGCGCGTACTATAAAACCATTATATGCCCCCAGGGCATAACTTAGAACGCCCTTGCCTCTGAGGGCTGTGGGGGGGGGTTCATCCTCAAAGGACTTAATTTTAGAGAAACATTTCAAACTACGTTTGAAACAAAATGGCTATCTTAAAATTTGTATCAAGATGTCCATTTTCGGGAAAAATGGTAGACATGTCGTCCTACCTAAGACGTAATTTTCTAGAATTTTCAACTACGTTAAAAAAAAATGGGTATCTCAAAATTTTGATTGGATGTATTTGGGGAATGGTGGGCGTTGAGGGGTCGTTAGTCGCTCTCCAATTGCTTTCGACTTTTAAAAAAGGCACTAGCCCTTTCAGTTTCCAATCAAATGAAGCCCTTTTAAAGTTTCTAACGACTAACACCGCTCAATAAAACCTAATATGCTCCCAGGGCATATTTTTTTACAACTCTTTCCTGAGGGCTGGGAGGGCTTTCTGGCGTTCCTCAAAGACCTAATTTCCAGAACTTTCTACTACATTGGTAAAAATGGCTATCTTAAATTTTGATTGGATGTGTTTGGGGATTGTTGGGCGTGAGAGGGGGTAGTTATCCGTCCAAATCAAAAACTTTTCGACTATTAAAAAGGGAACTAGCCTTCTCAATTTTCAATTTTGAATGAGTCTCTGAAGTTTCTACAACATAGATTTCTAGACAAAACTTATTGTGCCCCCAGGGCATAACTTACAACCCTTGTCCTGAAGGCTGTTGGGGGGGGGGGAAGCCCTGTCCTATTTTAAAGACCTAATTTCCAAAACTTTCAACTACGTTGAATAAAATGGTTACCCAAAAAGTTGATTGTATGTGTTTGGGAAAAAAAGTGGCGTGAGAGGGGGTTAGTTTGCCCTCAAAATCACTTTCGACTATTAAAAAGGGAACTAGCCCTTTAAATTTTTCCAATCGAATGACCCTTTTTGAAGTTTCTCGTACGACAAAGATTTCAATAAAATCCTTATATGCTCCCAGGGCATAACTGATAAGGCTTGCACTGAAGACTGTGGGGGTAGTGTCTTTGCTCAAAGGTATATTTCCAGAACTTTTTGAACTGCCTGGAACAAAATGCTATCTCAACATTTTGTGATTGGACCCTCAGTGTTTAGGGGAAATGGTGGGCGTGGGAAGGGGTGTTAGTAGCGTTCTAATCACTTTCGACTATTAAGAAGAGCTCTAACCATTTCAAGTTCCAAACGGATATGAGTCCTTTTTGGAAGTTTCTACGGCACAACGCGTTCTAAAAAACCTTATATGCCCCCGAGGCATAACTTATAGCCCTTGCCCTGAGGTTTGTGTGTGTGTGGTGGGGGGGGGGGGGGAGTTATCATCCTTAAAGACCTAATTTCCAGAACTTTCAACTACGTTGAACGAAATGGCTATCTTAAAATAATGATTGGATGCGTTTTCGGGAAATGGTGGGCGTAAAAGGGGTTTAGATACGCTTCCAATCACTCTTTTGACTATTAAAAGGGGCACTAGCCCTTTGAATTTTCAAATCGAAATGAGCCTTTTTTTTGAATTTTCTACGACAACGCCTTTCATAAAAACCTTATATGGCCCCAAGGCAATACTTACAACCCTTGCCCTGAGGGCTGTGGGGGAGCGTCTACCTCAAAACATTATTTCTATCCTGGAAATCAACTACGCTGATCAAAATGGCTATCTCAAAATTTTGATTGGATGTGTTTCGGGAAAATGGTGGGCTTGGAAGGGGTGTTAGTTGCCTTCTGATCCTTTCGACTATTAAAAAGGGCAACAGCCACTCCAATTTCCAATCGAATGAGCCCTTTTTCGAAGTTTCTAAACGACAACTCCTTAGATAAGAAGTGCCCTAGTATGGAAAACGAAGAAGAAAAAAAAAATCTTGAAATTTTTATGAGATGAGTGTTTCGGGAAATGGTAGATGTGGAAGGGGTATTAGGATGTCTTCCAATCACTTTCGAATATTTAAAAAGGGCGCTAGCCCATAGAATTTTCATTCAAATGAGCCTTTATTGAAGTTCCTACGACAACGCTTTCTTTAAAAACCTTATATGCCCCAAGTTATAAGTTACAATCCTTGCCCTGAGGGCTGTGTGGAGAGCGTCTTCCTCAAAACATAATTTCTGTGAGGCAAATCAACTAGGCTGAGCAAAAATGCATATCTCAAAATTTTGATTGGATGTGTTTCGGGAAATGGTGGGCGTGGAAGGGGTTGTGAGTTGCCTTCCAGTCATTTTCGAACTGTTAAAAAGGCACAAGCCACTCCAATTTCCAATCAATGAGACCTCCCTTTTCAAAGTTTCTATCTACGACAACTCCTTCGATAAGAAGTTATCCCTAGTTTTGGAAAAAGAAGAAAAAACTAATAATACAATTGTTCCACGATCGTCCTTTACTTAACAGTGCGATTGCGCTGCCTTTGATAGACTCTAGGTGAAACTAAATTAGTTTTGTTTAATCACGAAACTGTATATTTTTAGGTGCCAGTGATCGGTGCGCTATCAAATTGTAAAGTATTAACTGGTAGTTTAGTGTTTTCGTAAAATCGCTATGTGCTTCCCTTTTTTCAAAAATCATATTCATAATCATTTCGAATGAGCCCTTTTTGAGTTTCTACGACATACGTTTCTATAAACACCTTATATGCCCCCAGTGAGGAACAAATTATAGCCCCTATCCTAAGGGCTGTTTTAGGTTTGTTTGTCATCCCTCTAAGACGTAATTTCCAGAACTTTCAACTACTTTAAACAAAATGGCTATCTCAAACTTTTGATTGGATGTGTTTGGGGAAATGGTGGACGTGAGTACCGCTCTCCAATTGCTTTGGACTTTAAAAAAGGCACTAGCCCTTTCAATTTCCAGTCAAATGAGCCCTTTTGAAGTTTCTACGACACCGCTCAATAAAAACCTAATATGCTCCCAGGGCATAATTTACAACTCTTGCCCTGAGGGCTAGGAGGGCTGTCATTTACAACTCTTGCCCTGAGAGCTGGGAGGGCTGTCAAGACCGTAAATTTTCCAGAGCTTTCTACTACGTTGAACAAAATGGCTATCTTAAAATTTTTATTTGGATGTGTTTGGGGGAAAGTTGGGCTCTGAGAGGGGGGGTAGTTATCCTCCTATCACTTTCGACTATTAAAAAGGGAACTAGCCTTCTCAATTTCCTATTCAATGAGTTCTGAAGTTTCTATAAACATAGATTTCTATAAAAACCTTATATGCCCCCTGGGCATAACTTACAACCCTTGTCCTGAGGGCTGTTGGGGGGGGGGAGGGGTTTTCATATTTAAAGACCAATTTCCATAACTTCCAACTACGTTGAATAAAATGGTTATCCAAAAAATGTTGATTGTATGTGTTTGGGAAAAACGTGGGCGTGCAGGAGGGGGGTTAGTTGCCCTCAAATCACTTTCGAATATCAAAAGAGCACTAGCCCTTTGAATTTGCAATCGAATGACCGCTTTTTGAAGTTTCTACGACAAAGATTTCAATAAAAGCCTTATATCCCCCCAGGGCATAACTTATAAGGCTTGCCCCGAAGACTATGGGGGGGTAATAGTGTCCTGCTCAAAGGTATAACTTCCAGAACTTTGAACTGCGTGGAACAAAATGGCTATCTCAAAACATTTTGATTGGATGTGTTTGGGGAAATGGTGGGCGTGGAAGGGGTGTTAGTTTGCCTTCCAATCACTTTCGACTATTAAGTAGAGCTCTAACCATTTGAATTTCCAAACAGATGAGCCCTTTTTTGGAAGTTTCTACGGCAACACGTTCTATAAAAACCTTATATGCCCCCACGGCATAAACTTATAGCACCCTTGCCCTGAAGGTTGTGTGAACGTTGGGGGGGGGGGGAGTATCATCCTCAAAGACCTAATTTCCAGAACTTTCAACTACGCTTGAACGAAATGGCTATCTTAAAATAATGATTGGATGTGTTTCTGGAAATGGTGGGGTGTAGAAGGGTTTTAGATACCTTCCAATCACTATTTTGACTATTAAAAGGGCATTGGCCTTTTGAATTTCCAATCGAATGGAGCCCCATTTCGAAGTTTCTAAGACAACTCCTTAGATAAAAAGTGCCCTAGTGTGGAAAAAGAAGAAGAAAAAAAAAAACAAACAAATAATAATACATTGTTCCAACATCGTTCTTTACTGAGGCAGCGCGATTGCACTGCCTATGATAGACTCTAGGTGAAACTAACTTAGCTTTGTTTAATGAAGAACTGTATTTTTAGGTGGCAGTGATTTGTACGCTATCAAAATGTAATATTAACTGGTAGTTTTAGAGTTTTCATAAAGTCGCTAGGTGCTTCCCTTTTTTTCAACAAAGAATATAAGAAAATAAATCATGTTAATAATGCCACATCAAATCCTAATCATCTCGAATGAGCCCCTTTTTGAGTTTCTTCGATAAACGCTTTCTGTGAAACACCTTATATGCTCCCAGGGCATAAATTACAAACCCTTACCTAAGGGCTTTTAGGGTGGTTGTCATCCTCTAAGACCTAATTTCCAGAACTTTCAACAACGTTAAAAAAATGGCTATAACCAAAAATTTTGATTGGATGTGTTTGGGGAAAATGGTGGGCGTGAGAGGGGGGCGTTAGTCGCGCTGTCAATCGCTTTCAACTTTAAAAAGGCACTAGCCCTTTCAATTTCCAACTAAATAAGCCATTTTGAAGTTTTACGACACCGCTTTCATACCTAAAAACCTAACATGCTGTCCAACTCTTGCCCTGAGGGCCGGGGGGGGGGGCATGTCATCCTAAAAGATCCGAATTTCCAGAATTTTCAACTACGTTGAACAAATGGACATCTCAAAATTTTGATTGGATTGTGGTTTGGAAAAATGCGCGGGGGAATGATGGGGTGAGATAGGGTTAGTTGTCCTTCAATCACTTTCGACGAAAGGGCCCTGGCCCTTTCAATTTCGATTGAATGAGCCCCTTTTTTGAAGTTTCTATACTACATCGATTTCTATAAGAACCTTTATAGGCCCCCAGGCCATAACTGACAACCTTGCCCTGAGGGCTGTAGGGGGGGCTGTCTTCCATAAAGACCAAAATTTCCAAAACTTTCCACTACGTTTGAAATAAAATGGATATATAAAAATTTTGATTGTATGTGTTTGGGGAAAAGGTGGGTGTCAGAGGGGGTTAGTTGCCCTCAAATCACTTCTGACAATTGAATTTCCATTCGAATGAGCCCTTTTTTTAAGTTTTACGACAAAGATTTCAATAAAACCTTATATGCCCCCAGGGCATAACTATAAGCTTTGCCCTGAAACTGTGGGGGGAGTTTCCTGCTCAAAGGTATAATTTCCTGAACTTTAAACTACGTGGGAACAAAATGGCTATCTCAAAATTTTGATTGGATGTGTTGGGGAAATGGTGGGCGTGGACGGGGTGTTAGTTGCCTTCATATCACTTTTGACTATTAAAAAAGGCACTAGCCATTTCAATTTCCAATAAAATGAGCCCTTTTTGAGTTTCAACGACAACATGTTCTTATAAAAACCTTATATGCCCCCAGGGCATAACTTATAAGCCTTGCCCTGAAGACTGTGGGGGGAGTGTCCCTGCTCAAAGGTATAAGTTCCTGAACTTTAAACTACTTGGAACAATTTGGGTATCTCAAAAATTTTGATTGGATTTGTTTGGGAAATAGTGGGCGTGGACGGGATTTAGTTGTCTTCAAATCGTTTTTGACTATTAAATAGGGTACTAGCCATTTAAATTTTCCAATCGAATGAGCCCTTTTTGAAGTTTCTACGACAACATGTTCTATAAAAAACCTTATATACCCCCAGTGGGAACTAACTTATTACCCTTGCCCCGAGGACTGCGGGGGGGGGGGGGGGTTCATCCTCAAAGACCTAATTTCCAGAACTGTCAACTACGTTGAACAAAATAGCTATCTTAAAATTTTGATGGATGTGGTTTTGGGAACAAAAAGGTGGGCGTGGAAGGGGTGTTAGCTGCCTTCCAATTACTTTTGACTATTTAAAAAGGGCACAAGCCCCAATTTCCAATCGAACTAGCCATTTTCGAAGTTTCTTCTACGACAGCTCCTTTCGATAAGAAGTGCCCTAGTATGGCAAAAAAGAAGAAAACAAAATATACAATGGTGCCAACATCGTTCTCTATTTAGGCAGCGCGAGTAGAGATGGGTAGGTACCAGCACAAGCGGGACTCCTTACATTGGGCATAGAAACCACGTGGTTTATGGATGGTTATTTGTGTTGCTTCGATTTATTTGATGTTTTATGGATTTTGTCAGTGAGAATGAAAAAAACAGGAAACTTTGTCACATTTATGTCTGTTTTCATGGATGGTTATGTGTGTTGGTCAATTTATTTGATGTTTTTATGGATTTTGTCAGTGAGAATGGAAAAACAGGAAACTTTGTCACTTCCTTCTTGTGTGTTTGTTCGATGCAGATGCTGTTATGATTTTCCGGGAGATCGCGTGTTTCCAATATTTGTTGTTTTCAAGGCAAATGTTATGAGTTTCCGGGAAACAGTATTTGTTGTTGTTGTTCAAAGCCAAATGTTATGAGTTTTCCAAGGTAACAGTTAGATCACGTGTTTTCCTTCTCAGCCAATCGAGGCTTTGTTTACATACAATTTGACCTTGAGATTTCGTATATAACGGGCATACAATGTGATTCAATTATCAGAAAGTATTGTGACACAATGGAGTAGAAACACAATTGACATAATTGATGAGCTTGAGGCCTTGGCAGCCACAATTTACCATGTAAGGTACATTTTTTATTTTCAAAATAAAATTGTGATTTTCCTTGGACACCCTCCAGTATATTCAGCTAAAACGTAAATATATTCCTTTACTTTCCCCCCAAACCCCCCCCCCAAAACCATACAATCTTTATACTCAATGGAAACGTAAAATATATTCTTTTTACCCTAACCCCCTCCCACACACTGTTTTAACAATCCCCAATTCTTACCAATAGAAATACCTTTTCGTTAAATTCCACTTTTTATTTGCCTTGGTCACCCTCCAGTATATTCAGCTAAAGTGTCTGCTGACTTCTGTCATTTTTAATGAAAATGCCGTTCCTGTTTTGGACACAATCTCATGCACGAGGCCTATTATTAGCTGACAACCCTTTCCGTTTACAAACGCGGTCAACGGAACTATTCTTCCGTCAAAATAAAACACAATGATGCAATAATTAAGCTAGGCTACACAACCTGTATGGAAGTAGAGAAACAAGTTATTTCGAATTAGGGTCTCACAATATCCCCCCCCCTCCCCCATTGTCTTACAATCCCAAATTCTCGCTTAAAAAAGAAATACCATTTCGATAAATTCCTTCCCTCTATATTTCCAGCTAAATCCCCCCCACTCTAATACAAACATCACTTTGCAATCTTTTATACTCGATGGAAAACGTAAAATATATTCTTTTACCCTCGAAACCTAACCACCGCAAAAAGAAATACCTTTTCGATAAATTTATTTTTTCTGTAAGCCTATCAACTTCTGTCTATCTCTTAGCTATTAACCCGCTATGTTTTGACATAAGCTCTCCGCACAAGCATATAATTACTTTTGTCACCCCTCTTTCCGGTGTGTTCACGGTATCGGTCTAGCCCAAAAGGGTTTGTTTTGATTGTCAAATTAAAACAGTTTTAAGCAATAATATGTGATGCACTATTTTTGGAGAAGTGGAAATGGATTATTTTCAAATTAAGTCTAACAATATATTTAGGACATTACGTAAAAGGGAGGGGGGCAATACATCGCTTCTAACAGCTTCGCTGTAAAATGTCTTACGTAAAAGGGAGGGGGGCAATACTTCGCTTCTAACAGCTTTGCTGTAAAGTAAATTACGTAAAAAGGGAGGGTGGCAATACATCGCTTCTAACAGCTTTCGCTGTAAAGTAAATTACGTAAAAGGGGGAGGGCAATGAATGCCTTCAATTCTAACAGCTTCGTTGTAAAGTAAAACAAACTATTTTGTTTCGCATTAAAAGTAAGTGGGGGGGATTCGGTGTTAGACATGCACATCTACCATTGACAAGCCTCAAAAACTAATGTGTAAATATATGCGTTGCGTCTCTAGGCATGTTTTTAATTTTTTTTCAAGCTTTCAATAAAGTTTCTTTTATGTTCCAGGGCGCGAATCCAGGATTTTTTGTTGGGGGAGGGGGTTAGCACTTTTAATAGTGACAAAATATAAAAGATAATTGCTTCTTACCTTAATTGCTTCTTCGTCATTTAGTGATTTTAGCTATAACAATTTGAATAAAAGGTAGTAAGAAAAAATATGCTACTTATTTTCTCGATAAATTGACAATAAAACGCATGATTAACTCAAATGAGAGGGTAGACTTAGGGTGGGTTAATTTTCCTAAATTTAGGGGGAGAGAATATGGTTTTTTGCTTTACTAAAATGAGATAAATACCTTTTCTAAACAAAATTATGTTTAGTCAAACTTTTCGTTTCTGTGAAAAGGGAGAAAATTATTTTAATACTAATTTTTTTTCTCTTCTTTAAGGCAAAATTATGAGGAATTTGCGGACCCTACATCGAAGAGAGCTATGGCTGGCGCAAATAAACGAAGAATGCTCCTCTGCCACCACCCGCTAAAGAAAGCGAGGGCCAATATGCGCCCCCGCGAAGGCTACTGTCATGCAATATGGTCGCTGGCCAAAACCCTCTGGCTCCACGCTACTTGGACCCAATGCAACCTCTCAGAACGCCCACAAGAGAGAGTGGGCGAATAGCTACAATGGGCAAAGCCCCACCTACAAACGCGCGAAACGCAAGCTTTTTCAAGGGTCTCAGAAGCTGTCCCGTGGCTGCACAGGTCACAACTTGTAGTACAAGAAATTAACGTCACACCGGTCCCTCCCCCTCCCAACGCGAACACACGTTACCTGGGACCTCTAATAGCTGCCCATCGACGCTAGGTCAGGATGGTTACCCTCCAACACGCACTACCTGGTCCTTCGGGCACCCAAGCCCAGACGGATTATGCAAATGTAAGCATTTTTTTTTCCTACATATCTATTTCTTCCAATGTTTTAGTCCTTTCAATCCCAATATAAACTTATCACGGCGAGATATATAACCCCTATTACATATCTAAATGTAATTTTTTGCTAAGAAAACCGCTCTTTTCTCTGTTGCTATCGCTTCACATATACTTTAGATACCATTGAAACTCAAAATGCTATTCCGTTCACAGATTGAATATTATCTTGTTTTAATCTTTGGCTTAAAGCTCCGCACAAGCAATATATATAGTTTGTCACCCCCTTTCACTGTTTTGTTCTATCATTAGCGACGGTTAGACCGGCCAAGTCTAGGCTTTCAATGCTTTTAACATAACTCTATTGTGTTTGGTCAAGAAAAATTAGCTGTGAATTGTCTGCAAATTAGGAAATTGAATTCCATGTAAGAGCGAAACAAGTTATACCCCCAAAAATAATAATTGCTATTTATGACATTGCTGAAAAGTGGGGAACCTAGTTACCCCTCGAATCTTTTTGGTCACTTAAAAAGCGCACTAGAACTTTTAATTTCCATACATATAGTTTTTAAGAGAGATTATTCCATCTGTCACACATTGGCGTTTCTAATTTACACTGAATATTTCCTATCGTGCCAAAGATTTTAGTGAGGGGCAAAGCGAGTTAAACGGTTCTCGACATTTTGAAGTTCAAACTCGTTCATCTAACCTCCATAATTAAACTCATGTGTTTACTGAACCTGTATGGAATTATGTAGAAATATTTCAACTTTTGACGGGCATTATGTAAAGGGGGGGGACTGGGAAGAGCTGTCGGGGAGGCGCTGCATGAAGCGCCGCGGGCCGAGAAGCACCGCAGGGATGCGCCGCGGGCACGGAAAGTGCCGCAGATGCACCGCAGGGGATGCGCCGCAGGATGCGCCGCAGGCAGATGCGCCGCGGGATGCGCCGCGGGATGCGCCAAGAAAAAAAAAAAAAAAAAATTGCCACCTTTTCTATGTCATATCTAATAGATTATCTTAAGTTGAATTAACCAAATGCTTTATTTAAGCAATAATAATTTTAACAGTAGGGATGATTTGAAAATAAGCTATTTTTCATTTATAGGTTTGGTGCATTGGTCCCATATTCTCACCGTCCAGTGAAGAAGAGGAAGAAGAGGCAGTGGAGTTTTCAGGACAACGAACATGGGACAACTCTATTGAAGTACCTTTTAATATTGACGAGTATTTAAATGATTTTTTTTAATGTAGAGAGCTAGTACAGTTGAGCAGGTAGACTTGAGCCCGAACACTTTGCAGCTTTTAAATGATTTCACAGGGAACCCTCCTCCTCCAGCTCCGATACCCTAACGAGTCCACTTCAAACAACTGAAGTGGAAACATAGCCCGAATATTGTTGAATCAACAACTTGGGGGTGGGGGTACATCTTTCCCCGATTTTCAATTATCCAACACAATATTAAATAATATAGTTGTTTTCACTGCAACGTTTGGGGATCCTTTTAAATACACTTATGGGGGGAAATTTTGCTTTTGATCCTGTAGAGATTGTGCATGCCTTATGTAGATAAAATTCGTGCACTACTGGAGAAACAAAATTCAATTGTGGGGGGGTAGGGATTCAATTTAAGGTTTATATTGTTTTAAAGGTTTTTTATTTGAATGAGGGGAAAAACGAAGTGTATTATCATTTTATACATTCCGAGATGCGCGTAATTTATCCAAATTTAGAAAATTTTGAGGGAGTTTTTAGCGAGTGGGGTAGGACAAATTATAGCGCATCTCGAAACTATAACGAAAATAGGAGTGGGTCTGTAGTTTTATTTATTGAAAATTTAAGTGTAAATATTGTAAATTAAGAAAGATTTTACTTTTAAGAGGGGGGGGCATAGGGATAAGGGTACAGTTTTTAAATTATAATCCAGATCTAGTAGGTTGTCGTGGTGTCCCAGAAGAATCTGTTTTGAAACAGATCAAAAGTGTTTCAAGTCAAGTATGCTTTCCTCATATCAGCATACGAGCCTCTAGCACGTGACGCTACTAAGAAGAATTTAGATCACTGGGCTGTACATGGGAAGGAAGGGTCCGATTTCCCAGTTGTAGATTTTTCTTGCTGAGGAGATAATACGCCAGTACGCTACGGATCTATTGATATTTTTGAAAGGGCTAATGCCCATTTAAATATCGGCGTTACTTGTCGGTACAATACGAAACAGAATTTGAAGGATGGAACTCGTTCTAAAAAGAAGGGGGGTGGTATTCCCTCGTAAGGGGCCCGTCAGTTGATTTGGTTTAAACACAGCTGGTTACTATGGGACTATTTTGGGTTGCTATACAGCGCCAACCTAGTACGAGGGGCTAACGCGAATGCGAATTCGGTGCCCATTTTATACCGATTATCAACTGTGGGACATCAGTAGGCAGTAGTTCTGGGGGGTGGTTAAGGACATCTAGGTGGTACGTTTCTACTGTCCACCAACATGGCCTGTCACAATTCCATAGTTGATATAAACACTACGGGGTCACCATGAAGCATTGTAGATGGCATGGACTATCAGACATAGTTGGAAAACGGTTTCAGGGGATAGGGCCATTATTGTAAACGATTTAAAAATTTTCAACATACCCTTCTTAGTGCCAAATGCATGACACAAAATAATCTTTAGACTGCGAAGCTAACGAGCTGGTGGAGGTGATATGATCACCAATATCATAAAGCAAACCGAGTCAAAGAGAACACCGGCCATTTGCAGTGTCCTATGGGGGGGGGCCACCATGGCGCAATTAGAGATCGAGTATTCTGTTCTAACACACATGCGGTTGTTTAGAAAATAGTTGAGACATTGGATGAGGCGGAATGAGTGGGCATGGTCAAGGGCATTGACTTAACTGACTTGGCACAGAGTGCTAATGGTGCTATTTCATCGTTTGAGGAAATACGCATTTATCCAGATGGTGCGTGTGCTGGGCAGTTTAGGTTATCGTCTCGCGATATAAAATCGAAAAATATGTTGGGTTTGTAAGGGGGAGTTTGTAGGGGACGAATATTTTTGAGGATAAGGGGACTAAAGGGAGTAAAGAGTGGGGGAGGTGAGGGAGAAAAAGCCAGTAGATCCTATGATCACTTGTGGCATGGAAGATATCTCCTCGGGGGGTAGTAATTTTAGGGGGGGGGTTAGCGCATCAATCCGTGTCAAATAATTTAAATGTTAGAGCCAACATGTTTTTTATCCCTGGTTTTTATCCACCTGAATTCTAATTATGACCTAAAATTTTATTTAGTACCGGCACTGGGCTTATCGTATGCACAGGGAGGGATGGGGAGAGTAGACAGTCCATGTGGTAAAATAGGTTCATTTACGGGCTACAACATTATCCATATCGGCAGAGATCTGGCCGAAAAGTGTTGTTGCTTCTCGAACTGAAATGGCAGGTAAGTGGTATATTGAGCGTAACCGTGCTGGAATAAAATTAGGTTTTTTTAGATTCTTTTAAGTTTGTTGTTCATTCGCGCAAAGTCCTTAAAGTCAATCTAATGTCAAAGTGCAGAACTAAAAAGATTAGCGACAATTTTTAATAGCTTTCGGCCTTGCTTAAAACAGTAGCACGTTCCAGACAGTGAAATGTATGACTGTATTGAACCAGTGCAAAGTGGTTGTAAGTATATGTGTTTGTATACATAGTTGATTATTACTTGTGTTCTTCCCTGAGCTTGCTGGCCGCTTTATCGCTCTTGATGAGAAACTACCTCCAATTGAAGACTTTTCACAATTCACTTGACCAAGCAGTGAATGCACAGCCGAGGAGTATGAGTTTGACCAAGAAGGTGTGGTGCTCATATGGAAGGGGAATTGTAGAAACTGGGGGCGATGGTTGGGATTATTGTTAGACTGTACTTGGCCTGGTGACGTTCTAGTGTACTCTGTTGGATATAGTCTGTAAGAAAACAGACCCAGATCTATTTCAGAGGTTCGGGGTTAGATATACGGATATTTATTTTTCCTATCAAAACACCCAGGTTTAGTGATGGATTTAATTTTTAATTTTAAAAATTAGCAGGGAGGAAATAAATAGGCCTAATCAACGGTAGATGTAGATCAACACCTTTTTGTAGAGCGTTCAATAAGGCGGAGGGTATAGTTTTTTCACGGGGACCTCGCATGTCGTCTATGTCAACCGATCCGTACGCGGACACGTGTGCACCGTTGTATGTAAAGTCTAAATGCAGTGTTCTTGACTATCGACATGAACTCGTTATACCCCTCGGCAATGTCCCTACTATTTTCTCTTTGCCAGTGTGGGAACGTATCAATGGCTTGAGAATTCTTGTGAGTTATCCCCGACATTAACCACCGTCGAGGACAACGTGGGCCACAAGGGGATGGTTCTTTGAAATTGACGGTTCACATTCGCGCTGGACCTTCACGACTCAGTCCCAAAGTTATTTTTTTTGTTTTTCCCTGTGATCAATTCGACCAGTTACCAGGGACTCACTGAGCCCGCTACAATCGATCATTGGTTGAGGATATGGGGATGCATGGACTCGGGCCTCTAAACAAGGAAACCTGATTTGCTGATTTGGAACCCTAAAGAGAATATCGTTGTTCACCATGTCTTTTTGCACTGGGGTATGTGTGAACAATGGTTTCAAAATCACTGGCTTAAATACATAGGGGTCCTGCAGTTTCAAATCAGAAACCTTATTTGAAAACTTGGGGGGGAAACCAAACGTTTATCGATACTGTTTGTCGATAAACGTTCTAGGGCAAATTTCAAAGGTAGAGAAGGAATTTACAAGCTCATTCTAAATTCAGCGTTTTTGGCAAATGTGTGAATAGCGTTACGTCAAAACAGATCTCTCGCTGCGACGGAGTCCGTGACTGACCCTCTAGAGTGTTTGCTACGAATTATTGCCGACCCCAATTTGAGATTTTATGTCATTATTCACGAGCGATTAAGAGAGCCGATGCCCTGGCATTGGATTCTGCTACACAGTAAAAAGCGAAAATGTGTACTGAACATACGTAATATACTAGCAGGAGGTAGTTTCCAGTACTAGAAATGCTTTTTCAAAAAGCTCATGTTGTTCCTTCTTTTTACAATTTTGTGTGGCAAGGTTGCATATTGCCACGGAACACGGGGCGGTAGGATGTCTCAAGTGTTTACTATGGGCTATACAGATTCTCTGCTGTGTAATAATGGGTTAAATGGGACTACTGAAGGCTCTTATTGGGTGATTTTGCAAAAATGGGGGTGCACTATTCTAGCTCGCACGGCATTGATTTCACAACAACCCCAACGGGAATCCTATCCCTCTAATTAAATACCCCGGGAGATGTCTGAAACGGTTTCAAAAGGTTAAGTGCCCTCGAATTACCTATTTCCTTCAAAATTTTAAAATCAAGAGACGGGGTGAGTGCTTTGATATCCAAGGGGGTGTTCCGGCGGTCCTCATAACGTTATATTGTAGTTGAAACACATAGTGGGGGGGAATGAAAAGAATACATGTTAAAGGGGGTGCCCTTGGTACACATTTGTAAATGGAGACAAAATTTTAATCATTGAAGCGTCTTGTACAGAGACTGTGTAGAATAATATAGCCTAGTGCCAAGAAGCACAAGTGCTTGTCACAATTCGCCTCTCGGGGGGGGGGGGGGGGATACCACGATATAGAAAATTATACTGTGAGAGTGTGAAAAAATGCAATATCATGTATAAATATCTGACAAGAGTCTTATGTGCTCAGAGAATGGTGTCGAATGGTCCTGCCCTCATGGTCATCTATCGTTATTTCAGGATGACCGAGTTTGAATGGTTTAGTAGACGATCGTAATCAACAGTTGGTCCTGGATAAAACTAAGCACTTAGCAACCAGTCGCACCACGCAACCTGTGTCATAAATTGAACCTAAACCTAAACTAATCTAATCCCAAGCACTAACCACCCACCACTAAACCTTTCCACTTAATACCCGTAGTCAGTTGTACGACTACCTATTGGTTTTTTCCATCCGCGGCTCCCGGGGCGGTGGGGGTGACCCTTATTTCGCGGCCGGCATTCCCGGGGGGGTGAGTGGGGGGCCCTACCTTTGATACACTTACAGTCTGGAATGTTCAACTGTGGCTTAGTTTTCCAAGTGTATGTCATTTGGTGTTGTATTATGAAAAGTGTTGTACCCCCAAAAAAAGAGGTAGTGTACAGAAAAGATGCTTGAGTACAGGGAACAAGTGTTATATGATACAAACAGCAGTGCTGCTACAGAAAAGTGTTTAAGACAATAAAGTGTTTCATTATAAAAAGCTGTGTGATCATGTTTGTTCCTAGTTTGAGACAAACACAAGAGTATTTCATGTTGACCAGGGTGTGGGTAGTGTGTAAGCGTTGAACAAGATAGATCTCTGTTCGTAATAAATGTGTTGCCGAATGAAATCTTTGTTTTTTGTATGTTCTAGAATAGATAGTATTCTATGGGAAACATTACTATCTGTATTCATTGCGAAAACGTATGATTTACAAGTTAGGTTACCATAGTACTCACTGTTGTCAACTTTAAAAAGCATAGTATCAATGATTAAAACAACGCCTTCAGATCTATTCTGTGTGGTAACTCCCCTCAATGTTCGGGGAAAACAAACGCGTTTTAGTAGCTAGACATAATTTCAAAATTGCGATAAACTGTTCGGTTGGAAAAAAAAAACCGAAAAAAAATCTACTACTTGCCTATAGTGTTTTTGGCTAAGAGTCCTATTGATAAAATAAAAAAGCTATTTGCCGTACAGCCATAACCAATTACAATTCATTACAGGAGGAACCTTGATGTTTTCCAATAGTATTGACAACTCTGAACTCGTGGCTGATTATTGCTGATTTGGGCTGACTCCCATTGACAACAGTTACTCACAGGAAAATGCTGCAATGGTGTCACTGGTCTCGATCTCATCATGAACAAGCATTTCCATAACCCTAGTTCTACACAACTGTTTCATCAAATCGCATAGCAAAATGGTATTGAGAAACCCTTGCTTTGAATATAGCACTATCTATACATTATCTATCGAGGTGCGTTTCGATAGATTCATAGCTCGCCTCAGAACTACTCAATTAAACAGCATACAATACGCCGCACACGGCAACTCGTCAATTTCCGAACATTTCTGTGTGTCAAGCGTACCACGCAAGGCAGACTAGCAAGTCCTATACGGATTACATTTTATTGGATCTAATCAGAGCACGCCCGAGGATCTTCGTGTAGTCACCGAACATTTTTTTCGACAATGAAATTACAGTATATCTCCCGTGAACAGTAAAATAATTATTAAGTCGCTATCATGACACTGAAGAAAATACACGAAACAACGGAGATTATTTTCCGTTTTAAGCATTCAAAAACCATAACTAAAACCTGAAACTAAAAATACACATATCGTAATAATCTACAACTAGAAACATTAATGGAATTAAAATTCTCACGCCGTGTGAACAACTAAAAAACTGCTTATATACTATCCCCGCATAGCTAAAATTCTAGATGAAGTAAAACGAACCTCTTGACTAAAAGAGCAACTAACAAGTACGAACTGAACGGTCATTTAACTAAAACTCCATAGGTAAAAATCTAGCTAAACTAAAACTTCTAAGTCTCAAAACTAAACTAGCATAAACTAAATCTAAAATAACTGCTAAACCGTAAACTACAAACTGATAACTCTTAACTTAAGACTAACACGAATCTAAATTACATAACTAAACTGCCTAAAACGCCTAAACCCTAAAAACTTACCACTAATTTCAAACTAACCCTACATTAAAAAAAACGAAAACCTCTTAAAAAAACAAAAAAATTAAAACTATAAACTGAACTTTAAGCTGCTATAATTAAATACCTACTGAAAAACTCATCATGGTACAAACGAAACTCTTAAGCTAAAAAAAACAAAAAGAAACCTACAACGAAACTAAAAACTCTTAAATTCTGTAACTAAACTAAACTAAACTAACTAAAACTAAAATAAAAATAAATTCCTTAATACTCTTAAACTACTAAACTGTAACCTACTCTAAACTAAAAACTAAACCCCACTATATCTAACAACTAAACAAAACTCAACTAAAACCTCAAAACTAGTGAAAATAACAACACTAGAATTTCTAAACTAAACGTTAAACCAAACAAGCTACTAAATTAACACTCTAACTGAAAACTCTGCTAATAGCAAACTGTAGCTAAACTAAAAACTCCATAATCTAAAACTAAACTAACAAACTAACTAAAAATTCTAACGAAAAATCTAAAAGAAAACTTAAAACTAAACTTAAAACGTACAACTACTAAAATAATAAACTAAAAATCTAGACTAAACTAAACGCTAAAACTACTAACTAAAAATCTAAACATAATAAATCTAACTAAAACTTCTTAATCTCCCTTAAACTAAGTAAAACTACTAAACAAAAAACGTCTACTACTAAACTCAACTAAAAAACTCTCATAACTACCCTAAAACTCAACTAAACCTAAACTAATAAACTAAACTAAAATCTAACACTACTAAACTACTAAAAATTCTACGGCGAACAAACTAACTAAACATCTATATAATACTAAACTAAACTGACAAATCTAGTACTAAAACTCTAAAAGCCTACAACTACACGTTAACTAAACTGTAACTAGCTAAACGTAAAACTAAACCCAAAAACGTAAAACATAAACTGCCTTAATATCTAAAACTCTAACTAACTAATAAAATCTACAACAACGAAACTAAAATGCTAAATAGAACTAAACTAAAAATCTCAACTAAACTAAACTAAAAACTAAACACTAAACTAAAACCTAAACTAAAATTTATTAACTAAAAAAAGCCCTAGAAACTAAACTTAAATAAAACCAAACTAACTAAAAAATCTAAAAACTATAAATCTAACACTAAAACTCTTTAACTACACATAAACTAAGGTAAAAAACCTAACCCCTAAACAAAAACTAACCTACTAAACCTATAAACTAAAGAAAAACTACCCTTACTAAAACTCTTTACTAAAACTAAACTTCTTAAAATAAATCGTTAATAAATCTTAAAACGAATTGCACTAACCCTAACAAGGTCTAAAACTACTTAAAACTAACTAAAAATTTCTTAAACACTAAAAACCCTGACTAAAGTCTAAACTAACTTAACTAAACCTAAAAAAACTGAAAAATCTAGCTAAAAAAAACTCTTAAAATCAAAACTAACTTTTTTTTTAAACTTAAAAAACCACAAAACTTAACTACTTAAACCTAAAACTTTAAACCTCAAATTTTATTTTAAAACTTAACTTAACCTGCTTAAAATATAAAACTCGAAATACTCAAACTTAAAAAAGTAGATAAATTTATAAACCTAAACCTAAAAAACTAAACTAGAACTAAAACTAAAATCTAAACTCAAAACACTTAAACCTAAACTAAACCGTACTAAACTTAAGACTTAAAAATTTACACTCTCCTAGCTTTACTAAAAACGTTAAGACTCTAAACCTAGACTAAAAAAACTTCAACTAAAAATATCTTTTAAAACTAAAACTAAAACTAAACGTAAACGAAAACTAAAAATTCTAAACTAAAAACGCGTACCACAAACTCTAGCTAACTAAAACTTCTAAAAACTAAAAACTAAAACTAACTGAATTAACTGCTTTGACAAACTAAAAAACTTAAAACTAGCTCTAAAACTTTAACAATAAAAATCTAAACTCATAATACTTAAAAAAATCCAAAACCTAACCTAAGATCTAAAACCCTTTTAAACCTAACATTAAAGGTTTCCCCTTAAACTTAAACTAGACACTGAAATTCTAAAACCAAAATAAAATGTTAAAACTGAAAATCTAACTAAAAAAAATCTAAAAGAAAATACCTAAAACATTTTACACTAAAGACCTATAAAGCTAAACAAAATACTAAAGACTAAACTAAACAACTAACTAAGACAATTCTTAAACTTTTTTAAAAAGACTAGCAAACTAACCTTCTAGAAACTAAAAAACTTTGGAAAACACTTAGAATCACCCTAAAAAAACCCGAGAAACTAATATAAAAATTAAAAAAACCTTGAAAAATCTAGCTAAAGCTGTCTAAAATAACAAACACTAAAACGATAAAACCTAAAAACTAAGATAACAAAACTTTAAACTATAAAATTTAAAAATTTAACTCGTAGCTTAAAAACTTTAAAAAAACTTAAAACGGAACTAAACACGAAAAACTAAAAATAACATTATAACCACGAAAACTACCTAAAAAACTCAACTAGAAACTGGAAAAAACTAAAAAAATCTTAAACCTAAACTAACACAAACTAAAAGCTTTACTAACTACTAAACTTACCCTAAAATCCTAAAACCTGTCTAACTTAACTAAACTAAACCTCTTAAAAGTCCCCCAACCTATACTAAAAAAAACTAACCTAAAACCTAAACTAAACTTTCCCCCCCACTAAACTTAAAAACTTCTAAATTACTTAAAACTAAAAACTAAACTAAGCTTAGAAACTTTTAACTACTAACCTTTTTAACTTACCCTTAAACTAACTAAATCTAATACTAGTTTTAACTTAACAAAAAACTTACTAACAACCCTTTCAAAATAAAAACACTAAATATCCCTAAAACTCAAACCTTAAACTTTAAAACTGAAGAAGAGATACTAAACTAAAACCTCTTTAAAAAAATAAACTCAAACGTAAAAAACTAAAACTAAACCTTAACTACTTATAAAACTTTAAAAACTAAACCTCTAAACTTTTTTAAAACTGAAACTTAAAATTTTCCCGTCCAAACCTAAGAAACCATGATAAAACACTATAAAAACTAAAAACCTAACTATAACCTATTAAACTAAAAACTGAACTAAAAAATCTCAAAACCTTATACCGTCTACAACATAAAAGTCCTAAACCCCTAAAAAATAACTTATTGAACACATAAACAACTAAAACACTAAATCTAACTAATACCCTATGTACTAAACCTAAACATAACTACTAAGGAAACGGAACTTAAAAAGGCATAAACACCCTTACTAAAACCTAGAAAAACAAATCTAAAAACACTAACTAAAATCTAAAAACCTTTTTAAACATAACACTAAACAGTTCTAAAAATAACTAAAAACTGAACTTTACAAACCTAAACGCAATCTAAATTTATAAAAACTCTCAACCTAAACCCTAAAACCGATTTTTAAACTAAAACTAAAAACTTTAAAACTTAATCTAAATCACTAAAATACAACTTAAAAACAAAACTCTAAATTTAGCCTACAAACAAACCTATATAAACCATTAAAAAACGGAACTAAACCTCTAACGAAAATATAACAATTTAATTAACACTTAAAACCTAAAAAACTACAAAATGCTCATGAACCTTAAAACTAAAAAATCTTTTATATCTCCTGAATAACCTAAAAACCTTAAAACTAAAACTACTTAAACTAACCTAAATCTAAACTGTCCTAAACTAAACCCTAAAAACTTAAAACTCTAAAACTACAAAACTAACTAAAACCTAAACTACTAAAAACAATCTAACTAAAAACTAAACCCCCTCTAACCTCTAAAACTCTAAACCGTAACTAAAATCTAAACCGTAAAAATAGACCCCTAATCTAAACCAAAACTAACTAAAAACCTAAACTAACTAAAACCTAACTTACTAACTAAACTC
>CM051257.1:43395154-43510154 GCA_027921565.1 Artemia sinica
AGGGCTAATGCCCATTTAAATATCGGCGTTACTGTGGTACAATACGAAACAGAATTTGAAGATGGAACTCGTTCTAAAAAGAAGGGGGTGGTATTCCCCGTAAGGGGCCCGTCAGTTGATTTGGTTAAACACTGGGTTTGGTTGCTATACACGCCACCTAGTCAACCGAATGCAATCGGTCATTTTAACCCTATCACTGACATTATTAGAGTTCTGGGGGGTGGTAAGGATCTAGGGGTACGTTTCTACTGTCCAACATGCCTGTCACAATTCCATTGTGATATAAAACTACGGGGTCACATGAAGCATTGTAGATGGCATGGATATCAGACAGTGGAAACGGTTTCAGGGGATAGGGCCATTCTACGTTTTAAAAATTTTCAAAATACCCTTCTCCAATACAACAAAATATCTTTAGACTGTGAAGCTAAGCTGGTGGAGGTGTATGATCACCAATATCCAAACCGTATCAAAGAACACCAGGCCATTGCAGTGTCCTATGCACATGCGCAAAGAGACAATTCTAACACCATGCGGTTGTTAGAAATAGTTGAGACATTGGATGAGAATGAGTGCATGGTCAAGGCATTGACTAAACTGATTGGCACGGCTAATGGTGCTATTTCTCGTTTGAGAAATACGCATTATCCAATGGTGCTGTCTGCAGAGGATCGTCTCGCGATTAAAAATCAAAAAATATGTTGGGTTTGTAAGGGGGAGTTTGTAGAGGAGGATAAGGGGACTAAAGGGAAAAGAGGGGGGAGGGGAAAGTCAGAGACCATGATCACTTGTGGCAGGAAATATCATCTGGGGGTAGTAATTTTAGGGGGGTAGCGCATCAATCGTGTAATTTAAATGTTAGCCAACAGTTTTTTATCCCTGTTTTTATCCATAATTCTAATTATGACCTAAAATTTATTTTACCGGCACTGGCACGTATGCACAGGGAGGGAGGGGGAGTAGACAGTCCATGGGTAAATAATTCATTTACCTACAACATTATCCCCAAATCGGCCGAGAAGTTGTTGCTTCTCGAACTGAAATGGCAGGTAGTGGATAATGAGCGTACGTGCTGGAATAAAATTAGGTTTTTAGATTCTTTTAGTTTTTTTCCAAAATCCTTAAGTCAACTAATTCAAGTGCAGAAAAGCGACAATTTTAATAGCTTTCCCTTGCTTAAACAGCACTTTCCAGACAGTGAAATGTATGACTTATTAACCAGCAAAGGTGTATATGCATATGATTATTACTGTTCTGGCGCTCGCTTAAGCGAGGAGAAACTACCTCCAATTGAAGCTTTTCACAATTCACTGACCAACAGTGAATGCACAGCCGAGGAGTATGAGTTTGCCAAGAAGGTGTGGGCTAAGGGGGATTGTAAAAATGGGTGGGATTATTGTAGACTGTACTTGGCCAGTGACGTTCTAACTCTGTTGGATATAGTCTGTAAGAATACAGACCAGATCTATTCAGAGTTCGGGTTAGATATAGGATATTATTTTTCTACACCACATTTAGTGATGGATTTAATTTTAAAAATTAGCAGGGAGGAAATAGGCCTAATCACAGATGTAGATCAACACCTTTTTGTAGAGCGTTCAATGAGGGGAGGGTATGTTTTTCACGGGGACCGCGTCTTATCAACCGATCCGAGCGGACAAAGCACCGGTGTAAAGTCAAATGCAGTGTTCTTGGACATGAACTCGTTATACCCCTCGGCAATGTCCCACTACTCTTTGCCGTGTGGGAACTATCAATGGCTTGAGAATCCTTGTGAGTTCCCCGACATTAACACCGTCGAGGACAACGGGCCACAAGGATGGTTCTTTGAAATTGACGGTCACATTCCGCTGGACCTTCACGACTCAGTCAAAGATTTTGTTTTTCCCTGTATCAATCGACCAGTGACCAGGGACTCACTGAGCCCCTACAATCGATCATTGGTTGAGGATATGGGGATGCATTGGACTCCCTCTAAACAGAAACTGATTGCTGATTTGGACCCTAAAGAGAATATCGTTGTTCACCATGTGCTTTTGCACTGGATGGTGAACAATGGTTTCAAAATCACCAAAATACATAGGGTCCTGCAGTTCAATCAGAAACCTTATTTGAAAACGTTTATCGATACTTTTGTCGATAAACGTTCTAGGGCAAATTCAAAGGTAGAGAAGGAATTGTACAAGCTCATTCTAAATTCAGCGTTTGGCAAAATGTGTGAAAGCGTACGCAACAGATCTCGCTGCGACGTCGTGACTGACCCTCTAGAGTGTGCACGAATTATTGCCGACCCCAATTTTACATCATTCACGAGCATAGAGGCCGGCATGGTTCTTCTACACAGGAAAAAGCGAAATGTGGTACTGAACAAGAATATAGCAGGAGGTAGTTCAGTACTAGAAATTTCAAAAAGCTCATGTTGTCCTTCTTTTACAATGTGTGCAAGGTGCAATGGCCACGGGAGGGGGAGGTTCAAGTTTACTATGGGGATACAGATTCTCTGCTGTTAAAGGTAAATGGGACTGAAGATTTATTGGGTGATTTGCAAAATGGGGTGCACATCAGCTCGCGGATGGATTTCACCAACTGGAATCCATCCCTCTACCCCGAGCTGGTGAAACGTCAAGCCCCCAACCAATTATTAAAATTAAAATCAGAGACGGGGAGTGATTTGATATCCAGGGGGGTGTTCCCGGGTCCCAAAGTTTATTGTGTTGAAACACATAGTGGGGATGAAAAGAAGACATGTAAAGGGGTGCCTACACATTTTGTAAAGAGCAATTTTAACATGAGCGTGTACAGAGACTGTGTAGAAAGTAGCCTAGTGCCAAGAGCACAAGTGCTTGCAATTCGCTCTCTACAGTATAGAAATTATACTGTGAGAGTGGAAAAAAATGCAATGTCATGTATATCTGACAAGGTCTATGTGCTCGAGAATGGTGTGAGTGTCCTGCCTCATGGTCACTATCGTATTTCAGACCGAGTTGAATGCGTAGACTATCGTAATCAACTTGGTCTGGATAAACTAACCTAACCATCCACCACTCAACCTTTCATAAATTAACCTAACCAACTAATCTAACCCAAGCACTAACCACCACCACTAACCCTTCCACTAACCCGTAGCAGTGACGACAACTATTGTTTTTCCATCGCGGCTCCCGGGGGGTGGGGGACCCTTCCCGCGGCCGGCTCCCGGGGGGTGGGGGGCCCTACCTTTAAATTCACTGTAATGTTCAACTGTGCTAGTTCCAAGTGTATTTTGTTGTTGTATAGAAAAGTGTTGTACAAAGGTGTTGTACAGAAAAGTGTTGTACAGAAAAGTGTTAATGTACAAAAGTGTTGTACAGAAAAGTGTTTAAAGACAATAAGTGTTTATTATAAAGTGTTATCATTGTTCATGTTGAACAAATAGAGTTTTCATGTTGACCAAGTGTCACGTTGAACAAGATATTTGTCGTAATAAATGTTGCCATGAAATATTGTTTTTGTTGTTCTTGAATAGATAGATCTATGGGAAAATTACTACTTATTCATTGGACACGTATGATTTACAGTTAGTCATAGTCCGACTGTTGTCAACAGCATGTATCAATTTAAAACACCCTTCAGATCATTTCTGTGTGGTCCCTCAATGTCGGGGAAAACAACGCTTTTAGCTAGAATAATTCAAAATTGCGATAAAATGTTTTTGGAAAAACCGAAAAAAATCTACTATTGCTATAGTATTTGGCAAGAGTCCTATGATAAAATAAAAGCTATTGCCACAGCCATACCAATACAATTCATAAGAGGACTTGATGTTTTCAATAGTATTGAACCGAACTCGTGGCTGATTATTGATGATTTGGCTGAATCCATTGAACAGTTCTCACAGGAAATGCTGCAATTGTTCACTGTCCGATCTCATCATGAACACATTTCCATAACCCTAGTTCTACACAATCTGTTTCATCAGAGCAAATGTATGAGAACCCTTGCTTTGAATTGCACTATCTATATTATCTATCGAGTCGTTCGTGATTCTAGCTCGCTCATAACTCTCAATAAACAGATATACCCCGGCACTCTAACATTTCTGTTGTCAGCGTACACTCAAGCGACTAGCAAGCCCTACGGTTACATTTTATTGGATCTTAATCAGAGCACGCCCGAGGATCTTCGTGTAGTCACCGACATTTTCGACAATGAAATTACAGTATATCTCCCCGTGAACAGTAAAATACTTATTAGTCGCTATCATGACACTGAAGAAACTACACGAACAACGGCATTTATTTTCCGTTTTAAGCACTTCAAAACCATAACTAAAAATAAACTAAACTAAACAATACTAAAATCTAAACTAGAACATTAAAATAAAACTAAACTAAAACTCCAAACTAAACTCTAGCTAAAATTCTAAAGTAAAACGAAAACTCTTAACTAAAAAAAACTAAAAGTAAACTGAAACTCAAACTAAAACTCATAGGTAAAACTCTAGCTAAACTAAAACTCTAATCTAAAACTAAACTAGCTAAAACTAAACTAAAAATAAATTCTAAACTCTAAACTACTAAACTATAACTCTAACTAAAACTAAACACTAATCTAAAACTAAACTAAACTGACTAAAACTCTAAACTAAAACTTAACACTAATTTAAAACTAAACTAGAATTAAACTAAAACTGAACTAAGCTGCTAAATTAAAACTCTAACTAAAACTCATATGTAAAACGAAAACTCTTAACTAAAAAAAACAAAAAGTAAACTAAAACTCAAACTAAAAATCTAAACTAAACTAATCTAAAACTAAACTAGCTAAAACTAAAATAAAAATAAATTCTAATCTCTAAACTACTAAACTATAACTCTAACTAAAACTAAACACTAATCTAAAACTAAACTAAACTAACTAAAACTCTAAACTAAAACTAAACACTAATCTAAAACTAAACTAAAACCAAACTAAGCTACTAAATTAAAACTCTAACTAAAACTCTTTAGCAAACTGTAGCTAAACTAAAACTCTAATCTAAAACTAAACTAAAACTAAACTAAAAATCTAACGAAAAATCTAAAAGAAAACTAAAACTAAACTAAAACTAAACTAAAATAATAAACTAAAAATCTAGACTAAACTAAACCAAAACTAACTAAAAATCTAAACTATAAATCTAACTAAAACTCTTAACTACTAAACTAAGTAAAACTCTAAACAAAAACTAAACTACTAAACTAACTAAAACTCTAAACTACTAAACTAACTAAATCTAAACTAATAAACTAACTAAAATCTAAACTACTAAACTAACTAAAAATTCTACACTAAAACTAACTAAAATCTAAACTACTAAACTAACTGAAAATCTAGCTAAAACTCTAAAATAAAACTAAACGTTAAACTAAACTTAACTACTAAACTAAAACTAAACTAAAACTAAACTAAACTGCTAAATTAAAACTCTAACTAAAAATATAAATTATAACACTAAACTAAAACTAAACTAGAACTAAACTAAAAATCTAAACTAAACTAAAACTAAACTAAACTACTAAACTAACTAAAAATTTAAACTGTCTAACTAACTAAAACTAAACTCTAAACTAACTAAAACTAACTAAAAATCTAAACTAAACTAAAACTAAACTAAACGAACTAAAAATCTAAACTAAAACTCTAACAAAAACTCTAGCTAAACTAAAACTCTAAACTAAAACTAAACTAACTAATACTAAACTAAAAAACTAAACTACTAAACTAACTAAAATCTAAACTACTAAACTAAAAATCTAAACTAACTAAGATCTAAACTTTTAAACTAACTAAAATTCTAAACTAAAACTAAACACTAATCTAAAACTAAAATAAATTAAACTGAAAATCTAACTAAAAATCTAAAAGAAAACTAAACATTAAACTAAAACTAAACTAAAAAACTAAACTACTAAACTAACTAAAATCTAAACTTTTAAACTAACTAAAATTCTAAACTAAAACTGAACACTAACCTAAAACAAAACTAAATTAAACTGAAAATCTAGCTAAAGCTCTAAAATAAAACTAAACGTTAAACTAAAACTAAACTTAACTACTAAACTAAAATTAAACTCTAGCTAAAAACTTTAAACTAAAACGGAACTAAAACTAAACGAAATATAAATTATAACACTAAACTAAAACTAAACTAGAACTAAACTAAAAATCTAAACTAAACTAAAACTAAACTAAACTACTAAACTAACTAAAATCTAAACTGTCTAACTAACTAAAACTAAACTCTAAAGTCCAAACTACTAAACTAACTAAAATCTAAACTATAACTCTAACTAAAACTCTAAACTAAAACTAAACGTAAACTAAAACTAAACTTAACTACTAAACTAACTAAAATCTAAACTAGTAAACTAACAAAAAACTCTACACTAAAAATAAACACTAATCTAAAACTAAACTAAATTAAACTGAGAATCTAACTAAAACTCTAAAATAAAACTAAACGTAAACTAAAACTAAACTTAACTACTAAACTAAAACTAAACTCTAAACTTTTAAACTAACTAAAATTCTAAACTAAAACTGAACACTAAACTAAAACTAAACTAGAACTAAACTAAACGAACTAAAAATCTAAACTATAACTCTAACTAAAACTCTAGCTAAACTAAAACTGAACACTAACCTAAAACTAAACTAACTAATACTAAACTAAAAAACTAAACTAGTAAACTAACTAAAATCTAAACTACTAAACTAAAAATCTAAACTAACTAAGATCTAAACTTTTAAACTAACTAAAATTCTAAACTAAAACTGAACTAAAACTAAACGAAATATAAATTATAACACTAAACTAAAACTAAACGTTAAACTAAAACTAAACTTAACTACTAAACTAAAACTAAACTCTAGCTACAAACTTTAAACTAAAACTGAACTAAAACTAAACGAAATATAAATTATAACACTAAACTAAAACTAAACTAAAACTAAACTAAAAATCTAAACTAAACTAAAACTAAACTAAACTACTAAACTAACTAAAATCTAAACTGTCTAACTAACTAAAACTAAACTCTAAACTCCAAACTAACTAAAACTAAACTAACTAAAATCTAACTAAAACTAAACTCTAAACTCTAAACTACTAAACTAACTAAAATCTAAACTAAAAATAAACACTAATCTAAAACTAAACTAACTAAAACTAAACTAACTAAAATCTAACTACTAAACTAACTAAAATCTAAACTACTAAACTAACAAAAAATTCTACACTAAAAATAAATACTAATCTAAAACTAAACTAAATTAAACTGAGAATCTAACTAAAACTCTGAAATAAAACTAAACGTTAAACTAAAACTAAACTTAACTACTAAACTAAAACTAAACTCTAAACTTTTAAACTAACTAAAATTCTAAACTAAAACTGAACACTAAACTAAAACTAAACTAGAACTAAACTAAAAATCTAAACTACTAAACTAACTAAAACCAAACTAAGCTACTAAATTAAAACTCTAACTAAAACTCTTTAGCAACCTGTAGCTAAACTAAAACTCTAATCTAAAACTAAAATAAATTAAACTGAAAATCTAACTAAAAATCTAAAAGATAACTCTAACTAAAACTCTTAACTACTAAACTAACTAAAACTTTAAACTAAAACTAAACATTAATATAAAACTAAACTAAACTAAAACCAAACTAAGCTACTAAATTAAAACTCTAACTAAAACTCTTTAGCAACCTGTAGCTAAACTAAAACTCTAATCTAAAACTAAAATAAATTAAACTGAAAATCTAACTAAAAATCTAAAAGAAAACTAAACATTAAACTAAAACTAAACTAAAAATCAAAACTACTAAACTAACTAAAATCTAAACTAAACTAAAACTAAACTAAACTGCTAAATTAAAACTCTAACTAAAACTCTTTAGTAAAACTCTAGCTAAACTAAAACTCTAAACTAAAACTAAACTAAAAATAAAGGTAATAAATAAACTTAGAATAAACTAAAAATCTAAACTACTAAACTAACTAAGATCTAAACTTTTAAACTAACTAAAATTCTAAACTAAAACTAAACACTAATCTAAAACTAAAATAAATTAAACTGAAAATCTAAACTAGAACATTAAAATAAAACTAAACATTAAACTAAAACTAAACTAAAAATCAAAACTACTAAACTAACTAAAATCTAAACTAAACTAAAACTAAACTAAACTGCTAAATTAAAACTCTAACTAAAACTCTTTAGTAAAACTCTAGCTAAACTAAAACTCTAAACTAAAACTAAACTAAAACTAAACTAAAAATAAAGGTAATAAATAACTTAAAATAAACTAAAAATCTAAACTAAAACTAAACATTAAACTAAAACTAAACTAAAATCTAAACTAACTAAACTAAACTGCTAAATTAAAACTCTAACTAAAACTCTTTAGTAAAACTCTAGCTAAACAAAAACTCTAAACTAAAACTAAACTAGCTAAGACTAAACTAGAAATAAAGGTAATAAATAAACTTAAAATAAACTAAAAATCTAAACTACTAAACTAACTAAGATCTAAACTTTTAAACTAACTAAAATTCTAAACTAAAACTAAACACTAATCTAAAACTAAAATAAATTAAACTGAAAATCTAAACTAGAACATTAAAATAAAACTAAACATTAAACTAAAACTAAACTAAAAATCAAAACTACTAAACTAACTAAAATCTAAACTAAACTAAAACTAAACTAAACTAGAACTCTAACAAAAACTCTAAGCTATGACTCTAAGCTAAAACTCTAAACTCATAGCTAACTAAACTAAACTAAAAATAAAGGTAATAAATAAACTTAAAATAAACTAAAAATCTAAACTAAAACTAAACATTAAACTAAAACTAAACTAAAATCTAAACTAAACTAAACTAAACTGCTAAATTAAAACTCTAACTAAAACTCTTTAGTAAAACTCTAGCTAAACAAAAACTCTAAACTAAAACTAAACTAGCTAAGACTAAACTAGAAATAAAGGTAATAAATAAACTTAAAATAAACTAAAAATCTAAACTAAAACTCTAAAATAAAATTAAACATTAAACTAAAACTAAACTAAAAATCTAAACTAAACCAAACTAAAACTAAACTAAAATAAAGGTAATAAATAAACTTAAAATAAACTAAAAATCTAAACTAAATAGGTAATAAAATAACAAACTAAAAATCTAAACTAACCCAACCTGAAATCCTCTTTTTCTAATATTTCCGCCCCCCCCCTGATTGACTTAGAAGGAGATGTAACCGAGTCGCTGATTGGCTGAGAAGGAAACATGTGATCTAGCTGTTTCCCGGAAACTCATAACATTTGGCTTGAACAACAACAACAAATACTGTTTCCCGGAAACTCATAACATTTACATCGAACAACAACAGGATGGAAGTGTCATTAACTGTTTCCCGGAAACTCATAACATCTGCATCGAACAACAACAAGAAGGAAGTGACAAAGTTCCTGTTTTTCCATTCTCACTGACAAAATCCATAAAAACATCAAATAAATTGATCAACACACATAATCATCCATGAAAAACATCAAATAAATTGACCAACACACATAACCATCCATGAAAACAGACATAAATGTGACAAAGTTCCTGTTTTTTCATTCTCACTGACAAAATCCATAAAACATCAAATAAATCGACCAACACACATAACCATCCATAAACTATGTAAAAAAAGTTGTAGGTGGCAGCAGGGGTGCGTGACACGAGTCAATAAGGCATCTCTACTAGCGCGATTGTGCTGCCTATGATAGACTCTAGGTGAAACTAACTTAGCTTTTCTTAATGACGAAACTGTATTTTTAGGTGCCAGTGATCGGTACGCTATCAAATTCTAATATTAACTGGTAGTTTTGAGTTTTCATAAAATCGCTAGGTGCTTCCCTTTTTTCAAAAATCATATTCATAATCATCAGTAACTTATCTCTAATATCGTAACATCCATATTTAAGAAACACTTTTACCACACTATCAGCAATTTGTGCTTATTATGTTTTGATCATTTTAGTACTGTCATGAATTCTTTCTCAGAAAACAAATCTTCCTTCCTTTCCAAAGTGTCGCAAACCTTTTTATTCCTTTTTATATCTATTCCTGTTATTCTATCACAGCTTAGCACATTTTCAAAATCTTCTGCCCATCTCTCTTAAACTCTTTTCTTTTTACTTTTCCTATTATTAACTTGGACAAGTCCGGATTGACTATTCTCTCGCAATTTATTTATATGCCAGCACAATGCTGTACCGTTATGCCAAATAGCTGCATTTTCCAGAGCTTTGGTAATTTTATCCATGGCCAACACTTCACGCCTCCTTAATTTATATTTTAATGCTTTATCTAATATCCTTGTATTTTGCTTATTTTCATAGAATCTATCACTCAAATAATTCTTATTCATGCGCCTCCTCCTCTCTATCAAACATCAATCAAATTTCACTAATACTGTAGCTGAATTTTTAACTTCCTTCCCTAAGACACCATCCACGACTTCACGAACTGTTTTCTTAAAATTATTCATCCATCTTCTAAATTATCAAATTTTAAACTTTTCAGTTTAGTAGCAATCTTTTTCATTGGAAATTTATCTCAAGTTCTCATCCTGGAGTATACCAACATCATAGCCTCCCGGAAGGTAGTTATCTTTTGTAAATTACAGCTTTGAATTAACCCTAGACACTACTAAATGGTGTTCTTTACTTTTAACATCAACAACAGCACTTTTGTATACCCTAATATCTTGTATCGATCCTGCCAGTCTTCGGTTTACAATAAAATAATCAATAAGGTTACTGTCTTAACGTCAGGTGAAAATCTTGTTAACTTATGGACTATTTTATGACCAATTACTATATTGGTTATAACTAGATCGTTAAACCTACAAAATTACAACAGCCTGTAACCATTACTGTTTTTTTTTCTCCACACAGTTTACCTACGCTTGGATACCACCTATCCCTGTTTCTACCAACCTGGATTTTAAAATCTCCCAATAAAAATACCATATCAAACAGTTCGTGGTAACAAACTGTAAGTAAGGAGCGACCCGGCTCAATGGTAACCGAAACTCTAAAAAACGGAATTTTTATACCAATAGATACATCAAAAGAATCAGATTTTAATTCTAATTTCAAAAATATAAGTTTCATCAAGTGTATTCTTACCCATCAAAAGTTACGTGCCTGAGAAATTTGGCTGATTTTCGAAAAAAAGGGGATAAGACCCCCTAAAAGTTATAGAACCTTAATGAAAATCACACCATCATATTCAGCGTATCAGAGAACCCTCCTGTTGAGGTTGCAAGCTCCTATCTACAAAAATGTGGAATTTTCCATTTTTACCAGAAGAAAGATCACATATGCGTTTTTTTTTTTTTTTTTTTTTTTTTTTTTTTTTTTTTTTTTTTTTTTTTTTTTCAGGGGTAATCGTATTGACCCAGTGGTCCTAGAATATCGTAGGCGGGCTCATTGGAACGGAAATTAAAAAGTTCTAATGCCCTTTTTAAGTGACAAAAAATGGAGGGCAACTAGGCCCCCTCCCACGCTCATTTTTGCTCAAAGTCACCCAATTAAAATTTTCAGATAGCCATTTTGTTCAGCATAGTCGAAAATTCTAATAAATATGTCTTTTAGGATGACTTAATCCCCCACAGTTTCCAGGGGAAGGGCTGCAAGTTATGAACTTTGCCCATTGCTTACATATTGTATTGGTTATTGGAAAGTATACAGACATTTTCAGGAAGAATTTTTTCTAGGGGGGGGGGGACTGGAGGAGAGGGTTACTCGGGAGAATCTTTCCGTGGAGGATATTTCTTTGGGGTAAGGGACATTTCTCTGAAGGGGGCGCCAGATTTCCAAGCATTATTTAAAAAACGATCAGAAATTAAATTAAAAAAAAACAAGTTTTTTCAACTGAAAGTAAGAACCAACATTAGAACTTAAAACGAACAGAAATTATTACATATATGAGGGGGTTCTCCCCCAAGTCAATACCTCGCTCTTTACGCTACAGTTTTTTTTAGTGCTTTCAAAAGAGCTATCTATTCTAATTAAACGGCCTTTGTGATTCAGAGGTTTGTGAATTAGCAAATTTTTTAACTTTTAACGTATAGAGCGTGGTATTGACTAAGGGGAGAACCCCTTCATATACGTAATAAAATATATGTAATAAAAAAAATAATAAAAAAAAACAAGCGATACGGCTCAATAGTAATCGAAACTTTTAAAAACGGAATTTTGATGTCAATAAATGTATCAAAAGAATAGGCTTATAATGCTGATTCTAAATATATAAATTTTATTAAGTTCAGTATTACTCATCAAAGGCTACGAGCCTGAGAAAATTTACCTGATTTTTTAAAGAGGGGGGAAACATCCCCTACAAGTGAAAGAATTTTAATGAAAATCACACCGTCAGATTCAGCGTATCAAAAAATCCTATTACATAGGTTTCAAGCTCATATCTGCAAAAATCTGCAACTTTGTATTTTTTGCCAGAAGAAAAATATACAAACATAGAAGTTCGTTACGTAAGTTAATTTGTAAATTACGTCAGAAACAAATTTAGAGACAGCCATGTAGCAAAAGAAAAGTAAAATTATTATGCAAATTTTGTTTACTTATTCAATGACGGTGAGCCAAAATAAAAGCTGTATTAACTAAAAAACGATCAGAAATTAAATAAAAAAAACAAGTTTTTTAAACTGAAAGTAAGGAGCGACATTAAAATATAAAACGAACAGAAATTATTCCGTATATGAAAGGGGCTGTCCCCTCCTTAACGCCTCGCTCTTTACGCTAAAGTTTGACTCTGTCTCACAAATTTTTTTTAAAACAATAAAAAACTTTAGCGTAAAGAGCGAGGCGTTAAGGAGGGGACAGCCCCTTTCATATACGGAATAATTTCTGTTCGTTTTAAGCACAGTTTATAGAATTATCAGTATGATCATTCCCTATCTCACCCATTATAAAAACCGGACCGAGGTGCAAGTGCTCCGAAGAACGTAAAAACATAAGCGGCATTAGATCTTTTCACGGGTAGACAAGTCAGATTTCTCTTGAACGCGAAACTTGCCTTCAACGTTGGAAAACTAATTTTGAAGAAACTAATTTCAAATTAATTTATTCCAATACATACATGAAAATCGGTAATTAGTAGTGCAATGTTATTATTAGATGTTTTTAGGAATTAAAAATAGGTTTCGAAGTCTCAAGTTGGTTTCAAAGGCATTTTGAGAAAGTTTCTGCCAAAATACGTGTTCCAGGGTAATTGGACCGCTGATGGCAGATCAAATGAGAGGAGCTTTTTGTACGCGCCGATATATATTATATATATATATATATATATATATATATATATATATATATATATATATATATATATATATATATATATATATAATATATATATATATATATATATATATATATATATATATATATATATATATAATATATATATATATATAATATATAATATATATATATATATATATATATATAATATATATATATATATATATATATATATATATATATATATATATATATATATATTATATATATATATATATATATATATATATATATATATATATATATTTATTTATTTATTTGTATATTTATGTATTAATACCAAGATACGGTAAGCTTTAACAAGCTTGTCGCACAAAACAATTATAAAAAAAGTCTATAACAATATCAATGACATAACAAAAACATACAGTAACTGAAAACATTGGAAACAATATTACTTAAACATACAATAGCATACCAACTTAACTGAAACATATCTACTAATAATTGAAACCTACCAAAAAGTAAGCCTACAAAATAACTGTCACACTGTCACAAATCAGCTAATACAAAAGTAAAAATATTCTCAAAATGGATTGTGATAGGACCCAGTATAGAAATCTTTTAGATTTCTTTTGAAAGACTACTTTTGAACTACTTTTGAAAGACTGGACCGTGGTACTTGCAGCTATTTCTGATGGAAGTGAATTCCAAGTCTTCCACACTCGGCTAGACAAAGAGTTTTGGCCTAATCTTTTCTGTGAACATGGTGGGTAAATTTTGTGTTGGTGTTGACGGGTACTACTGTATTCTGTAAAAGTGAAAAAGTGAGTTGGGGTGATATTATCAATATTCCTAATGTACCGTGAGTAAAATGTGATATATTTAAAATACAAAAAAATAAAATCTTTTTCTTTCTAAAGATAATTCCGACTTCCTCTAATTAAGTTAAATCTAGTTTCAAAAAAGAAAAGTTCTTAATCAGCAAAAAGAGAAATTGCATTTTAGCCTCAGCCAAAGAACGACGCTATTCAGTTTTGAATTTCGCTAAGATAGTTGGTAATAAAAAAGATGCTAGACACAATGTTTCTCAGGAAGTTTAAATTATAAGAGCGGTGTGAACGTTTAAATCATCAGAAATATTTAAAACAAATTATTGGACAAGGAGTTCGCATAATGTAATGTGTTTGCGAACATAATTACAAAATAGCGGCCCCCTCCACAGGACTTGGCCAATCGTGGGGTAGCTCTCACGGCACATGATCAGGACTTAGGATATACAGTGAAGAAAAGTGTTTTTCGTGCTCTCATTATTGTGATCAGAATAATTCGGCGCTCAGGCATTGCAATTCAGTCATTATTGTTATCTCAGTCACCATTGTTGCCAGTTGAAGTGAACCACTGCTGTACACCTAATATGTAAGTCACAATAAAACTATTGCCTTTCTACTTGTGTTTATTTTATTTTATATGTCTGTATCTAGTCGCACGACAGATAATTAGTTCGCATGCCTCAAAGGTAGCGCTCCCAGGGATCTGATTTCTACATAATATAACAGGTAATTGATTTCGAGATAACCCAAGGAAAGGAGGTTACATTTATATAATTACATATTTTATTTTATCGCTTTCAGCGGGTGGCGCGGTCAACCCTTAACATTACTCCTCATTGCTGTGGCGCAGGCCTCGATGGCACAATCTTTAGCGCTATAAGTGGCGCTATCGAAGAACTTATAAGGTGTAAGTTCACAGCTCTAAAGTATAATATTACATTTGACGCGGTCAATCTTCATTACCGCAATTGTCTCAGTCTATATTTTTTATCGACTACACTAACAATGCGAAATGTATTTATTACGTCAGCTCTATCACGTCTGAACTGGAGAGAAGGCAACTTTAGTCTTTGCATTCTCTGGTGGTAAGGAAGATGACTCAGGTATGGTATGAGTTTGGTGGCCCTACGTTGCACTCTCTCAACCCTCTCTCTATCTCTCTTATTAAGGGGATACCACACTGATGAGCAATACTCGAGTACTGGACGTACAGTGGATACATAAAGTGAAATCAGTGAATGAAGATTAAACTTAGAAAAAGTACGCCTTAGACGTAATAATTGGTAATTTGCCTTATGGGTGATGTCTGATACATGTTTATTAAATTTGAGACTTGAATCAAAACAAATCCCAAGGTCACGAACATATTCTACACTTGAAATTAATTTACCAACAACAAAGTAATGGTAATGTTGAGGGAGTCTACGCAAATAGTGCACAGCATTGCACTTGGTTTCATTAATGAACATAGAGTTTGCAGTACACCACTGGCCCAGAGCAACCAAATCCTCTTGAAGTAAAGAAATCTGATGTTCACTTATGACTGGCCTGTAGATTTTTACATCATCTGCAAACATTTTTATGGTCGAATTCCTAACAGCGCCTGGCAAATCATTGATAAAAAGGCAGAAGAGTACTGGCCCAAGACAACTGCCTTGTGGAACTCCACTTATGAAAGACATAGGTGATGACAAAGCATCACCTACTGCAACCTCTTGGGTTCTCTTTGTAAGATAATCTGTTATCCATGCTTTATTTTGTGGGCCTATACCATATAGTTGACATTTGTCCATCAGAAGTGGAATGGAAATTTTTTTCGAATGCTTTGGAAAAGTCAATATAAATACAATCAAACAAAATACCATTATCAGCCATCAATTGAAAATCATGAATCACCTCAAGAAGTTGCATGTTACAAGATCGTCGTTTACGGAAACCATGCTGAGCAGAATGCCATAAATTATTTTCCTCAAAATATCTCTCTCTCTCTCTCTCTCTCTCCTCTCTTCTCTCTCTCTCTCTGTGCTTGGATTCTACTCACCACAATTTTCTCAATTATACGGGAAAAGATTTATGTATTTGAAATTGGTCTGTAATTATTGAAATGGGACTTTGAACCATTCTTGTACAATGGCCTAATGATAGTTCTTTTCCAAGCTGAAGGACATTTACCAGATGAGAGACAAAGATTAAAGAGATATGTGAGTGGTCCAGAAAGCACTGATGCAAGTTCACGTAACATCACATTGGAAAATCCATCAATATCTGGTGCCTTTCCTGGATCAAGATTTCGGAGTGTCAGATAAACCTGCTGGACTCTAAACTCTGAATCAACAAATTCTTTTGTTAAATCTGGAGGAATAAACTGAGTGTGTGTTTTGGTGTGTGTTTGAGTAAAAACTGAACCAAACACCTCATTGTAAAGTTGTGATTTTACAAAATCATCATCTATATGTAAAAAAGTTTCGGGATCTATAAAGGAAGTGGATGATGGGGATTGTGAAACTTGATTCCTTCTCACATATTTCCAAAATCTTTTCGGGCAACTTTGGACTGATGCTATAACATTTGTCTCCACCTCTTGACGATTTAAACGAAGGAATTTAGTTGCTCTATTTCTAGCTCTTTTATAATTTAAGCAAGAATCTAAGGTTTTAAATATTAAATGATCACGCCACCTATTACCTTTTTCTTTTAGCATTTGTACAATATACCAAGGAAGGATCTGTCTACTTTTGAAAAAACTGTCTACTAGTATATATTGGTGCATATTGATCCTTACCTTCTATAAGGGCCTGCTTAATAAAATCAAAAGATGCATCAACAGTAGCATTACACTGCTGTAACTCCTCTCGTATAGAAAGAGATGAAATACAATCTGAAAATGCAATATAATTTCCTCTATCATAATCATATTTGGGAGAATGATTTGGAATATCAGAACGACCTACCACACAATTTAGTGATATCACCAATACCAAGTGATCACTTTTTCCAAGTGGTGGCAAAAACTCAACAGTAGCAATATCATCTGGTGATTTTGTAATTACAAGGTCTAAAACTGAAGGGGTTGAATTAGCGCGCAAACGAGTAGGGTTTTGAATGTGCTGATGCAAATAATGTTCTTGTAAAGTTTCTAGGAAATGATTTTCAAATGACTCATCAGAAATTTGTGTTGTACCAGATGTCCAATCAATAGAAGGTAGGTTAAAGTCACCAACTACTAGAAACTTAGAACTAGATAAAGAGACAGTGGATAAATACTGCAATATTTTTCTATTATAATAATATAATAATATAATATAGATTTATTACCTGCCAAAACTGTAAAAGATACAATGGGCGGCAGAGTATAAAAAAGTGAAAAAAATGCAAAAAGAAAAAAAAAGACAAACAACAAAGTACGGTTTAACACAAATATATACAATGAAATGGGCCCTCAACATCAACATTCAAATAACACATTCAACTCAAGTCTGTCCCTGAAGAGTTACCCAAGGATGACCTAGAGTCATGAACTTTTTATGAAAACTCGCTACTCTGGCAGGAACTGCCAAGGCAGGGTCTATCAATCCAAATCTACTGATCAAATACCGGTTTTTGGACCATGGTGGTAGTCCAAGCAGATACTTAGCATATTTAAAATAAATCGTGCGCAACTTTTTCTTCTCTGTCTGTGTGAAGCAACTCCAAAACGGAGAGATGTAGAGAAAACTCGGTAAAACAAATGCATTATACAATCGGGCTAAAATATCACGACTAAATCTCGCCTTGCACAGGACAAGCTTTCCATATGCAGAACTAACTTTTCTAAGGGTATCAGCGATAATAAGTACGCGTGTGGCCTTGAGTGACGTACCGATCGGGACTCCAAGGTAAGTAAGTGATGGAACAGGTTTGATTTCCGTATCATCTAGCATAACGCATATGTCCTCAGTCGACACTTTATAATTGAAAAATAACAATTCAGTTTTCGATGGATTAAATGTATGGCCGACACGAGCATATTCTACCTTTAATGCACTAAAACAACTCTTTATTCCATTCAGGGTTCTACTAATGTTTAAAATGTCGTCGGCATAACCTATGAGCGACACATCAATCCCACATAAAATACACGTTGGTGGTGCTTCATGTTGCACTTCGATTACGGAATTATTGAATAAATCTGGCGAATTTACTGCTCCTTGCCTAATACCCTTATTCACTGGTATATCAATTTCTAAAAGCATATCACAATCCCAACCAGGACACTTTATCCTAACACGAAGATTACTATACATTGAATCAAGGGGTCCGATGACCGAATTTTCTACGCCTCTCTCTGCTGCAGAGAGTAAAATATGTTCGTGGATAGACGAATCGAAAGCACGGGCAAGATCATGGGCTGCTAAAACTAAAGAATCATTGTCATTCTCAGCGTCAGTCAGTATAGACACCAGCGAGTAAAGGGCATGATCACATCCAAGCGATCGCTGGAACCCAAACTGGTGTGGGGGAACCGAGCACTTGCTTCTAATTTCGTCACGAATAAGAAGCTCAAATAGTTTACATAGTGTAGTCGACACAGTAATGGGCCTATATGAAGAGCACTGGGAGGGAGGCTTCCCTGGTTTGAGAATAGGTGTTATTACACCAATGCAAAAGGTATCCGGGACGATACCTCTGGTAACGATAATTTGGAATAATAATGATACATGTTCAAGAAGTTGTTCACTACCATAGAGTAAATGCTGGCCACAAATTTTATCGAAGCCTCTCGAAAATTTCTTTTTTAGCTTTTTCAGGCATTCACGTATTATACTTCTATTAACTACCATGTTCTCTTTCGGCAATTTTAGCATTTCATCTAGCTCACTCCGGTAAGAATTCCGTAGCGCTTGGTCAGGACTTTTGAACTGATCGGTGAAGTAAGTATTCCAGGCCTCTTTTGTTGGAAGGGGGACCTCAGAGGTCGATTCTTTGGGCTTCACTAAATTCCGCCAAAGGAGTTTGGGATCGGACTTGCTTTTCTTGCTGTATTCGTCAATTATGTCTCTACGGTGCTTAGACAAGGCTTTGGCAAAGGCACGTTTAGTATGATTCTTCACTTTCCAGACTTGCCCACATCTTGGCTTACCACTGTCACACCATAGGCGAAACCAGAACTTTGCAGTCTGGCATGCTTCTGTTAAATTTAGGTTAGCGGACCATCCTCTAATTTCAGTGTTTACTCGAACTTTTCGAGAGGGTACGGCTGCTGATTCGGCACACCGAAGGGCATGGCATATTGAGGCAGAGTAAATGTTCAACAGAAGTTTCTGCTCTTCGGCCGGGATGTCACTGTTGGACATCAGTAGCGGGAAAGGGACTTGGATCTTTTCAAGGATACTATTACACGCTTGTTGATACTGTTGGATCGCAGCATCATCGAGCTTCCAATCTTGCACAACTTTGAGCTTTGGAGCTGCGCTTTTTTTTTACTTCAGAGAATGGGCAAGCGAAACTCAAGGATATAGGTAAGTGATCGCTAAGTGTACCACCCATTAGTACCGACACAGATTCGTTCTGGACATTGAATGATGTAACAACATGGTCGAGATTAGATACAGAGCCACTGTTATGACAATAACTGAAGTTTTTATCTTTATCCACAACCTTGAAGCCATCTGGTAAGACTCCTAAAGCTATTTGTGTTCTGGGACTGTCAGTGTCAGTAAGGTCGCAGTTGAAGTCGCCAATAATTAAATATTCATGACCCGACTGCTTTATTCTCAACACACATTTAGCAAGTTTCTCGCAGGATAGGTTGAATTTTCTCTCTGATCGATCATTCTTGTAATTAGTAGGAAGGTAAACACAGATCAGAACAATACCATAGACTTCCACTGCGATAAAACTGTCTTGCTGCTCGACAAGTTTGGCGGAGATGTGATCTTTAATTACAATAGCAATGCCTCCAGATGGCCTTCCTCTACAGCTTGATTTCGCTTCTCTAATAAAGAACCGATGCTTGTCAGAGAACTTGATACTATCCAAGCTATCCTTGCTTAAGAAGTGTTCTTGTATGCAAACTATGTCATGATCCTTGGCAAATTGTTTTATAATTGGCACCTTATCACGCAGATTTCCGTTCATATTCCAAGATATTACTTTAAGAGATGAAATGGTGGCTCTTGTCATTGCGGTTTCTTCATTGCTTTCAGGACTTCGGGACAACGGATGCTATAACAGGGGTGCTTATCGGATTTGCAAAGCGCGCACCGAATAGGATTTTCACAAGGATGCTCCTTTTTTGAAGCATGCCCTTCTTCGCCACATCTAGCGCAACGTTTAGAGTTTTCACATTTCGACGCTAGGTGTCCATAGTTTTGACAGTTGAAGCACCGGCGTGGGACATTAATAAACTCATCAATATGAATTCTTTCGTATCCTATCAAGGGCGGGTTCCGCATTGCATGTTGCAGATCACTTTTAAGGGAAAACTGCAGTTTGAAGGACCTGGTTGCTCGGATTTGCTCTGCTTTAACACAATTCGGGACCACGGCTAATAGAGCATCAGCATCAATTTCTGTGGGTACAAGTCTAGCTATACCAGAAAAGGTAGGAGCTTTCATTTTGGGGTCGAAAGTCGCATTATCACCGTTTAGAATAGCAACACTCAGTTTTTCGGCCGCTTGTTTGTCTTTCAGGTTTATACGCCATTCAGTTTGGGTTTGCTTCAGCTCACCAACATGATCTGTTATGCTTGAATCGTTGTTACATAGTTTGTCAATAAAAGGTTTTCTCCCAGCAGCGGAAGGTGGCGGGTTTGCCGGCTTCTTAAGAATGACAGCATAGGTGGAACTTATCGGTGCTTGTGTTGGCAGGCTATGCGTTGTTGAGTCCTTATTTCGGGCAATCAGTGAATCTAACTTCGTATTCATCTCGTTAATGTTTCTGGTAACAAATGCGCTGATTTGGCTACCGCAAGAGGGGACTTCTTGGGGCTCGGCAATAACAAAAGTCGGTAGCTCCACACTTTTCAGATCACATTCTTTTAAGATTTTCATTATGTCGAGAACGTTTTCACTTTCAATATGTTTTATGGAGGGGCGTACGTTTGGATGAACGATAGAGTAGGTGAGGATTTTAGCCTCCTTGATCGATTCTTTCCCAAAGAAGTCGGTGCACGTCTTAGCTATCTCATCTTTCGGTACACCACTGAGCATTGATCTTAGCACATAGTTCAGTACAGCATTCCAGACCAATTTTTTTGGAGTGGTCATCTTGGCCAAGGAAGAAGTCGCTCGTAAAATATTCACCGGCAACGTCGCTCGGCAAAAATTTCAAAATGGTCACCGGCAACCCTGCGCACGGGAGAAATTCTTTGGAGCTTTTACGTCAAGGAAAACGAGGGAAGCGTCGAGCCCCGCTACCTATTCCCCGCAATTTAAGAGTCAAAGGACCCGGCAGGTACCTCTACGGCCGTTGCAACAGGTGCTCTCCCCTCTTCTGCTCGTTTTCCTCCCCAAAAAAACCCAAATCCCGCTAATACAATAAAATACTGGTTTGTGCCTTGACCTCTAGATGGCGCTCCGATGTAGGCCTTTGTAGGAGCGGTGTACCTTAGGTGAATGAAACATGAATGATTTCGATGCGGAAGAAAAGTGCTTAAAGTTGTTATTGTTTGGCGTTGTAGAGATACTGGAAATTTTGGTTAATGGAGGGTATTTTAATTTTGAACAACAGAGAACCGTGTCCTGAAGACGTTTCTTAACTCTAGCATCAGATCTTCACTTAATTGTAGGTAAAATTCGCTATTCAAAGACTCTGTATATATATATCATAATATGAACGCACTCTTAAATCCGCTATTAAGAATTATTATAGATGACGCTGTTTTGCTTCCAAGCAAAGAGCATAAATTAGTAATAATGTTATAAGGCAACTCCAATTAAATAAATCTATTCTTCAACACAAATTATATGAGAAGAATTGAAAACTATGTTTCCTTACTGTTCCTGGGATCACAGATTCCAAATCGAGCACAACCTTGATTAAAGAATCAAACTATTTCCATATAAATTTAACCTGGTATTTGCTTCCACTAATTAGAAAGTTATTGAGGACCCAGGTAATTTCACATCAACTACTAAGGATTCACTTATAATTGAAGAAATGGGTCATTAACTTCAATATACTTTAATGAGGTATGAACATAAATGAAAATTCCACGCTTATAATTAGTATTTATAATGAGATTGTAATCAGGCACTTGCTGGAAAAATACATCTGGGTGCTGACAGTTCTTGGGTAGTGATTCTGTAATAACAATAACGTGGGGTTTGCGGGTTGATATTAGGGCATGAAATTCATCAATTTTTGTAGATAAACAGTCTGCGTTTGTATACAGAACAGATAAATTACTTTGTTTGTTAATACTATGTAGAGGCAGGGAATCGGTTTTTAAAGGGCAATTCTGTTGTTTGGGGTAATGGCAACCCGTTTTAGCACGTTTTTTGTCACTATACAACCATTTTTAATTCCTAAATTTTGCTCACCAGGTGCAGCTCTTTTCTTGATTTCTTCTACTAATTCTTTTCTGTGTAGCCGGTCTTCTTTTGAGGTATCAGCGTAGAAACGAATGCCTCCCTTTTTAATGCGGGACTGTATTAGGATGCCAATTTTAGTTTTAAAGGAACTGACTGAGAACAGTAATGGATCTGGTCGATTGGATGAGTTGGAAGCATTTGAGTTGGGGTTAGTCCTTGTCGGCCTTTGCAAATTGGTCACTGCACCTACATCAATTTGAAACATATTTTTAAGAAAATTTTGTAAGAACTGTAAGTCATTGGTTTGGGGTGGAACACCATATGCAACTAAATTCATATGTCTTTTCAGTCTGTCATTTTCTTGTATCACTATCTTTTGAACTTCAGTTTTCAGCTTAACGTCAATGGTATGATTGACCATTTCCTCAACATTGGCCATGAACACCTTAAATGAGATACTATTTTCTAGACTCTGAACTCTAGCATTAATACCTTCAAGAGAGGTGCGAATTTCATTTTGAAAACCAACATACATAGTTTTCATTTCACTACAGTGCTCATTAAGAGCTGACTTCAGCAGCTGGGGAAGTTCTTGCTGGGCTGAACCTCTAGATTTACAAATGGGGCATACCCAGGTGCTACCAAGTCGGTCATTCATTTTTACGAAGATATCATATTCAGAGGAGGACATTAATGGGCATTGTGCACACAACCATTGGTCACATTTATCGCACTGTATAGCACAAGAACTGTTGTCAAGCAAACACCCAGCAACAGCACATTTATCAATACCTTTTTTCAGGAGTAATTGGTTTCTGACGTTTGTTACTTTGTGGAGGGGGCATCACACTGGTAATAGGCTACTAAACTGGCTATAATTTCAAAACTTCCAACAGGTGTGCAGATTGTCTTGACTCAACGAGCTCCTGTGATAAAGTGTAGACAATTAAGAAAGAAGATATTTATCCAACCGTTACTCTTCTGCGCTAATGTGAATGTGACACACCGCTTGAGAAATTTATATATATATCTATATCTATATATATATATATATATATATATATATATATATATATATATATATATATATATATATATATATATATATATATATATATATATATATATATATATATATATATATATATATATATATATATATATATATATATATAATATATATATATATATATATATATATATATATATATATATATATATATATATATATATAGTATATATATATATATATATATATATATATTATATATATATATATATATATATATATATATATATATATATATATATATATATATATATATATATATATATATATATATATATATATATATATATTATATATATATATATATATATTATATATATATATATATATATATATATATATATATATATATATATATATATATATATATATATATATATATATATATAATATATATATATATATATATATATATATATATATATATATATATATATATATATATATATATTATATATATATATATATATATATATATATATATATATATATATATATATATATATATATAAACTGTATAAATACAAACTGGAGGAATATTCTATAATAGGAGCTTTTCTAGCGTAAAGCCCCGTAAAATTTTCGATCTGCCACTAAAATGTGTGGTGTCCTTCAATTTTCTGAAAATTCCCTAAGTATTTTACGAAAAACACTTCTTAACAGACGTTTGGTATTTTCTTGGATAGGGCTATTGTGGCAAATTTTACCACAGCAACCAATAATTAAAACCCAAGTCCTAAAATTGGTCTCAATCAGGAACCCTTATCGCTATCTAAATTCACAAAGTGCAAAGATTTTCAAACAGAGGTGTTTATTGTTTAAAGTTCAGGAAAGGTCTGCCCATTTCATACGAAAACATTGATTGAAAACGAAAGTAGTCTTATCTAGAAAATAAATATCGTAAAAAATAAACATCACGACGTGAAAAAAAAATGATAAACCATCCAGTGGCGGATCCAGAGGGGGGGGCGAGGGGTGCCCCCCTATAGTAGTCTAAAGTAGCGTAATTTACCTAATTAACGCAAGTTTACATTAATTAAACTTGCTCCTAACGTAAGTTTATCGGATCAACCTATTTTGCACCCCCCTAAAAATCCTGGATCCGCCCCTGAAACCATCACACCTATTCCACCAGTTATTAGAAGAAGAAAAAATCCTTATTTTCACAAATTTCATCAACCCCCGCCCCCTTTTTTATAAAATCCTACATAGGCCAATCAGTTGAGTCCACTGTTTGTAAATAATAGATTAATTCATAATTTGTATTTAAATTAAGTCATACCTGTGAGATGGGACACTTGCAAACCACTTGGCTGGCTCACCAAGTTTTTTCTGCTTTCACAATTATGAATGATACAATTTCGAACCATTTCTCATTGATTGACGCATACAGACTAACCCGCTAATCCATGAATAAGTGGGAGGAGCTTTTTGTTCGCACCGAGAATGAAGACCAGAAATGATCTGCGATAAACTTACTGGATAATTCTATAAACTGTGGTTTTAAGTTTTAATGTCGCTCCTTACTTTCAGTTTAAAAACTTTTTTTTTTATTTAATCTTTACCTGGGATAATGTCTATTTGTTCCTGTAGCTGTAAGTAAGGGGGCGTTCATGATCCCCCCGCTTCCTTCTTCTGCCCCTAACAGAATGTTATGAATATAATCTCTTATTTTTCGTAAAAAAATATTTCCGCAATAAAAAGAGCAATCATCTCACTGCACTTATATTATAGGCTATTTCCGAGCATATTCTTGTGTATCATGAAAGATTATAGACTAATCTCTACATCCTTCTTCTTCTTCCATTTAACAGCAGGCGGGCTTTTCAGTAGTACTATTTATCCCTTTTCCTTTTGCTTCGCTCTGTGGGCTACAGGGATACTGGCTTGATTGCCTCATATTTATTAGATATTTTCAGATATCTTTCAGTAGATCTCTCGACTCTAGGAGTTCAATTATGAGATGGTAGATGTCAATTTCTATGCTCTGTGTGCAGGTATAGTTGGCTAGGCTCTTGGCTGATAGTGAGATTTTGTGGTGTTTGAAGCATTTTAGCAGTTTACAAAGCAAGGTATGTTGTGCAGACGTCAGCATATTACATTCAAATAGGCAATGGTCAATTGTTTCATTATTCATATTACAATGCCTGCAAAGAGGGGACAGGGGAATTGAACTACTTGAATTAGAAAACTTATACGAGAATGCAAGAAAGTTTAGTCCATTTGTTCCAGAACGAATTCTATGGTAAATTTTAGAAAAATACTTATTAGGAAAGGGTGAAAGGATAGGATTATTCTTATTAAAATTAATATCTGATAGTCTCCATCGGTAAATATCTCTAATCGGGATTGGTCTCCCACTTGGCTGGTCAATATTTATAGCATTTTTTGCTATTTCATCAACCTAATGATTACCACTTATGCCAGAGTGGCTAGGAATATACTGAAAATAGGTTCTTATGCCACTTGAAGCAAGTTTATCTATAATACTGAGACAGTGATAAGTGTCAATGTCTAACTTATACTGAGGAGCTGAGGCCAGCAACTCAAGGCTTGATAAAGAGTCGGAATATACTATAATATTATTTGAATTTGCTATCAAACGTTGGTTTTCCTTAAGGTGTTCTAATGCCATGACTATGGCATTTAACTCAGCAGACATTATAGATACATTATTATATAATCTCTCACCCATTGCAATTTTCAGGTGAGGAAGGAAAGCACCACTTGCTACCTTCTCATTCATTTTTGACCCATCAACAAATATTTGGAAGTGGTTTTTATTAGTAATGGTATTAAGTTCAGCAAATTTTTTCTGGACAAAAGCAATGGGGGGTTAGATCTTTATTCCACTTTGAGAAATCAGTATTTATTATGGGAATTGACCAGTTCCATGGAGGGGATTGGGGGAAAGTAGGTGCAATAGACTTTCCTGGTACAGGGAACTTCTTCTGAATATTGGCATACTCATCTACAATGCCTCTATACATGGCTGGATTTCTTAACCAATTATGTAGGGTGTGTGAGCTATTTGATTCAATTTTTGTAAGATGTTTTGTCAAAAGAAAGCTTCGTCTCTCCCTTATTGTTGTTAATCCACTCTCCGTAAGCAGAAACTTGGTGCTTGTGGGTTTCCTAAGACCAAATATCAGACGTATTATATCATTTTGTGTTGTTTCAATTTTTTGCATCTGGGTCTTTGCACATGCACCATAGACAATGAGCCCATAGTCAATATGGGGTCTTGTATGTGATTTGTAAAACTGGAGTAAGGTTTTCTCCTTACAGCCCCAGGGTGTGGAAAGAAGTCTTTTTAGTATATTTGTTTTTCTATAGCATTTTTTTATTTTGTTTGTGATGTGGAGGTGGAAATTAAGTTTTTGGTCAAGCATGACACCTAGGTAATTAATATGATTATCTTCTGGAATAGTTGTTCCATTTAGAGTTAGTTTTGCATTAACATGGTTCCGCTTTCGGTGAAATTGGATTATTTTTGACTTGGTAGGTGCAATGGGTAAATCTGAATGTTGAGAGAATTTTTCAAATTGGAAAAGTGACTTTTGCAGATTTGACTGTGCTATCTCAAAGGTTTTGCCAGATGACCATAGCACCAGATCGTCAGCATATTGTAGATTCGTGTGGGGGAGGTTCATGTCCCAGAGATATAGGGCAAAAAGGAGGCAACTGAGGACTGCTCCCTGAGGTAGGCCTTTGGTTATTATCTTTTGGGGTGAAGAGGCTGAACCAACATAAACAATGAAGCTTCGCACTTCTATGAAAGATTTTATAAAAGATACTAGCTTGGGGGGTAGTCCAAGGTTTGCAAGTTTGTTTAAAAGGGTTCGGTGTTCACATTGTCATATGCCCCTTCAAAATCTAGGAAAGATGCAACTAGGACATTATTTTTTGAGAATGATTCATTTATTGCATTTGTTAGCAAAATGAAAGCATCTGTTGAGGAGTGGGGGTTCCTGAATCCAGTTTGAGCGTGAGGGATCATATTATTTTTTTCAACAAACCAGAGGAGTCTGTAATAGATCATTTTCTCCATTATTATCCCCATCACAGGAGTAATCATTATGGGCCTATAGGACTCAGGGTTATCTTTGGGTTTATTTTTCTTTAGGATTGGTAGGAGGGACAAACATTTCCATATATTGGGGAACATAGAAGATGCCCAAGTGTGATTATAACAATTTAGCAGTTCCTGTTTGTATGAAGGGGTGCGATTCTTTATCCATGTAGGGTGTATATTGTCATAGCTGCCGCTAGTTTTGGTCCTAATATGATGTATTGCATTATTCATTTCCTGGATTGAAAATGGACTAGTTATATACTCGGATCCTGGGCGTGGTTGGTAACTTGGGTTCATAGGAAGTGGGGATATTTTGCTTGGATTATTTGATGTTAGCTTATTAACAAATAGAGTTGCAAATAGCTTAGCTTTTTCATTATCATTGTCATAATGGGTATTATTATGTATAAGCTCTGACAGGAGTGGGTTGGGGGAAGTCTTTTTCCCACAGATGTGGCTTATGACTTTATGTATAATTGGTTCATGTTTCTCTCTGGAGAGATTATTTGCAAAATTATTCCAGTATTTATATTTAGCATCTATTATATTCCTTTTTAGATTAGATTCTGCTTGTAATTTTTTTAAATATGTAGTAGGTGATAGTTTTTTTTATGAATGCTCTCCTAGCTGCCTTTTTTGTTCTCCATTTATTTTGGCACTCATTTGTCCACCATGCTTTGGGAATTTGTTTAGGGAAGGTTTTTTTGGGTGTTGTCCTGGGGATAGCATGATTAGCTGTATTTATTAGTAAAGATGCCAAGACTTCAGCATGTGTGTCAACTGTTGTGTTTGAAATGCATGAATTTTGGGTGAAACTTGTAATTTCATCATTTAGCTTATTTTGGAACATAGACCAATTTGCTTTAGTGTTGATATATTTTGAGGTGTGTGATCGGGTTTCAGCAGGTTCATTTAGGGAGCAAACTATAGCAAAGTGGTCAGTACATAGACTATCAATTTTATTTATACAAATTTTATTCAAAATGTTTAATGACACAATTTGTAGGTCAATTGTAGAGAAACTGCCACTTTTGGGGTTGAAATATGTATTCAGGTTTGGAGGGGTAGCAACAGCTAATTCAATATTATTTGAAGTCATATGCTTAATCAATTTACCAGCTTTATTTGCTGGTTTATTCCCCCAAAACAGGCTGTGGGCATTGAAGTCTCCGCAAATACTGATATTTTTTAACATATTAGAATTATTTATATAATTATTTATATAATACATCCCCCAATCGTTCTTCTATATTTCTGCTGGTTCATCCATTAAAAATTAAATTTTTCCCGACTGAAAAGTTCATTTCTGCTTAATAGAAGAAGAAAAAGAAATATAAGAAATGGATCACAAATTTTCGAAAAACTTAGCCTTCAGTTTCATTTCTAATTTTAGCAGATACATTGCTCCTTCTTACTGTCATGATCGGGCAGAAAGGTGGGTAAATATCTACCAAATCATATTATTGAGTTAGGAATAAAGTGAATACACTATTTGATGCCTTTTTTTTATGCTGATTACGAATATAATAAGCATTTCTATCCGAAATGAATTTCAGCCCCCCCCCCCTTATATAGGCTATACCTAACCTAACCCTGAATTGGCATATATAGGGGGGGGGCTGAAATTCATTTCTGATAGAAATGCTTATTATATTTGTAATCAGCATAAAAAAGGCATCGAATGGTGTATTCACTTTAGTCCTAACTCAATAGGCTAATATGATTTGGTAGATATTTACCAAAAGGTGTGCTACTCTGAGAACTACTAATTCTAAAAATTTTAGCTTTGGGTTTACCAGTCTTCTCTAGGGCCAGGATGCCTCCTTCTCCTATTTTTCTTGTTAGTTTAGCCTAAGTCTTACAGTTACTGGTAAAATTCTTGTTAGGTAGATCTTTTGAACCAAACCTGTTAAGAATAAAAAGTGTTACAATTTGATTTGCTATTCTGTATTGTTTTTTAATTGGCTAGGCTATCAAACTCATATCTGTGACAGTACATCCTCCTCTGATGGTCCCATATAGACCTATAGGCTTCAGATATGTTTCATACTCTATAATATGCAGCAAACTGAAAAATCAGTAAAATTCTAGTTTATGGGCATCTTGGTATCTGAGAAAGTAGTTAAGTTAGCCTAGGTTAATAAAAATTTCAGCCATGAATCCATGGCTAAAAGTAAATTTTTACCAAATCATATTATTGACTTATGAATAAAGCAAACATACCACTCAATGCCTTTTTTTATGCTCTTTCCAAATATAATAATCATTTTTGTTGGAAATGAATTTTACCCCCACCCCTATATATACCAATTCAGGGTATATATTTGCACATAAGGGGGGGGGGTGAATTTAATTTCTGATATAAATGGGAGGTAAGTTTAAAATTTACCCCCCCCCCCCAATGTGCAAATATATACACTGAATTAGTATATATAGGGGTGGGGGTTAAATTCATTTCCAACAACAATGATTATTATATTTTGAAAGAGCATAAAAAAGGCATCAAGTGATATATTCACTTTATTTGTAAGTCAATAATTTGATTTGGTAAAAATTTACCTGGCTAAAAATGTATTCTGGGAATTTATTGCCAAGCTGGGTATAAATTTGGGTAAATTTTTTTCAAATCATATTATTGACTTACAAATAAAGTCAATATACCACTTGATGCCCTTTCCAAATATAATAATCATTTTTGTCAGAAATGAATTTTACCCCCACTCCTATATATACTAATTCAGGGTATATATTTGCACATTAAGGGGGGGGGGGCAAATTCTATTTCTCATGTAAATGAAAAGTAAGTTTAAACTTTACCCCCACCCCCTTAATGTGCAAATATATGCCTATGATAAAGAGACATGTTAAGAAAATAATTCTTACTTTAAAATCTGTATAATGATTCTAGTAACATATTATCAAAGGGAGAGCTCTTATCCTGAAATATTTCCTCTTTTTATAACTTAAAAGAAAAAAATACAATTAGGGGGGGGAGGGGGCAAATTCTATTTCTCATGTAAATGAAAGGTAAGTTTAAACTTTACCCTCACCCCCTTAATGTGCAAATATATACCCTGAATTGGTATATATAGGGTTGGGGGTAAAATTCATTTCTGACAAAAATGATTATTATATTTGGAAAGAGCATAAAAAAAGGCATCAAGTGGTATATTCACTTTATTTGTAAGTCAATAATATGAATTGGTAAAAATTTACCTAAATTTGGATAAAAGTTGACAATTGTGGCCTATGATAAAGAGACATGTTAAGAAAACAATTCTTACTTTAAAATATTTATGCTGATCCTAGTTAACATATTATCCAAGGGGAGAACCTTTATCTTCAAATCTTTCCTCTTTTTCCCTTCTTTTTCAAACTTAAAAGAAAAGAAGTTTTTATGTTTGCATGCTCTCAATGCAATGTGTAAATCTTTTAAAATTGTTGCTATAAATTTTTTTTTATAAATGATGTTGAATCCCATTATTAAGTTCCATTTCTTAAACAAAATTTTAAAATACACTTCTAAGACATTAAAGAATTTCTTAGAGCCTATATACTAACAGAATAAATACCTCCACCCCCCCCCTCTTGTGTGCAAATACATACCAAAAATTGCATTCTGATTCTAAATATAACCAAATTAACTTTACCTTAACCCCTAAACATATCCAAATCAGGGTATATATTTTCAAATCATGGGGGTGGGGATAAAATTCATCTGTGATGCAAATGAAGATTATATTTAGACTCAAAATGTAATTTTGTGTATATATTTGCACACTAGGGCAGTGTGGGTATATATTCTGTTAGTATATAGGTTCTAAGATATTCATCAATGTCTTAGAAGTGTATTTTAAAATCTTGTTTAAAAAAATAGAACTTAATAACAGGAGTCAATGTCATCTATAAAAACAAACTTATAGCAACAATTTCAAAAGGTTTACACATTTTCTTGAAAGCATGGCAAAAATTGTATTTTTTTCTTTTAAGTTAGAAAAAGAGGAAATATTTGAGGATAAGAGCTCTCCCCTTTGATAATATGTTACTAGAATCATTATACAGATTTTAAAGTAAGAATTATTTTCTTAACATGTCTCTTTATCATAGGCCACAATTGTAAATTTTTACCTAAATTTATAACTACCTAAATATATAACAAAAATTGCACTCTGATTCTAAATATAATCTTCATTTATATCACAAATGAGTTTTGCCCCACCCCCCTTATGTGCAAATATATACCATGATTTGGATATATTTAGGGGTTGGGGTGCAGTTCATTTGGTTATATTTAGGTTCAGAATACAATTTTGGCTATATATTTGCACATAAGGGGGGTGGGGGTGTATACTCTGTTAATATATAAGTTTAAAGAAATTCATAAATTTTTTAAAAAACTGTATGTTTATAGCAATATTTTGTATTTTCGCCACTGCTTTATCTATCATTTAGAAATAACCAAACTAGCAATTATCAAGATGAATGCCATCTATAAAAAACAATTTGTAGCTAGAATTTCAGAAGATTTACACATGGGGTTGAAAGCATGCAAAAATAGAAATCTCTTTTCTTTTAAGTTGGAAAAAGAAGGAAAAAAGAGGAAAGACTTGATGATAAAGGTTCTCCCCTTGGATAATTTGTTAACTAGGGTCATTATACATATTTTAAAGTAAGAATTGTTTTCTTAACATGTCTTCTTATCAGGGGCCACAATCCCAAATTTAGGTAAAGATTTACAATTGTTGCCTATGATAAGAGACATGTTAAATAATTCTTACTTTAAAATCTGTATAATGATTCTAATTAACATATTATCAAAGGGGAGAATCTTTATCCTTAAATATTTCCTCTTTTTTCCTTCTTTTTCTAACTTTAAAGAAAAAAATTACAATTTTTGCCATGCTTTCAAGAAAATGTGTAAATCTTTTGAAATTGTTGCTATAAGTTTGTTTTTATACTCTTTTGTTTTTTTTATACCCTTTTGTTATTTCTACAAGTTCATAAAACCACGTAAATGATAGCCTACCTTGTAATTTGCAATATTTGTTGTAATTCTGAAAAAATGTACAATTTTAATTTTCAGTTTTCAATCTCTTTTCCATTAACATTGGCTTTTAAAAATAGAGTTCCTGTTTTTCAGTGGAATTTCAAACTATATCAAGGGTTTCTCCCCCTCCCCCTAGATTTAAAAATCAATCCATAGATTCTTCAAACCTTATAAATTGAGACTAAGCAGATATAATTCTCAAAACACTTTTCTTGTGCCTCATTTAATCATAAGATCTATTTTACAAGATTTCACTTTTATAGCACAAATATTATTGAAGGCCATCAAAGGCCCTCTGGAGAGATAAGGAATAGAGGTAAATAAAAAAAAGGTAAAGAATACAGCATTGGACTTTACAGTCCCTACCAGCAGTGCTGACCTTTCTTGGCCCTTCAACCAGGAAGTGCAATGGGGGGTTGGGGGCCAACCATCCTGTGTTTTTGCAGATCCTTCCTGTTTACCTTCCCCAGATTTCTCTAGGTACCCATTTAAAGCTGGGTCGAATCTGGCTGAGCTTACAGAGTCACACCATTGACCCCCCATCCCAAACCAAATAATTCAAACCCTTGATAACTAGGATTCAAACCCTCACCCTATCAGATAATGGATCCTATATCCAGAGCACCAATCCACTTGGCTAGATTAATAAAATTTTGCTATGAGATCATTATGGCTCTGGATATATTCCTGAGAGTTACATTTACCTTAGTCAACTACTTTTTAAGATGGCATAAAGCCCCATAAGCTAGAAAATTATCCATGATTTTCCCCATCAAACTATCCTTTTAACTGTAAATTATTTAAAAAAAAACTTTCCAAAAAATAAGTTTTTAAAGGAAAAGTAAAGGCCATTTTAAACTTAAGCTCAGCAGATACAAATACCTTTTAAAATTCAAACTCAACCAACCAGAAATTTACTATTAAAGAATAAATGAAACTCAAAACAAACAGAAATTAAATAAACAATCATACCAAAAGCATGCAACAAGTAATAACATAAATAAATAAATAGATCTTAAAGCAAGTAATGCTTATATTGATTATGAAAATCAAGCTTAAAATAAAAAAAAAAATTCCTATTGAAGTATAAGCAAAACTTAAAGCAAACAGAAATTAAATAAACAATCAGTGAAAACAAACATACAATAGATATTAATGTAAATTAATAATTAAATCTTAAGACGAATGAAACTTAAATTGAATATGGAAACTTAAATTGAAAAAGGAATATGGAAACTTAAATTGAAAAAGGGCATGTGGGGACTAATTAAGCTTTGGTCTCTTTTGACTCTTTAAAAGTGAACTAGAACTTTCTATTTTCAATCAAGTGAGCCCTCTCTGAAGTTTATATGAGTATCCCTTCTATAAGAATCCCCAGAGTATAACTTACAACACCTGTCTCTGGGCCCTTGGGGGTTGTGTCAACCCTGGAGTTTTAATATCTGATTGTTGGTCTATTTTTAACAAAATGGTCACCTCAAATTTTTATTGGATGGGTTTATCCATCTGTCTGGAATGAAATAAGATTTGGTGTGAATGTTTTTCATTGACTACTTTTTCAATATTTTCTGAACAGATTGTCATAGGTCATTGCTCTACATTTGTATTGATGATTTCAAATAACTGATTTTTTTCAAATGATTAATTAGTTATGAAACAAATTATATTACACATATTATGTTTGTACAACATGTGTTGACCTTGGAGTTTTTTGTTATCTAACCTTTGATTTTTTTTGAACAAAATGGCTACCTGAAAATTTTTATCTGATGTATTTGGGGGAGAAAGGGCGTGAGGGAGGGGCTAGTTGCCCTTCGATCACTTATGACTCATAAAAACTGAACTAGAACTTCCAATTTACAGTCAAATGAGCCCTCTCTGAAGTTTATGTGAGAATTCCTTCCAAAACAGCTATAAATGCCCCTTGGGTATAACTTATGATTAATTAGTATGTATAATTATTATAACTAATGATTAATTAATTATAAAACGAATCATATTACACATATTATGTTTGTACAACATGTGTTGACCTTGGAGTTTTTTGTTATCTAACCTTTGAACTTTTTTTTTAACAAAATGGCTACCTCAAAATTTTTATCTGATGTATTTTGTGGAAAAAGGGCGTGGGGGGGGGGTTAGTTGCCCTTTGATCACTTTTTACTCTCAAAAAGCTGTACTAGAACTTCCAATTTCCAATCAAATGAGCCTTCTCTGAAGTTTATACAAGAATCCCTTCCTGCCCGCAGGCCCTGGGGGGTTTTGTTGACACCAGAGTTTTGTGTTATTTAACCTTTCAACTATTTTTTGAACAAAATGGTATTTTTAACCCTTGCATATAAAGCACCTCTGGGGGAAAATAATAAAAAAATATTGAAGCTATATAAGATTTATTCATTCATTTATGTTTGCACCAGTTATCTTTATGTTTGTAAGATAGTTAATTTTAATTTCTGTTAATTTGGGGTTTTGTTTATTCTTTAACATTAATTTCTGGTCTTTTTGGGTTTTAACTATAATAGGGATTAATTTCTGTTGGTCCTGAGTTCAATATGGCTCTTTACTTTTCTTATAAAACTTATTTTTATTCAATTTTTTTTAATTAATAATAATAAAACATGGAATCCTTATGACCTTTGCTATAGACAACTTAATTACATGCCTCTGATAAATCAAATGTGATTTTTTCAAGCAACTATGAATGGATGGAAAAAATAGCTTCAAAAGACAGTAGTTAGGCTATTTCATTTGTTGATGCAGAAGCAACAGGATCGTTTTGATTAGACCATTTTTCGGGTTTTTAGTGCCACAAAAATTTAGCATTTATTGCAAAGTATATATTTTAACCTTATTTTAAATATGGCTGTAATTTTAAGTATTTTAGCATTTTCAGTTTGAGAGAATTTCTGGGAGTAATTGGATAGAAAATTCTTTATCTAGTTCTTATTAGTGTATTTTGATGTGTCTTAATGTCCCTTTGAAATTTCTTGAAACTTTTAACTTTCTTCCCATACAAAAACTGTACCTTATTAAAGTCTTTGGGGTGGGGGCAGCATAGTTGGCATAAAGAAGAAAACTTTAGTGTAGACAGTAGGGTGTTGGGGGGGGGGCTATTTGCCCTCGGATATATTTTGACTCTTAAAAATTGAACTAGAACTTTCAGTTTCCAATCAAATGAGCCCTCTCTGAAGTTTATATGAGCATCTCTTTCATAAGAACCATACATGTCTCCAGGACAATACTTACAACGCCTATCCCCTGAACCCTGGGGGGAGCTTTTGTTATCTAATCTTTGAACAATTTCCAAAAAACTGGCTGTCTCAAAATTTGTAGCAGATGGGTTTGGCGAAAAGGGCGGGGGAGGGGGGTCTAGTTGCCCTTAACTCTCTTGACTCTTAAAAATTGAACTAGAACTTTCAATTCCCAATCAAATGAGCCCTCTATGAAGTTTATACAAGCCTCCCTTTCATAAGAACCATGCATGCCTTTAGAGCATAACTTAGAATGCCTTCTCTGGGGCCTGCCTGGGTTGTATTGACACTGGAGTTTTTCTTATCCAACCTTTGAACTATTTCTAACAAAATGTCTATCTCAAAATTTTCATCAGATGGGTTTGGAAAAGAAGGCGTGGGGGGGGGGAGGGGGGGCTAGCTGCCCTCGGATCTCTTTTGACTATTAAAGGTGAGCTCGAACTTTCAATTTCCAATCAAATGAGCTCTCTCTAAAGTTTGTACGAGCATCCCTTTCATAAGAACCATATAAGCCCAAGGGCATAACTTACAACACTTGCCCCTGGGCCCTGGGGGGTTGTGATGACACCTGAGTTTTTGTTATCTGACTTTGGAGCAATTTTTAACGTAATGGTTATCTCAAAATTTTATTGTATGCATTTTGGGAAAAAGAGGCGTGGGAGGGGGGGGGGGCTAGTTACCCTCCAATCTCTTTTGACTCTAAAAAACTGAACTAAAACTTTCAATTTACAATCAAATGAGCCATCTCTGAATTTTTTTACAAGCTTCCCTTCAATAAGAACCATATACTCCCCCAGGGCATAACTTACAACACCTGCCCTCGGGCCCTGGGGGCTGTGTTGACCCCTGAGTTTTCGTTATATGGTCTTTGAACTATTAAAAAAAAAAAATCTATCTCAAAGTTCTTATTGGATGGGTTTGAGGAAAAAAGGGGTGGAGGGGGGGGGGCTAGGTGCCCTCCAATTTCTTTTGACTCTTAAAAAGTGAACTACAATTTTCAATTTCCAATCAAATGATCCCTCTTTGAAGTTAATACAAGCATCCCTTCCATAAGACCCATATATGCCCCCAGGGCATAACTTACAATGCCTGCCCTGGGCCCTGGTGGGTTGTGTTGACACCATAATTTTTGTTGTATGATCTATGAACTATTTTTAACAAAATAGCTATCTTAAAATATTCATTGGATGCATTTGAGAAAAAAGGGTTTGGGGGGGGGGTGAAGCTGGTTACCCTCCAATATCTTTTGATGCTTAAAAAGTGAACTAGAACTTTCAATTTCCAGTCAAATGAGCTCTCTCTGGAGTTTATATGAGCATTCCTTCCATAAGAACCATATATGCCCCCAGGGCATAATTTATAACCCTTGCCCCTGAAGACTGTGGCAGGAGTGTCCTACTCAAACATAAAATTTCAAGAACTTTCAACCACGTTGAAGAAAATGGCCATATCAAAATTTTGATTGGATGTGTTTGGGCAAATGGTGGGCATGGAAGGGGTGTCAGTTACCTTAGAATCACTTTCAACTGTTAAAAAGGGAACTAGTAATTTAAATTTCTAGTTGAATGAGCCCTTTCTGAAGTTTCTACGACAACTTTGTCTATGCAGAACCATATATGCCCCCAGGGCAAAACTTACAACCCTTGCCCTGAGGGCTGTGGGGGGGTTGTCATCCTCAAAGACCTAATTTACAGAACTTAAAACTTTGTTGAATAAAATGGCTATCTCAAAATTTTGATTGGATGTGTTGGGGGAAAAGGTGGGCGTGAGAGGGGGGTTAGTTGCCCTCCAATCACTTTTGACTATTAAAAGGGCACTAGCCCTTTGAATTTCCTATCGAATGAACCTTTTTTGAAGTTTCTACAACAATGCCTTCTATAAAAACCTTATATGCCCCCAGGGCATAACTTAAAACCCTTGCCCTGAGGGTTGTGGGGGAGTGTTCTCCTCAAAAACATATTTTATATCTGGAAACCAACTATGCTGAACGAAATGGCTATCTCAAAATTTTGATTGGATGTGTTTGGGGGAATGATGGGCGTGGGGGGGGGGCTAGTTGCCCTCCAATCACTTTTGACTATTAAAAAGGACACTAGCCCTTTGAATTCCCAATCGAATATGCCTGTTTTGAAGTTTCTATGACAATGACTTCTATAAAAACCTTATATGCCCCCAGGGCATAACTTAAAACCCTTGCCATTAGGGTTATGGGGGAGTGTCCTCCTCAAAAACATATTTTCTATCTGGAAATCAACTATGCTGAACAAAATGGCTATCTCAAAATTTTGATTGGATGTGTTTGGGGAATGATGGGCATGGGGGAGGGGAGGGCTAGTTGCCCTCCAATCACTTTCGACCATTAAAAAGGGCACTAGAACTCTCGATTTCCAATCGAATGAGCTCCCTTTGAAGTTTCTACGACGACCCCTTCCATATGAAGTGCCTCTGGGGGAAAAAAATAATAAAACATTGGAGCCATATGGATCAGATCAAGAATGTTAGAACCTTTTCTAACATAAAAGAATATTAGGAGTTTACTCCTAATATTAGTGAAATTACTTGCTTAACTTGACTTTAGTCCTGTTTAGCATTTGCAGCTGTATTAGGGCTTCTTCTCATTTAAGCAGACAATGAATTTGGCAATGATATTTCATTCTGTATTGGGGTAGATGTAGGAGCTGAGGGAGGTTATGGCCAGTATGTTGGTGGTCCGTCTCTTACAAGGTCATCCTTTGGGGCACATGTCATGAACCCATACTTCCAAGGTGATTTTGTTGCTGATCAGCTGACATTTACTGAATAGGGTCAAACCAGTAGAGTTGTTGACTTTTGATCTGGTCCATGACGGTTTGGGGGAAATCTAATATTTTTTGGAGGTCTTTTTTTGAGACTTTGGTCAACATAGGTAATCCTTGTAATGGATCTAAGGCATTCAGTTTCAAATGCACTTCACTCATCATCAGCCTTTATTGACCAAGTGTTGCTTGAGTACAAGGCAACTGGGATTATGAGGTAATTGAAGAGTTGTGCCTTTATGGTAGTTGACACAGCTTTGCTTTTTGAAATTGGCCAGAGGTTTTTGGAGCTGGTGCTAGCCAGGCTAAGTCTTTGCTTGATTACTTTTGAGCAATTGTTTTCAGAAGTTAGGAGGCTCCCTAAATGGACAAAGGAGTTCACATTCTAGTTCTGGCTCCCCTTTTATTGTCAGCTGCACAGTTCTTGAGAAAACTGACAATGCCAAAACAACAATAACAGAATGGAAAATCATTCCTTAGTCAGAGTAGTTAAAATGCAGTCTCAAATAAAGTTAATAAGGTAAAAAACGTCTAAAGACAAAACAGAATTAGGTAATATATACAATAAAAAAAATGAACTTAAAGAAGCATATAAAAAAAGGGGGCAATAGGGATCCCCCCCCTCCAGTGGAGGGGAAGGGGAATTTTGTTTGTGAAAGTTATAAGAACTAGGAACCTTCTAAAACAGAGTGAAGAAGAACAATTAAAAGTTGCAGAAAAAGAAAAGCAAATGCTCAGTGAACTTTTTTCCACCAAGCAAAGAATAGAAGCTCTTGAAAGGCAATACAAGAAAAAAAATAAGCTGCTGGGTACAAGGAGGAAGTTGCTGACAAGATGTCTGAAGAAACCAGAAATTGGCTTAAAATGGGTATTGAGAAGAAATGTTAAGTCATATAACTTGCCTGTTCTTTAAAGATATGAAGAATTTACCCCCCCCCCATGAAATGAAAGCTTCTTTATACATATGGTGTGCATCAACATGCTTCTGTGTTCCTGTTCAAACACAGATTGAACAAATATATGTTTTAAATGAAAAATCTGACTAAGATTCTTTCCAATATACATTTATTATGTTTTGTTTTTTAGATCTAAAGGCTATTATATCCCTTTTGGGGTAAAAGTTTTGTCTCACCCAGATTTTATTTGTTTTTTTACTTCATATCACATATCCTATTTCTTTTTTTTAGGTCAGCTCAAATGAGGTTATATTCATTAAAGAAAGGAGATTTTGGACTTCTCTTTACTGGCTTATTTGGCCTTTTGGGTGTTGCTCTGTTCATTGGCATAGCAGGTAAATTAATTTATTGTCTTTTTATTTGGCTGCTGTGCTAGGCACTACATTGTCGTAGGTAAGGTGAAAAAAAACGGTAAAGCATACAGCACTGGACTTTATAGTCCTTACCAGCAGTGTTGGTCTCCATTTCATGGCCCTTCAGCCAGGAAGTGCAATGAGGGTTTTGGAGGCCAGCCATCCTGTGTTTTTACACACCCTTCCTGTTTACCATTCCCAGGTTTCTCCAGGTACCTATTTAAAGCTAGGTTGACTCTGGCTGAGTTTATAGATTCATGCCACTAAACCCCATTCTAATCCAAATAATTATTGTCATAGGACCCACTGATCTTTCATGGCATTGAAGCTAATTTTTAAAACTTTATAGCATGTATAAAACAAAACATGAAATGGTGGAAAACTGCCCCTCTGTCTTATTATGTGTCAATACAATTTTGAATAAGGTGAATTATCATAGCCAAAAATACAAACGTGGAGTGAAAAGCATGACCACTGGACCTGTTGACTGTAGAGATTAGGGCAATCAGATGGCGGTTCATTCATTTCACATTTCATTAGTCAAGTAGGGGAAATAATTCTTATTAACTTTGAGATACCTCTTGTAATGGAATATTAGTTACCATTTTTGCTACAAAATGCATTTTATTTTGCTGAAACTTGGTATATTGCTCCCCTAAAGGCTAGAAGGCCCCCATCCCTAGAGGTGCTGTTAGAGTATTATTTGTTGTTTTACTGAAAACTGAATACATTGTTTCGACTGTTACTAATTATTCTTTTTAGTTTTAGAACAGCTTTCTGTTGTAAAATGAATTTAAAAGGTAGAAATTATTGATGAAAATTAGTGCCCTCAATTTTAAAAATTTCTGTAATTGTTTAAAATGAAAATATTCATTTACCTCTAATAGATGTTTTGGAACAATAGGTCACACTTTACAGGTGCAGACTTATGAATTGCCAAAAATCATGCTATTCAGAACTTCACATGTGACAAATCATACCAAGACATTATTGAATGGGGTTGTAAGAGTTATTTTGATGAAATTCAAAGTAGATGGAAACTTAATGGAGAAGAATAAAGAGTAAATTCTTGACTAGAGTGGGGTGAAGGAGGAGGTTGCACTGCTGTGTTGACTTCAGGCGTTTTTGTGCTGCAATAAGGTTTTTGGGTGTTGTAGTAGTAAATGATTTTTAAACAGTATTGATTCAAAAGAGCTTTAAAATTTTGATTTTATATTAAAGTTGGAGATGATTAGATCAAATTTTTGGTTTTGTAATAATATTTGGAAAAGGTGGGATCATTTAATCCTTTGTCCAGATCAGATCAATCATCTTGGTAGTATAGACCCTGTTACAGTTGTATCTTTTTGTCATTATAAGATAGATGCTTCATGGTATACCACCATTACCACCCTTTCCTGACATATATACAGCTTTGACAAATTTTTGAATCCATTGTTATCTGTATGCTGTAATTTCTTCAAAAATCTTGGCCTAATCATATAATCAAGTTGTTCATTGTAATGGACAGTAAGTAAAAAGTGTTCCTTGTCAATACTAACATTGTGCAAGGGCTGATTTGAGTGAAGGTTAATGTTTCAGTGACTCCACTTCAGGGACATATTTTCAACAATAATTATTATGAATTGTTTGAAAATGGGTATTCATTTCATTAAAGCCTCCCTTTTATTTTAGCTTAAGAGTAGAAGCATAAAGTCTAGTTGAAAAAAAATGTCTAAATAGTAAATTTCATATTTTTCTTTTTTGTAACATATGTAACCACTTGTAAATCAGTTACATTTTGTTATATCCCCTGTGAATATTTTGTTTATCAGGAGGGAGTAGCCTTCAGCTTTTAACAAATGGTTCTAAATTTAGGTCCTTCTGTGACATCAGTTACTGAAGTTCAGGTTCATGATGAAGAGCCTTATATTCCTGGTGGTCCTTTTGCTTTTCAGTTGCCTGAAGTGACTGCTTATAATCAAGAATTCTGGGTTCTTGCCAAAATAACTACAGCTAATAAAGATGGTATGTTGTTTTTGCAATCAATCGTTAATTGCTATTGATTTTCTAAAATAGGCTAGTCATATAATATTTTTTTCTTATTTTTTTTTTTAAATGGTATTCTTATTTTTTTTTTCATGTGTAAAAGAGAGTAATGTTAGAAATTTGTTGTGCATCCTTTTTTGCTAATTTTTTGCTGTTCTGTAAGAAACAGTTTTGACAATTTTGTGCTCAAGTCCTAATCTTGCATGGTATATATGCCTTTAATTTTAGGAAAAACCAGCATAACCAATATTAACTTTGTCATCAACAAACTCGGAAAGTGTATAGTACAAAATGTGGTAAAATTTGGAAGTCATTTGTGAAATACATAGGCTACACATTCAATGTTCCTTTAGGTCGCTCATATTGGGATTTGACCCTCAATCCTCAAGATAAAAAATTGGTTTAGAAGAGTTACATTTCGCTAGGGTTGAAGGTCCGATTTGCTGGGCTTGCGATTTGGAAAGCACTGGCTTGTATAGCCATTCCATATAATTTTTTAAAATGTTTTTACTTGAAGTGACTTTGTTGTTTGTATTCCTTGTCATGTCTCGCGGGGTATACACTATTATCAGAGCTTCCAATTTTCAGACCCGAGCCAAATTTTTTTCACAAACACACCACACATGCCTAGGAAGACACTGATATGTCAATGATTTGCTTCAGGTGATGATGTCTGACATCAGTAATGTTGAAAGTGCTTAAGAGTTTACGTCACCTGGCAAACTGTAAACAACGAAATTATGTGAACAGTAAAGAGTAGGAATAAGAGAGTAAACAGAAAGCAAAAAGGATAAAGGCTATTGTTTGTCACTTGTCTAATTGTTCATAAAAAGAAGGTTAATATTATTTTCTTGATTGATTCCGTTTTCATTAGTTTTTCGTTCCTTTGTCGGATGCATATAAGCATTTTTTATGAATTCAAGATATTTCAATTGCACTGAAACATGCTCTGTAGACTTGAGAAATTTTGCTCCATATCACAGAAAAGGAGCGTTTTTCCCTTGAAAACGCTCTGCTGCGATCCTAGAATTTTATCGTTTTTACCAAAAACAGTGATAATGCGAGAGTGACGAAATATTTTTAGCCAGTGAAAACAAATCTGAATGAATAAAAAATCTTAAAAGCTTTGAAAAAACGCTTATATATATATATATATATATATATATATATATATATATATATATATATATATATATATATATAATATATATATATATATATATATATATATATATATATATATATAATATATATATATATATATATATATATATATATATATATATATATATATTATATATATATATATATATATATATATTATATATATATATATATATATATATATATATATATATATATATATCCAAATATATTTAAAAAGTAAAATACGTTTATTTAAAGTAAAAAGTAAAAAGTGTTCATGATATCTGGAAAAATTGAAAATATCTGACCCTAGAAATGAAAGGGTAGGACAGCCAGGACATATTTATAACAATTCAGGGACCTTTGCAACACCAAGTCCTTCAATATGAACATACAGATCACACCACCACGAATTTCGGAAAGTGCCTACTACTTTTTATATCTTGAGTGTTCTATGCTTTCATTTTTATCCTTATAAGTTTTATATGGGAGCAGCAATTTCTTTTATACTTTTTAGAGTATTTGAAGCAGGTTTTCATATTTAACCCCCACTTATTAGGATAAAAAACAACAAAAGCAGACATTTTGGTAAAACCATCTGCGCTGTCGTCTTCAATGCAGTAAAAGCTCGAAGAATTAAAAGGAAAGCAAAACGTGGAGAATACTTAATAAAAAAAAAGGGAGTAAAAACAGCCTGGACGAAATCTGAACTAACTAACGGAAAGTTAAAAAAGCAATTATCCCAGTTTAACAGTAAAAAAGTGACCAGAACTAAAACACAAATAGCAAATCGCTTACACATTCAATCTTTTTACTTTCTTTTTTTTGCAATTGCAGATGTAATTAATCTTATGTTCTGTTTCTAATAGTTAACCGCTTGGAATATCATTTTTCCGATAAATTGACTGTTTTTCCGATAAGGCGAGTGTCTAATGGGGGGGTTTTGGGTGGAAAGAGATTCTAGTTTTGTTGTTCAGTAATACCTTCTGATAGGGAAGTTTTAATAAAAATTATTTGTTTTTATATTAATTAACTAGTTCAGTGGGGAAATTTAATTAAACTCTTTGCCGACGGTTCGCGTGTGGCTTGCCTGGGTGGAGGCTGAACTTCTAGGGTGGGGAGCTTAATCTAGGAGTACATGTAGGGAGTTTATATTAGCGACCATACAGAGTCGAAACCAGATTGATGAGTTTCAGTTTCCCTTAGGAGCGAGTGGAGCCACAAGGACTAACGAGCTAGAGAAATATTAACACAAGAGAGTAAAATAAAATAGTAATGCATTTATTGTTACTTACATAATAGTCGCAGAGTTCTTGGTTGTATCAACAAAATAACAAATTGCACTGAGGCGAAATCACTCAGAGTTTGCACACTACAAAAGTTTATTACAACACAATCATGGTAAAAGACTGATCAAAAAAAAACTGCTGGAATACTGGCATAAGACTCCAAATGGACTGCTCAAAGACTGACCATAAACTCTCAAAAAGACTGCTAAAGACTCCCAATAGACTGGCGCAAAATTGCTATGTCCTAACTATCTATCCTCTGCAATTTTGCCGGGGGTTACGTTTAGGCGTTGCCAAAAGTAATTTTACAATTCCTATTGGTTGAATTATTTGTCCTTCATCACTATTGGGCCGGCTTGCACCAATGGGCTACTTGGGTTTAGTTAAAGTTTATGACTTTTAAGCTATCACTTTGGAATTTTTCTAACAATTCAAAATTTTACACTGCAACATTTTGCTAGCAGGTGTCGCTTAATTTATGACTTTTAAAGTATTACTTTGGAATTTTTTCGAACGAACAAAGTTTTACATTGTAATATTTTCCCAGCAGGGTGTCTCTTGATTTTCAGAAGACTTATAATTTATTTCTGTGAACATTGGTAAAAGCTAACACGATTTAATTACATTGAGATTGCTAGTTCTAAACTTAGTTTCCAGAACAATGCAACAGAGATATTTTGCATCTTGAGTGACTATTTTTTTGTATTATAAATTTTACTCTCTTGACAGTTTGGTATTTTCGAGCTCCTAAGATTCAAATTACATTATTCGTTGGCTGTCATATAAGATTTGGTCAAAATGATATTTATTGCGTTTATTGGCGACACCTGGGCGAATTTATTTATTGGATTTTTCTGTGGGAAAGATTCTTACAATGTTTATTACAAGGTATAATTACAACGTATAATTAGATACATTCGTTTCACTATGTTAAATTGAAAGCTTGAGTCTTGCTCGATTTGTAGGTTACTTGAACTCTCCAGGTTCATATTTTAGGTGATTTTATTCTTTATTTGGGTAACTTAAATTGGGAGATTTTGGGGTTTTTTGAAAATTGATCCCATTACATATCATCCTCCCCATTCTTAACGATGTCCTCATCGTTGTGTTAAGTTACTCCTTCTACACTTTCAAATTTTGATTTTTGTTTTTAAGGAATTTATCTTATTATTTATTACTTGAATTAGTTCTGCTTTGGCAAAATTTATATCTTTGTTCCATATCTCCGATTGCTCTATTAGACTATATATATGTGACAACATTACTTTAAAGTCCATCACCACTCACTCTATTTGGCGAAAGGGCCAAAGAGTTTCTAATGACTAACACATAAGATTATATGATTGCATGATAATTACTCATTCCTCCACCTAATATCAAAATTACCTTCACCTGATACGTTTATCTAATCACTGAAAATGGTACATATTTGCCTTTGCTAACACTTGACTATACTTCCACCTGACGCTACATAGGTTTAATTATATTATTATTCCTTCACCTAATATTAAAATTTTTCACCTGATATGCTAATACTTCTACACAGCTCCAACTAGTTAAGTTCCGCTTTTGTAATTACTTTAATTAAGTGGTACATATTCGCTGCTTCTAATTCTAGTTTATACTTCCACCTGACGTTATATTGGTACGATAGTTATTTGACATCAAAAATATTTAACTACATCTAAAACATCTAACTACAATACACTGACATGCTTGAACTAAAAATAGCTTGGAGGGAAAAAATAATTTTACACCTTAACATTTTTAACTTAATGTTTAATGGCAACACTGGGATAAGGTAGCTTGCACTGGTTTTCATCTGTTTTCTGATAAGTTTAACAATATTTATCAAAGTTGCTAGTTAGATACATAAGACTTCACACTTACTTCATCATTCTACGTGTCTATAATACTCACATACGTTATCACTCTTACTTTGGGCTTCCATTCAGTTAATTATTAGGTTGGCTAATTGTTTATGGTTTGTCTTCTTGGTGTTTCGTTTTCTGGCACTTGTTCCTTGGGATGAGCGTTTACATTGTCCGTAATCATGACTATTGCACAAAATCGTTCGTGTATGGTTTGTCATATGAAATACGCGGGTTTGACGTCACAGGAATGTTGAAATGTCTATTGGGTACATATCCCTTGGGGAATTGATTACATGAAATGAGCATCTTAAACGTTGGCTGGTTAGTTCTTCTTGGACACTTTTATCCTCGGAAAATCTAATACTCGTACAGTCTGTGTTTTCCGTAAATTGATCACGTTCATTTCTTCTTTCATTGGGCACTTTTGTTTTTGGGAAAATCTAATACTCGTACAGTTTGTGTTTCCCGTAAATTGTTCGCGTTCAGTCCATATCTTGGACTATGGGCTGTGTTACAACATTTAACGTTAACTATGGCAGGATCAAAACTTGATCTTATGGCCTTGGCTTGACGCATTGTCTTTGATTCCCGGTCAAATGATTTACAATCATTGAGGGCTTAATATGAAGATTAGAACAATAATAACTGGTTGTTTGTCTTCTCCGAACATTTCATTTTGGGAAAAAATTTTATCACGTACAGTCTATATTTCCCATTAATTGATCATGTTTGATTTTTCTTCTCTTGGAGGATGGTTTGGATTTGCGACATCTAATAATGATTGGATAGAGTCAAAACTTAACTTTTGATCTTGGTTAGCGTATTGTCTCTGCTATAGGGCTTAAGATATATAGTCTTTGGGGACTGACTCTAGGGTTATTCTTGGTGTTTCAAACATTAAATCTTAAGGCCGTTGCCGTCTAAGGATAGTTGTCGACGGTCTCTACGTAGTTTTACGACGTTGCGGTCGGGGTGGTTCCCCAGGTAATTGTTAATTCGGATATATACGGATATGTTGGGTTTTGGTTTTGCCAACATTGCTTGAGATAAGGTTACCTGGTACTAGGTTTGGGTGACTTGGAATCTCATCAGGATATTGTCTTGAGGACTTCCTTGGTGAGTACTTGTCGGTGGTTGACGAATGATGAAAGTAGATGCTACTGGGTTGTATCCGTGTTGCCTGCTGGTACACCAATAATTAATTTGCACTGGTTACTCTGCTTCCTAGAATATAAATATCTGGGCAGAATCATATGCTCTTTATAATTACACAAGTTATAACACATACAGCAATAATATACAATTTACATAATACCATGTGGGGACTATTTTTTGAAATAATAGTCGTGATTAGACATATGAATAATATCAATTTTAGTATGGGTACAGTTAAACTCAACGATAGAGCAACTAAGGGCAACTCTCATGCTTTTACATGCATGTTGCAGCAATCACTAGATTACTGTGATATAAGCAAAGTTATTACAGGACAAAGGATTATGTTTACAAAAAAATAACACTATAAGATTTTCAAGATTTGGTGACTATATGTATACATGTACCCATGTGCGTTTGGCACATGTTCTATATTCAATGCATTTTTAAATGTTATTAAACACTCATCTACTTTAGCATTTAATTTTCTATTCTGCTTCTACTTTCAAGATAGATTAGTTGGTTTTTATTAGAGGTCTCGATTTACTATAAATTTTTCAAATCTTTTACTGTTTATGCGCGTCCACGCTGCCCAAGAAATATGTCTTGCAGCTGCATGGGCTTGCACAATAAAAAATTAAGTGAAAACTTGGGAGTGGACATTGCACGAATGAGGACCTCTACTCCCATTCGCTCGATCATGTCCTCCCTTACCCTTTGCTCAAGGGTTATCAGGGAGTTCCGGGTTTAGGTTTTGCATCTCACTCGGCTCGATGTGTTCTGATTTTGCTCTTTTTCTACGTGTTATTCTCAACATTTTTCCGTAATTTAGGGTTAATAGCATTCTTATTGTCAGAGAGATCATGAACACGAATCCTACCGTCAGGAGGATATTCCACCAAAAATTTGTTGAGAATAGTCCATATCTACCTTCTACATATGTCAGTCTTTGGTTTTCATTAGTGAAGAGGGGAATTTGAGAGTCTAATGCCTCTCTTATTTTTGATAGTGGTAAAGTTTCTTTGACATTTTCCATTATTGACCATATTCTGGTTTTTACTTCTTCATTTTCAATGTTAGGAATTGTATATGATAAATTCACTGCTTTAAAATTGACCACTTTGGGGCTTATTATATTCGTGCTAGTGGTTATCAGAGGTGTTTGTACTGTGGCTTCTTTAGTTACCAGTCGGCATCCTTGCTTTATGGTTATCGTACCTACATCTTGTAGTAGTAATTCGGTTCTGTAGCTTGGATCGATTTTCTCTGTGTTATTATAACAAGAGATTGTCCCGACTGTTTCTTTTGGAACAGAGAATAGCCATAGATCATTTCTAAGATGAATAAATATTTCTCGCTTAGTACTACCTATTAGTGCTTCACATGAACTTGGAATTTCCTCTTGTTGAGTCTCTTTTAAGAATATATCCAACATACATGATCCGGGTTTTACATTATAAATGGGCAGTGTTAGTTGACATACTAGGTTTTTGAATGCTATACATTCCTTGAGGTCCTGTGGATTTGCTAAGGCATATTTCCTTCTATCTTGATCGACTAGCAGGTAATCCGCTTCGGGGGTAATAGTCATGAACGAATTGGTTCTACCTATGTTGGCTGGAAACGTAGAAATTTTATACAAGTCATATATTGATTGTTGGTTTATTAACGGGATTGTTACCACTGCAAATAATTGTTCGTTTATCTCTGTGATGTGAACCTTCAGCTTGGTGTAATAGTGAAATAAGTTTGCTACTTCCGGTTCTGTTGGTAGGTGTAGTCCGAACGTTAAATGCGTTTTTATTTCATCCAAGATATTTTTTAGGTTCGAAGGATCCACTAGGTCGTACGACAAAGTTCCTCCGGTAAGGGCAAATAATGCAAATTCAAATTTGCTAACGTCAGTTGCCAGGTTAAGTAAGGACATTGTCACTATGTCTAGTGATACCATGGTGAGGCTCGAATCGGTAATCACACGATCTACTTCATTTTTTAAATAATTCATTATGTTTACTGTCTTTGATATCTTCTTCGAGATTGCCTCAATTTTGTCTCTCTGGTAATTAGCTATGCTGGCTTGTATTTTTTGTACATGTAAGGTTACGTTCATAGCGTTATTTAGTTTTCCTACGTTTTCCCTTAGGATATTTAGGTCTTCTTCAGTCGAAAGCCCAAACAAGCGTGAGGCTAATTCTCCCACGATTGGTATTAGACTAGCTGATCTTCGGTATTTGCTTTTTCGAAAAAATACCTCGAAGATTCTCGTGGTACTTTGCTTTAACTTTTGTATTTCTGTGTTGAACAATTCAAATAGTGCTTGCAGTCTCTGTCTATATAATATTAGAAAAGATTGGTGAATCGATACTTTTAGAGCGTTTTTCTCGTTTAGCTCAGGTAATGGTTCAATATTTTCCCTTGCCGGCTCGTCGGCCATTGCTAATCTTGCACAAGTACGTTTACCGTCTATTATCCAACACTTCTTATGTACGTAATCGTCTTCTTTTTCTTTCATACTTTTATTTTTCTTTTGTTCTGGTTGAATCGCTTGTACTTTGATCGTTTGCATCTCGGTATGCCTTACTGGGATTCTTGCCCTTAGGCCTATAGTGAATACGCCAATCGGCTGGGTGCGATAGTACGTGGGCCCTGTTGACCACGTCCATTTTGTAAGTATCGTTGGTCTTAGATAAGTTAGCGTGGTCAAGTTTCTAAGTGATTTATTGTTGAGTGCGCTCATTTCTGGGACTGTATTTGTCGTAGTTTCTGACATTGAAGATTGTATATCTCTCATTGGGGACTCATATGTAGGCGTGGTTGTCTTGGTGTCTTTTATGTTTCTTTCTATAGGATTTTTATTCTTATCATCATGTTGTATATTTGAGAATTTCAACTCCTTGAGGTTAATAATTTGTCTGTAGTCTTTTTCCTTCGCGAGTTTTGATAATATTTGCTTCGTAACATTTTGTTCAGCATGATTTTGCCACAATTCTTTGAGAAAAGTCCATAGGCTCGGTAATTCATTTAACATTGCGTAGTTTCCATCATAAAGTTTATTTTGCTTGGACGTAGTCAAGGAGTAACTTGTGGTAGATTTAATTGTAGTTTGTTCGCTCATGGAACTATCCACATTATTTAATGCTCTCCTTCTTCGGTTTTCGTTCTTGTTAAGTCCTAGAGCCTTGTCAATTTCTGCCATTTTCTTGTCGAAATCTTCTATTATGAATTTCGATTTTAGTTTAGGAAATACGGGGGGTAGATTTCCTTTATTTTCCTTATGGTGCATATCTTTTGTTGATTGCAGGCTTTTGTCTGATTTCAAGAATTGGAATATGGAGTCCTTTAATTCGTTGGTATTTTTCTCTAGTCTAATTACTTGTTGGAACAAGGTTTCAAACGGTTTGGGGTCCAATTTCATAAATATTTTCCAGGCATTATGACTTGCGAGCAACGAATTCTCGTGTTTAAAGATTATTCCATGTTTTACGATATCTTGGGCTAAAGTTTGGGAAATGAAGATTGTTATGACATTTGTTATCCACATCCTTTTTGCTGTTTCTGGAATTAATACTTCATTAGACATAATATAGGAAAACTTCTTACGATTGATAATTGAACATGAATTTTGGTTCCTATTATTTGTTCTCTTTTTTTTTGAAGGAAAGAAGGTGTTGATTATGATATTATATTTATATTATTTTATGATAATCTTTGTTGCCCAAAGGAAACAGGGTGAGACTAAGATTTGTGGTCGTTCAATTTGTTACTTTGCTTATGGTCATCGTACTGTTGACTCTTAAGCTGGGGGGATAGATATCTTAATTACTTTCACGTAAGAATTTAATTGTTTTAACGTAAGAGTAATTGGGTTTTAATTATTTGATTGTTTCAACTTTTTTGTTTTCTTGATCACTTTTGATTTTGACTGATAAGTTTTAATTCTTTTAAACACAATTTCATTTCTTCTCTCTCTATATAGTACACTCCTTGGATTGTACAAGTACTGTTTGTAATATTTTATTTCTTGGAGGGGGTCATGTTTTCCTTGGTATTTTACACAGTTTGGATTCCCTTCAATTTTGTAGACTAATTTTTGCTTTTTACATTTGTCGAGGAGTAGTAAATCTGTCTGGCAAGGACCTTTAACATACCAGTACCGGATTTTATATTGTTTTTGTAATTTCCTAATTTCATGTTGAATAAAATGGAGGTATTTTCCCTTTCTACCGTTATATTTGATTCCTAATTTGCCTCTCGCTGGCCGATATTTTGGGGTGTTTGCGAGATCTAGACCGAACTTATAAGATTTTACGTTAAACTTTCTTAAATCATACTTAACGTCCCATTTTTTCTCGAAGACTTCCTCCCCTGACTTATTCACGACGATCATTGCAGCCGAGTATATGACGTTTTCTTTGGCATGTTTGATACATATGTACTCCGTATCGATAATTGCTTTGGCCATTGTTCTGAAATGAAAGGTAGTTTCTATTGGTCTCTGTCTAGTTAATAATTTTTGTCAAGATTGGTTATGATCATGGTATACTCTAGGTCGAGGTCAAATTACTTTTCACCGGCATTTCCTCAATACATCGGGTACTTATTCATTCAACCATAATTCGAGTCATCTGAGCTCCATATTAACCAATTTTGAGTGAAAAAAAAGGTAACTTCAGGTTGAGGTTGAACTACTTTTTCACCGGTGCCTCCTTGCACCTGGCTATTTGTGTGTTCGAACATAGTTACTACCCTAAAGTTCCGTACTCTAGTTTAACGACTTTGCGGTCGTTTTAAAGTATAGAGACTTTTGAGAAACTACCTTCTTGTATATATTGATAATGTACTTAGGTCTCGTGATATTTACTCTAATTCATAGTTCCATAAATATCAATACAATACTGGTTTATAATGCATTTTTTTTTTTTTTTTTTTTATTACGATAATAATTGATTTTCATAGTTATAACACTTCAGGTAATAGTATAGGGTTCTTTCATCATTTATTTTAACAAGATTATCTATATACACAGTTTCTCCCACTGAGGTTGGGTTTTAATTTCAATATGGGTGCATCATCTGGCAGTGCCGCCTTTGAATTTGGAGATGTAAGCCTATCCAGAAGTCGGTAATTTTCCCATGACGAAACATTTGGGCTGAGAAATTGGAGTTCAAACACTATATCATTTTTACCGTTTTCGGGTATATTTAGGTACATTAAATACACTAGTAGTTGGTTTGGGAGGTGCAGGCCTTCCAAAGTAGCGGTTATGTCATTCCTTCGCATATTTTGACGAATGACTTTCCGACACAACTGAGATAATGACAATGGGTCATTTAATATCTTTACTACAGAGAAACTTAAATTTGCGTGTGATTGGCAACAACATAGTTGTTCACGCACGATTATGTCTAACCCAGGGACTATTTTTCTTCCAAAATTTTCATCTTCTTGGAAGAAATTCAGGGTTATTTTCTTTATGTCTTTATATTCTCTTGGGGTAAGTTGAAAAATTGCGGCTCCCATTGAAGGGTTTATCGGATTTAGATATGTGTTATTTACACAATTGACGTACAAGATTTTAAGAAGGGTTTCGCTTTTTAACATATGTCCTTGGTCTATTAATATGGAGAGAAATTTAATGGGCCAAATTGTAGTTATATTATTATCATCTTGATCGTACCAAATATTGTTGGCGATATATTCAGACAACGAGCTATACATTGATGATGGGATATGTTGTACTAAAATTCGGAAGGCCAGGTTGGCACTTCGTCTAGTGTGCTCTAGTGTTCTTGTCATCTCACGTGCACTAAAATTATAAAGCACTAGGCTTGCCGTTAATCTTAGGATCACTCTTTGTTCCAACCTTGTCTTTTGAGATTTTAGAAGATAATATAGTTTTGGACAGTCAAGATTTTCTACTGCTTTAATAAGTTCCTCTTCTTTCATTAAATTGTTGACAAGTCCCCATTCTCTTAACGGAACATTAATATTGTCTACGCTATGTCTTATCTTAAGGTTCCAAAAGATTGCATTTTCTCGTCTACGATTATTTAATTGTTGATTGCTTGGGTATTTTATCATGGTTACGTTTTTTCTGATTATTCTACTAGATTTTAGGCTAATATAAGCAACATACCGTATGGTCGCTTGTTTCGGCTATTCCCTTAACCAGTGGTTGAAGGTCTTCACGTACAGTATCTGTAAACGTGATTATATATAAAATTTATCATTAAATAAGGGATTACTTAGTAAAAAAAAAATTTTTTTTTGGTTATGGTGGTTTAAGGTATATTAATGATTATGTAATAATTAAGATAATTAAATAGTTGGCTACGCTGCGCGTCGCTTAACGCTATCGATTTGATGGTTCATTGTAATATGTGTTGTTTACTTGGCTTTTCTAATTTATAGTATTTAACTTCTATTGGTATCCTTTGATTCCTAGTCGTGTCAGAGTTGTTCTTCGTAAGAAATACCTCGGCGCAGTGCCCGAACACAAAATTAACTATTCGAGTCCCAGCATCGCGTCAACGCATTCCCCACGCCCCGGAATCTCCGTCCACCCCCACTCCACACTCTCGTATGGTCACTTGTGTCATCACACTCTCCACAGTTGTGAGGGTTAGGTAGGACAATTCTAGCAGATCGCATAGTCAACTTCACCAATCCCCATGGCATTCTTCCCTCCGTTCCAGCTGTATTTCATAAGAGATACCTTCACCCTGCACGCCCGTCCTAAACAATCAACAGGAAAGGCTTACAGGGCGAAAGTATCCCCCACGCATCAGATCTCGTCTCCTTTTTCACTTCATATTCTTTCACGGTCACTTTGTCGTCACATTATTTTCCTACGCTAGGGATGATTTGGGGTAATTCTTGCGGGTCACTTTTTATACAAAAAAAAAATTTATTGCCACCTTGGGAACGTATAGGGTACTACTACTGATTTCTAGTTAAGGGTCTGTTTCTCCTGCCTTAAGTGTTTTTTTTTTTTTTCAGAAGAAAAAATTTTTTCGTCACCGTGCGAAGCGCATGATGTATTATCATGGTAAAAGACTGATCAAAAAAACTGCTGGAATACTGGCATAAGACTCCAAATGGACTGCTAAAAGACTGACAATAAACTCTCAAAAAAGACTGCTAAAAGACTCCCAATAGACTGGCGCAAAATTGCTATGTCCTAACTATCTATCCTCTGCAATTTTGCCGGGGGTTACGTTTAGGCGTTGCCAAAAGTAAATTTTACAATTCCTATTGGTTGAATTATTTGTCCTTCATCACTATTGGGCCGGCTTGCACCAATGGGCTACTTGGGTTTAGTTAAAGTTTATGACTTTTAAGCTATCACTTTGGAATTTTTCTAACAATTCAAAATTTTACACTGCAACATTTTGCTAGCAGGTGTCGCTTAATTTATGACTTTTAAAGTATTACTTTGGAATTTTTTCGAACGAACAAAGTTTTACATTGTAATATTTTCCCAGCAGGGTGTCTCTTGATTTTCAGAAGACTTATAATTTATTTCTGTGAACATTGATAAAAGCTAACACGATTTAATTACATTGAGATTGCTAGTTCTAAACTTAGTTTCCAGAACAATGCAACAGAGATATTTTGCATCTTGAGTGACTATTTTTTTGTATTATAAATTTTACTCTCTTGACAGTTTGGTATTTTCGAGCTCCTAAGATTCAAATTACATTATTCGTTGGCTGTCATATAAGATTTGGTCAAAATGATATTTATTGCGTTTATTGGCGACACCTGGGCGAATTTATTTATTGGATTTTTCTGTGGGAAAGATTCTTACAATGTTTATTACAAGGTATAATTACAACGTATAATTAGATACATTCGTTTCACTATGTTAAATTGAAAGCTTGAGTCTTGCTCGATTTGTAGGTTACTTGAACTCTCCAGGTTCATATTTTAGGTGATTTTATTCTTTATTTGGGTAACTTAAATTGGGAGATTTTGGGGTTTTTTGAAAATTGATCCCATTACAAGTGTTATACAACGTAAATTTTACAGGAGAGCGGAAACCAGATAAATGTGCTTGTTTTTTTTGGGAATGGATTAGATACTGGTTGATTATAAAACTAATGCTTTTTTTTCACATAGGTAAGATGCAGGAAAATAGTATCAAAATCATAAACTATGTTTCCTAACTGTTTTTCGGAGCTTGAAAAGGGAGTAAGCACATTTTGGAGAAAAACATGATTTTCAAAAATTTTGAGAACCAATAAAAATGGAAGAATACGGATTGAACCAACCAGTGGAACTTGCGTTGTTTAATTTAGAGGATAAGCATGATATTTACAAAAGTCTCAAACAAAGCCTTTTGAATCATTGTTCTCAAATCATGTCTCACGAAAAGTTCCGTATCTTCATTGACTGCGACTTTTTTTAATATCCTTTTTTTTACATTGAAAAACTCTCGGAAAGACTGTAAGACTGTCCCTTTTTTGCCTTTTTCAGGAAGTCTTTTTTTCCTTCAAGATTTATCTCGCACTAAGGATACTGGAGTGGTTGTCTATTCTGAAATTTTGGCTTTTTTTTCCTGTGAACATTGGTCCGCTGACTGAAAATATCTCCCTGGTTTGGGATTATTGTTGTTTGTGGTTTTGTTATCTAACCCGACTGTCCTTAGAACTTAATTACTTTCCCTATGGGCTTTTTGTTTGCAAGGATCTGGTAAAACTACCCCTGCTACTACAGCCTTGTTTTTTTGAGCATATCTCTTCTTTTATTTATTCTTTTTTTTGTTCTAATAATTGTGGAGAGCGTGAAATAATTGTAGCTTACTACCTGAACGTGATCCTAATTCTTATTACCTTGTTGTAATAGAACAGTTTCTATTTAAAACGATTTCTAATGTAGGGGAACCTGCGTATTTGTCATTGGGCCTCATTTGGATCTTTACTGCTCTAAAATTGAAAAAAAAAACGTGATGATACTCTTATTTTTCTTCGAAGCCCCTTCTCCCAAGTGCATTATTAAACCCTTTTGTTTCGCCAAAAACGGTATTGCTATTTTAGATGAAACCTACGAGCGAAAGTTTCATATCAATGTTTGTGCCTACAATATACTGGAAAGTAATTTTAAGGACCAGGAACATGAGTGGTTCATGAGGTATTAATGAAGAAAGTCACTCTCATGCTTATTATTTTTTCTTTTATTGATATTTTAGTTTTGCTCAATGTCATTTTCGTTTAATCTTGGTTTTCGATATGCTTGTCCCTTTTTGTTTGATTCTAGCAGCTTTCTCTAATAATTTAGTTTTATTTATGATACAATTCTTTTGTTTCGTATACTTTAATCATAGGACACAAATAAAACTTCTTTTTCGGAATTTTTTGTAAATTAATTTCTGTTCGTTTTTGATTGCATAAGTTTCAAGTTTTTCAACATTCTCTAATTCAACATATTTTTTTTTTCAACATCAAGTTTCATCAAAGTATCGAAACATCGAAGTGACGTTTTCCTCAACCTTAAAGTTTCAAAGTCAAAATCTCCCTCAACATTCCCTGAAAATAGTCATAAGTGAATGTATTAGCAGTTTCATGCAGTCACAGGTGCAAGTTGTCGCAGTTGGAAGCAGTCGCAACCAGTCTCACTTGCAGCCGCAATAGTTGCAGTAGTAGTAGTGGTCCTGCAAGTTTCAAGTTAATAGGCCTACCCTTTCCGTTTGTAAAATATTGCAGATGCGCCTTTTTGATAACTCGGATACAGATATTTCCTTTTGATTTAGCTCAGCATTCCCCTCAACATTTCCTGAAATTTTGCCTCAATACCCTTAGCCTTTTTGAACACAAGCAGGATCAAACATTCTCCCCTTTTTCAATGATAAATCCTGCTTGTAAAAAATGGACAAATCGAAAAATTACATTCCTTGCTCTGGGAATTGTGAGGGAATGGCATTCCCAGAGGCATAGCTATTACACTTTGTGGCTATTTCGAATAAAACAGCTTTTTGAAATCTCTATCATTGTTTAGGGGAGCATCTAAAAGGACAACAGAAGGGGGGTGGTGGTAGGTAGTATGCCGTTCAAAATCAACTTTTTAGCTCAGAGGTGAACACATTGCACCTTATTTGGAACGGAACTATGTAAAAATTTCTAATCTGCCTGGTTTGAGGTTCAAAGAGGGCTTGTAGGCCCTCAACCCTACCCACTCTATTACCGCTTCTTAACCGTATTGACTTTAATTACGAAAGAACTAGAATATATTTGAAATTTATTCGCGACAGAACTACAGTATAGGAGACTACAAATTTTTGGCACTGGCTCTGATTGTTCAAAATGCTAGCAAACTTTTAAGATCCAAAAGTAGGAGGTCCGCTGAAGTATGAAACTGACTCTTACCGTATGGACTGTGAAGGTTAACATCTCCTTGACTGTTCAAACCACCCTATGAGTTTCAGAAGAAAGTAAGCACTTTCGTTTATCCGTTCCCTTTCCCAGTAAGTTACCACCATCAATCTTAGGCGGTCAATCCCAGATTTGTCAGTTGAAATTTTTTTAAGTCCTGATTTTTCTCTACCACTCTTGTCTACAATCCGTTCACTCGGCCGCTTCAGTGCCTTAAACCTAGGCGAAGCTACCTCTTGTTAGTGTGTGTGGATCCCTAAGTTTGGTTACCCATTAGCTAAGTCCAAGAGACTGAACCGCCCTCCCCTTTCCACCACTGATTATTTCCAAAATCACCCCCCCCTTCCGACTGAAATATAAGCAAGAAAATCCGAATCAAAGTGAAAAATGGGATCAAAGGGGAAAATTCTCCAGCCATTGCAACCCTCCCAAGCCACGGCACCCGGGGCAACTGCTCCGGTTGTCCCCCCCCCCCCCCTAGGAACGACTCTGCGTACAGGAGTTACGTGAAAGTCAAATTCGAGAATAAAGAGCAGGAGGTAAGGGGAGGGCAGGAGGCCGCAACTTTTGTTTTGAAATAAAGCATTAAGTGATATTAAAACTTAAAACGAATAGAGGAAGTATCCTCTATGTGATGGGAGCGGTTGCAAACTGATAAAACCACTCTCAAACCTTAGGTTTTGCTTGCTATCAGTTTATCCAGAATGAATGCTCTTACTCAAAGGCAATGAGATGAAAAATGTAAGGTTATTTTTTCAAACTACTTTGAGAAGGACATATTCACTCGTTTTCATTAAGTAATACGGTTTTATCTTCAAATATTTGGATAGACAATCGGTGAGTAAAACACTTCTAACTTCCAACTGACTATATCTTTTACCCTTCAAATGCTGTCTTGTGAGCAGTAGGCCTAGTAAGAACTTTGTGTGAAAAGCAAGGAGCTGGTTTGCGGTTGCACCCTTAATACATAGGATAATTTTTGTATGTTTCACGTTTTAATCTCACGCATTCTTTTCGGGAAATATTTTTTTCTTTTTTATCATGTAAGAGGGTGTTTTTTTCATCCGTTATGTTTTTAGTTCTGGCTTTTTATGCTTGTTTTTTATGTACAGTTTATATATTCTATTTCCTTTTTTTCAAGATATGTGTATTTTGTTTTATATAGTCTTGTCTTGTTTTTTTTTCTCTCTATTTCTCTCTTCTTTTGTTGTGTCTAGTCAATGTGGTCTTATAACATATTTTTTTTCGGCCTTTCATATCCCTCCACACAAGTGTACATTAATTGTTATGTTAGGCCCTACCTCTAAATAATGAACTGTATACTTGAATTGATTAGACAGAATTAAGAAAAAGTTTTTAAAACAAACCAATCACGTTGTGCCACATGTATGACTTGAGGCAGTTTACAAAAATTGTGGCTCAACCGATTTTTTTTTTACCTTTTGTCATTTTTGACCGACACTTTGGATTTAGATATTGCTCAATGTTTGGTTTAGTCTTTCATTTTTTTTTTACTTGACAAACGCTGCTTTATTGTGACCGAATATCTTATCGGAGCAGTCAGTAGAATGAATGTAATTCTGACTGTGCACTTTGTATTAATGAAAATCTAGAAAGAAAAAAGATTAAGACAAACTTGTTTATTAGAAGGAAGCTTGTTCTTCCGGAACTGCCGGGGGGGGGGGGGGGTCAATCAATCAATCATTTATTAATACTAAAAGCAAAAACAAGAAAAACAATTACAAACATAAGCTTGGCTCGTAGTGGGCCACACTATACAATACAAGGTGGAGAATTTTGGCGTTGGGAAGTTTTTTGAAAGGGGACAATTATACCATTTGAGAGAGAGAGAGAGAGAAAGAAAGAGAGAGAGAGAGAGGGAGAGAGAAGAGAGAGAGAGAGAGAGAGAGAGAGAAAGAGAGAGAAGAGAGAGAGAGAGAGAGAGAGAGAGAGAGAGAGAGAGAAGAGAGAGAGAAGAGAGAGAGAGAGAGAGAGAAGAGAGAGAGAGAAGAGAGAGAGAGAGAGAGAGAGAGAGAGAGAGAGGAGAGAGAGAGAGGAGAGAGAGAGAGAGAGAGAGAGGAGAGAGAGAGAGAGAGAGGAGGGGGGGGCTAACTACATAAGTTTTCTCTCTTGGTCTGTTTTGTCTATTTAACCAAAAGATACATAGTTTTATATGATTTTTCACGTGTCCGGATGAAAGAGGGGTTCAACTCCAGCTCCTTCTGAATGCCCTTCTATCATTCCTTGAGTTAATTTTACATATTCTTTGAGATAAAAAACGTAGTTTATTCTTAACAAAAAACAAAAAAATCTTCAGTTTTCCAGGCAGATAAAGTCAAGTCAAGGGGTAAGACAATATTTCCTTTTTCATATTTAGTATTCACCACAGCTGAACATTGATGTTGTGTCACTGTATCAAGCAAGTACCCTTTTTTTCTTCTTTGGCAATGCTTCAATTTGATAAAAAAAAATGAAACAATGCGAATAGATTCGTCTGCTAATATCAAAGACCTTATGTTACCCCAACCTAAATAGTGGTATTAAGAAAAAGAGAGATGAATATATCTGGCATAATTCGGATCTTCCGTCTATACAATGTTTCACAATATTTTGGGGTCAGAACTTCCCGTTTCTGTAACCTTACCTTAAGTGAATCTGAGTCAAAATGTGTTCCTCTGCCCCTGTTTTCATTCCTACCACCATGCCTGTGGTTAATAGTAGAAAAATTGGTTTTCAGTGCAATCTCCTACAAAGTAGCTCATAGTATCCTGAGGAAAAGTAAAGGTGTTTGGAAGTCAATTGAAAAAGCATGATTTGGGCCTTACGGAATTCTAAGATGGGTGAATACAAGCAATAAAAGACTTCCCCTCCCCCTCATTTTAATGTAATCCTCAGTCTAGTTGTCTCTGAAATGAGTTTACTGGAAGAAAGAGTAGATTATGTTTTGGGCTTTTCAGGGAGAGACTCTTATCGTGCCAACAGCAAGAGTGTTCTGATATCTATATATACCATGCCAAGCAAATTGGGAATGGCGTTTATGTTTTAAACATAACCTTCAGTGGCCTTGAACATATCCATATGAGGTACACTATTGAGAAAATTGTATTTCAGGTAATTATTTATGTAATATACATTTATTTTTTTCAGGTAACTTATGTATTTATGTATTTTTTTCTCAAAAACACCTCCTTTTTTTGGAAAATTGTCATCCTGGGATTTTCTAGCCTAAAAAAAACGATCCATATAGGTCATGAGTTTGAGAAAGTTTGTGAAGAGCCTTAATTTTTGGAAAAAACTAATTAGTGACGTCATATTTTTCAGCACATATCAAGAGCATAAATGCGTCATTTTTGTCTCAAGAGTGATTGTATCATTTTTAATGTCTATTACGCATGTAAAATTAAACAAGAAACATAACTAAGTAGAAAATACCAAGGCCAATGAGTCTGTTCGGAAAAGGCGTTTTCAGCAGTTTCATAATACCTGAAGGACAAAAGTGTAGATTAACAATTGCTTAAAATTAACAAACTGGACAATCAAATGAGACAAGAAGAAGAGGGCGATCTGAGAAATGTAAATTCACTGGTAAAAATAAACAACATTTACCATGAAATGTGGCAAGAGCAATCCGAGCAGCTACGGTAAAGGAGATTGAAAAAATGTCTGAAGTAATGATAAATGAAAATGAAGAATAAAGAAGTATGTCGTTAGAATACTTGCGAAAATGACAATTACAATGAGTCTAAAATGATATTCAACGAGTCCAAATAAATATGCGGTTAGAAAATAAGCGACAGGGAAAATTACAACGAGTCAAAAATGAAAGTGAAGCACAAGAAAATATGCGGGTACCAGACATGCCACAACAAGGATCAGAACGAATTAATCATGAAAATGAAGAACAAAGAAATATGTGGCTAGAAGACATGCGACCGTGAGTACCAAGAAATATGCGGTTGGAAAATAAGTGGCAGCGATAATTACAAGCGACAGCGAGAATTACAAGCGACAGCGAGAATCAGAACGTGTCAAAATGAAAGTGAAGAACAAAGAATTGTGCGGTTAGCAGACACGCGAAAGAGAGTATCAGAAGGTGTCGAAAATGAAAGTGAAGAACAAATAATGTGCGGTTAGAAGACAAGCGACAGCAAGAATTAGAATGTGTCAAAATGAAAGTGAAGAAAAAGAATTGCGTGGTTAGAAGACATGGGAAAGCGAGTATCAGAGCGTGTCAAAAATGAAAGTGCTAAACAAGGAAATAGGCGGTTAGAAGACAAGCAGAAGCGAGAACCAGAACGAGTCAAAAATGGAAGTGAAAGACAAAGAAATATTAGGTCAGAAGAACAACGCTGTTGCAATTTTTGACACCAAAAAACTGTAATACAACACCCAATACAAACCTACAAAGATGCCGTAAAGCACGCAAGTGTTAGTTACAAGTCATTAGCACCATTCAACGTTGTATGTATTCACTGTAGAGCCCTCTGTATCCTGAGGAGAGAGTAGCAAACAATGGTAATTTGTTTGGAGATTGCTGCTGACATGGTTGAAATGCAGTACCACCTCCATAATTCCAAATGAATGAAGTTACTTTTTTTAAGGATGTCACTTTTTCTCTAAAAGGTTCTACAAACGAATCCGAAAATTGAACTCATGTTTCGCTTTAGCTTCATTCAGTGTAAGTGATGATCGAACCATCAATATTCGTAATGTTTTCAGCTTCAAATTAGCTGGACAAATTTATCAAAAATAAATTTAGCAGCACATCATCACAAACCCCTGAAGGTGATTTTGGACCACCTTCATATGGCCAAAATGTACTTTTAAGACTCCGATAAAGCTATTGAAGAACGTCTTGCACATCCTGATTATTATTATTATGGAATATCAGGTAACTCAATGCATCTCTTGGAAGAAATATTGCGAGTTACACATAACTATGCCAACTGTTACATGAAAATGCGAGCAGTGGAGGATGATATAAATCATCCCTTGGTGTATGCCTCCACATGGTGTTACCCTACATATGGTTGTACCCAAGATGGATGGATGGATCATAGACTATCTATCGACAAGGGAAAATGACATCATTTTTACACATTCCTGAAGAAGGCTATAAACTGAACATTTCGTTTGCAATTTGAAGATACAGAAGACTTTGCCACCTTCATTGGAAGTTTATTATATAATTAGGTAGGATTAAAGAAGAAAATTTACATCAAGACTTTGAATAAACCTTGTTATTGAACTCTCTCCAAAAAAAAATCAAGTGAATAACCCGAAAGTTAATTATTTTGTTTTGTATAAATATGGTAGTTTCAGTTTTAATACTTTAATATTTCTACTGATGTTGATCGCTGTATGTGTGATTGAAATATCTATACTTTTTTTTTACCTGTTTTCACTGTCTAAATAAATGGATTTATTCCCGTTTGAACGTTTATTTGTTCGTCATTGAAATGCAGTGTGGTCTGGGAAAAGGATACCTAATTTAAGGTGTTACTTCGAAAAAAAAAAAAATCTTTTTCCACAAATTTTGGGAACTGTGCTCTTCGAAGTTGACAATCTCGGTGGTCCTTCGTGTGGCTGCTCATCGAGGTTGAAACGAACGTTTCCAGGTTACCTCTCTCAAAGCTGTCATTTCCTATGTTTTGCACCTCGTCTACATCCTGCTCAGGAGAGTGGAAAAAAAAACTTTCAGGCGCTTTTAAACGTAAAAAAGATATCCGAAATATGATCTAGAGCGTCTTTTTTATACTGTTGGGACCGGGGTAACCCCTCACATGTGCCGTTTATGAGTGCTGCAGGGAGCACAATTCCTTGTTGATCACACAATAAAGAATCTAAATTGAAATGTATACAAAATAATTTTGGCATAAAAAAAATTCAGTGGATTCATGAAAATGCATCGTTTAGGTATTTTAAATTCTGATATGTTGGATCTCAAAAACTATAACTGATTATCTGTAATTTATGGATTAATGAGGTTGCGTCAATAATGTCACGTGTAAGCTTAATAGAGAAAAACTCTGGTTTGAAACCTTAACGTGAATTTGTTATTGTTCAACTGTCCTCCGCTGGCTGTTTCGGATGTCGATATTGTTGGTCAATAAACCGAAAATATGAAATTAGCTGATAAAATAAAATACATATGAAACAATGAAGAGAAAATATAAAAAACGAAGAAAAAATTAAAGCAGAAAAAAACGAGGGTAGTGTAAGGGTGGTCTTAGAATGTATCAAGCCCAAAGGAACTGAACCCTTTGGTTTTTTTAAATTTTAAATTTAAAAGATATTGTTGGAATAGTAAGAGACGACCTGGCTATAACCTACGATTATGGCGTCAGTCATCAATCTTGAACATGAAATATGCAGTTTTGTGTAAAAAATTGATTCTATTTTAAAAATAATTTGTTTTAATTACAAAAGGTTTTTAACCCCAATAATTTCCTTTAAAATGAGCCATTAAACAACTCTCTACGATGTTCCAACGCCAAGCTATCTGTGGAAAAAAAAGAAAAAAAAAGATGCGGTTTAGGCAGAATGCTGTAGTAGCTACCACTTTTCTTGATTTTCAAGCCAATATATTCCCCTTGCTGTTCAAACCAGGGACGGAAAGTTTCCTATATAGGACTTTTGAACAAGGTGATTCTAATGGTGTACTTTTTGTTCTGATCTTACTCTATTTTTTAGGAGTTATGGGTTATTATATTTCTTAACATTAGACGTGATCGTCTCTTATTAGATTGCTAGCTACCGTGAACCTGGATTATATAAAGATATTATCCCCTCAATCACTACCGTCTTCTAAGGCTTGAATATTTTCTTGTATTTGGTCAATCAAAAAAAAAAAAAAAAAAAAAAAAAAGAGGCTATTTGAAATAATTGAGAAAGTACCCAAAAGTCGAAATTTACGCATGAACTTGTGACAGAACAAAAGTCCGCCAAACTGAGTGACATTTTAGACATGTGACGAGAAAAACAAAGTTTAGAACCCTTAAAAGCAATTTCGAGGTCACAGATATTTGAGTATGATTTGCCTGGAATTATTTTAATGCTTTCATGGTAATCAGATTTTTTTTTTTTTTTTTTTTTTTTTTTTTTTTTTTTTTTTTAATGGAACTTCCAATGATGTTAGATTGCAACGTAGATTGATCAATTAAAAATTTGGCGTCGACTTCTTCGTTTGAAGCTTCTCTAGTTTGTCTCACGTTCCTACAGTATTTTCTCTTAAATTTTTACGCCCTTTTTTTTAGTTCGTGACGTACAACAGTGATTTTTCGACGATTGAACTTTGGGTGCGCATGCTGTTTGTGTTTGCAACTTTGATTGTTTCGGTAAGTTAAATTTTGTAAGATACTGAAATGAATTAATGCAAAACTGGTCTGTACCTGATAATTTCATTTGAAAGAAAATCGGATTTACAGTCTCTGGGTAACTTCTATTCATTAGGGCTTCTGGAGCTACGTTAGGTTAGACCATATGTCCTATTGCTTTTGACTTGCCTGTTGAATTTTGGTTTTGGATGACCTTGATTCCTTGTACCATGGGAATTCTATTCCAGGACTTTTTTTTTCACGGTTCTATATCGAATCTGAGGTAAGCATGTGAATTTTGAGGACAACAACCACATGACGGGTAGTAAGCCCATTGGCCAACCTTATTTCTTTTATAAGGAGATGTGTGGATTCAGACTGGCTTAGGCGGTGTAGGAAATATATTTATGTGCTTACCTAAAACTAAATTTCATCCTCTGTGGTCAGAGGCGCATACAAACAGGTTTTAGTGGATACTATCGGGATGTTATTTACCTATCCTAGTAGTCGTCTTTATTAACACTTCTGCTGTTTGTTTTTCTGCGTTATATTAAAAAAATACTTGCTTTTGAACTGTCGGACATCGAGCTTCACTTTCCAGCTCGTGATTTAAGGCCTTAAATTGAATCTTATCAACTATTGCATTTTTGGTTCACTTCTGTTTTTTTTTTTTTTTTTTTTTTTTTTTTTTTTTTTTTTTTTACTTATATTTGTCAAATGATTTTTGTTCTTCAAAAATGTTGAAGCACAAGATGAAAATATGACGAAAAATAGAATGTTGAAGATAAAAATCCCGTTGCTTATGAAATGCTTTCCTACGTGAAATAACTAAAGATTTTAGAAAACTGAGGGAGATTAAACACATATTAGATATATTGTTAATTATAATTTATAAAAATTTATTTAATTTCTATTGCAACTCTCTGCTGCAGAAGAAAATATTCTATCGTTGTTTTTCCTTCTTGTGCTTCAACATTTTAAGAGACCTATTTAGGTTCATACTTAATAGTGTTTCTACTCCAGATATGACGCCAAAAAGTACCATTTTTAGTGTCACATGGCACTTTAGACGAATGTTATCAGGACGAGTTTATAAAAATTATGTAAATGAAATAATTGTGTTTTAAATGAGACCTTATACACTTCTCTATAATGTTGCAGTAGCGTGCTAGTTCTCTTTGTCAGTAAACCATTTATGAAAAATATTTAGGGGGGCTTGGAGCGGAAAATATAGAAGAGTTGAGATTGTGAACCTCAAAAATAGGGTTTTCAACCATGAAGATTCTCGTAGATCCAGTGCCCTGCTAGCTTCGAAGAAACAAAACAGAAGAAAAAGAAAGAGGACACATCACGGGTACGTCCTTGTTGTCCACGCAGGGGGGGGGGGGCTCTGTAAGTTTTCTTTTTAGGTTTTTAGATAATGGCAATTCCAATGGTGAACTTTTTGTTTCGATCCGGCGGCATTTTTGAGGATTTCTAGCTCTCAAAATTCCTATAGATTTGTTTTTAAATTAAGATTTTACTATTAAGGTTAATCGAAATCTTAATTACCAATCCTATACTATATTAAATACTACGATTGCCGTATCTAACGAGGCTAGGGGTATTAAGGCGAATCTCTTAGGGAATGTTTTGGGGGGAGGGGGGTGCTATTAAGCGGAAAAAAAATATGTGCATGCAGGTTTTCAAAAGGGCATATAAGCAATATCATAGGCACTGCATCGCTATCATAGAAACTTTTAAAGGAGCTCATCCGATTTGAAAGGAAAATTTCTAGTGCCCTTTTCAAGAGTCAAAAGAACTGAAGGGCAAGCAGCCCCCCTCCCAAGCCCATCAATTATCCAAAAATATCCAATAAAAATTTGAGCATGCCATTTTGTTCAGTATAGTTGAAACGTCTAGTTACTGTGTCTCTGGAGATGTCTACCTTCCACAGCCCACAGAGCAAGGGATGTAAGCTATGTAATTTGCCCGTTGTTTATATTTACGGTATTTGTTATTTGGAAAGAGGGTCTTTTTAGTCTTTTGAACACCGAAGGTCAAATATGCCCTCTTTCTCATTAACAAATACTATATGTAAAAAATTAGCAAATTGCATAACTTACAGCTCTTGTTCTTAGGGCTGTGGGGGGTTAAAATCCTCAACATCCCAAAGGTCAGAGAATCCTGAGGGGAAAGTTGAACTAAATCGAAACATTTTAAGGGCACACTGGTTGTCAAAAGCGGGAAAAATCAAGAATGACTGAGGGTATTAAGTTGAAACTTTACGAGAGTGATGGGGGAGGGGGGTGATCTATTGACTAAGAGCATGTTCAGGGGATCCAAAAGGTAATATGTGCAACTATCCAAAAGGTAATATGTGCATCTTGCCACTATTGCTACTATTACGACTGATACGACTACTTCTTCTACTGAGGTTAAGGATATTAAGGTGAAACTTTCAGGGGTCACCCTGTTCGTACTGCAACTACTACTAATGCTGCCACTTCCGGTACTAATACTGTTATTACTATGACTACCACTACTGAGGCTAGGGGTTGGAAGTTGAAACTTTCAGGGAATGTTTAGGGGATTTTGAACTCAATAAAAACACACTCTGAACAAGCAGTTTATCAAAAGGGCGTATCAGCAGTATCCCAGGAATGGTCTAGGGATTTAAGTTGAATTATGAAGTATATGTATACTACCCCTCCTACTTCTATCACTACTACTAATACTACTATTAAGGCTGAGAGTATTAAGGAGACATTTTCAGATGATGTTGGGGGAGGGGTATGTTAATTTAAATTAAAACACCGTGTTTGTAAACAGCCTGTCAAATGGCCGTATCAGCAGCATATCGAGAACAGCTTATAATATTAGGTTGAAACTTTCAGAACATGCTGAGGGGTATGTTGAGTAAATAAATCACACTATGTGCATACTATTATTACTAATAGTAGTACTTCTACTGCTGTTAGTACTTATATTTCTAAGGCTTATGATATTAATATGGAAATTTCAGGGACTGTTGAGGGGGATGCTGGGCTAATTCAAAACATAGCGTAAGCACATCCAGGCTGTCAAAATAACATAGATACAATTTTCTAGGAATGGTATTCAGTTTTATCATAGGCAGCGCAATAGCGCTGCCTAAGTAAAGAACGATGTTGGCACAATGTATTATTATTTTTATTTTTTGTTTTTTTTTGGTCTTAGACCAGGGCACTTCGTATCGAAGGAGTTGTCGTAGAAACTTCTTAAATGGCTCATTTGATCGGAAATTGAAACTGCTAGTGCCCTTTTTAATAGTCGAAATTGATTGGAGTGCAACTAACCCCCCTCCCGCACCCACCGTTTCCCCAAACACATCCAATCAAAATTGTGAGATAGCTGTTTTGTTCAGCGTAGTTGAATGGTCCGGAAATTATATCTTTGAGGATGACCCCCCCCCCCGAGCCTTCAGGGTGAAGCTTGTAAGTTACGCCCTGGGGGCACGTAAGGTTTTCATAGAAAGCGTTGTCGTAGAAACTTCAAAAAGGGTTCATTCGATCTGAAATTGAGAGGGCTAGTGCCCCTTTTGACAATCGAAAGTAATCGCAGGTCGAATGCCCCCCCCCCTCCCCACGCCCATCATTTCTCCAAACACTTCCGATGAAATTTTGATATAGCCATGTTGTTCAACGTAGTTGAAAAGTCTGTAAATTATGTCTTTGAAGGTGACAACTCCTCCCCCCACAGCCCTCAGGACAAGGGTTGTAAGTTATGCCCTTGGGGCATATAAGGTTTTTTATAGAAAGTGTTGTCGTAGAAACCTCAAGAAGGGCTTATTTGATTGGAAATTGAGAGGACTAGTGCCTTTTTATCCGTTGAAAGTGATCAGAAGGCAAATGCCCCTCTTCCCCCCCCTCCATGCCTATCATTCCTAAAATACTTCCAATCAAAATTTTGATATAGCCATTTTGTTGAACGTAGTTGAAGGATCAGGAAATTATGTCTTTTTGTATGATAACCCCCCCCCCCCACCAGCCCTCAGGGCTAAGATTGTAAGTAATGATCAAAATTTTTATATGGGCATGTTGTTCAACGTAGTTGAAAAGTCTGGAAATTATGTATTTGAAGGTCATAGGCCCCCCCACAGCCCTCAGGACAAGGGTTGTAAGCTATGCCCTTGGGGCATATAAGGCTTTTATAAAAAGTGCTGTCGTAGAAACTTCAAAAAGGCCTTATTCGATTGGAAATTGAGAGGACTAGTGCCTTTTTTATCAGTTGAAAGTGATCGGAGGGCTAATGCCCCCTCCCTCCTCCACGCCCATAATTTCCTAAAACACTTCCAATGAAAGATCTTAAGCCAAACTGGCCAGCCATGACAAAAAACCAACAGAGAGAAAAAACTCAATGAAAAAAACAACAAACGAGAATCCACTGGCTGCAGTCTCGTTTGTTGTTTTTTTTTTTTCATTGAGTTTTTTTCTCTGTTGATTTTTTAAACACTGCATATCAAAATTTTGATATAGCCATTTCGTTCAACGTAGTTGAATGGTCTGGAAATTATGTCTTTGAAGATGACAAATCCCCATTCAGCCCTCAGGGCAAGGGTTGTAAGTTATGCCATGGGGGCATATAAGGGTTTTATAGAAAGCGTGGTCATATAAACTTTGGAGGGGGCTAATGGATTGGTAATCAGAAGCTCTAGTGCCCTTTTTCAAAGTCAAAGTGATCGAAGGACAGCTATCCCCCCCCCTACACACACACACGTCGTATTGTCCCAAAATGCATCTACTAGAAATTTGGAGATAGCCATTTTCTTCAAAATAGTCTAAATATCATATAACAATGCTTTTGGGGTTGAAACAAATCCCCAGAGCCTAGAGGCAAGGGTCGTAAGTTATACCCCGAGGGCATTTAAGATTTATAGGGAAGGGATGGTTGTATAAACTTTAGAGGAGGCTCATCTGGCTGAAAATTGGAAGTTCTAGTTCCCTTTTAAGAGTAAAAAGTGACGGAGGGCATTTAGCCCCCCCCCCTACAACCCTTCTTTTCACCAAACGCATCTGATTAAAATTATGAGATAGTGATTTTCTTCAAAATAGTCCAAAGAACGTATAATAATGCCTCTAGGGTTGACACAACCCCCCGACGCCCTGGGGATAGGGTTGTAAGTTATAGCATGAGGGCATATAAAGTTTTTTATGGAATGGGCGGTCGTATAAACTTCAGATGGGGCTCATTATATTTAAAACTGGAATTTATAGCGCACTTTTTAAGAGTCAAAGTGATTTGAGAGCAACCAGCCCCCCCTCCCCTCTAAGCACATCAGTTCCCTTAATACCTCCAATCAAAATTTGGAGATAACAGTTTTGTTCATCGTAGTTGAAGGGTCCGGAATTTATTTCTGTGAGGAAGACCCCCCCCCCTACAGTTCTCAGGGCAAGGGTTGTAAGTTATGCCCTGGGGGCATATAAGGTTCTTATAGAAAGGTGGTAGTATATGCTTTGGAGGGGAATCATTGGATTGGTAATCAGAAGATCTAGTGCCCTTTTTAAGAGTCAAAGTGATCAGAGTGCAGCTACCCTCCCCCTCCCCGCACACCCAAACACGTCGTGTTTTCCTGAGATGCATCCAATAGATATTTTGAGACACGTCTTTTATTCAAAATAGTCCAAAGATCATATAGTAGGGCTTTTGAGATTGATATAAACTACCAGAGCCTAAGGGCGAAGGTTTTAAGTTATGCTCTTGGGATATTTAAGGTTCTTATGGAAGGCATGGTTGTATAAACTTTAGAGGTGGCTCATTTGGTTGAAATTAGACGTTCTATTTCCTTTTTAAGAGTCAATACTGATAGAGGTCGACTAGCCCCTCCCCCACCAACTACCCCTTTTTCTCCAAATGTATCTTATTGAAATTATGTGATGGCAATTGTGTTTTTAATAGTCCAAAGAACATATAACAATGCCTCCAGGGTTGACACAACCCCCCAGAGCCCTGGTGCAAGGACTTTAAGTTGTGCCCTGGAGGTATATAAGGTTCTTATAGAAAGGGTGGTCGTATTATATGCAGATGAATCTCATTTTATTTTAAATTGGAAGTTATAGTGTCGTTTTTAAGAATCAAAGTGACTTGAGAGAACCCCTCCCCCACTATGCCCATCATTTTCCATAACAAACACTCAAACAAAGTTTTGAGACATCAATTTTAGCAGCATTGTTGAAAAACTCAGTAATTATGTCTTTGGGTATGTCACCCCCCCCCCCCCCTCCCGAGGCCTCAGGCCAAGGGCTGCAAGTTGTGCAATTTGTTCATTGCTTGCATATAGTATATGTTATTGAGAAAATGTATGCATGTTTGACTTCTACTTTCCCAAAATACGAAGGGCATTAAGATGAGTCTTTCAGGGAATGATGAGGGAGTGTTGAACTAAATCATAACTTGTTATGTGTATATGGGTTGTCAAAAGTACTATTACTACTACACTACTATCACTGAAACTAATACTCTTAAGCGAGTACTACTAAGGCTGAGGATATTGAAAAAAATATTTCAAGAAACGTTAAGGAAAAACTCGAACCAAGTCAAAACATAATATGTGTATACAGATTGTTGATACGGGCGTATCAGGAATATTTTTGGAACGGCTCATCATACCAGGAGGAAGCTTCAGGGGCATCATCAGTGGGATGTTCAGTTGATCAAATGGCAAAATGTACCTGTTATTACTGCTGTTAACACTGGTGCTACTACTGTTACTACTAATAATTATACACTTTTACTGCTACTACGGTTCCTACTACTACCACTACTACTGTGATACTAGTACAATCAAGACTACACGTATGAAGGTGAAAATTTGACAGAATATTGAAGGGGAGTTTGAACTAAATCAAAACACATTATGCGCATGCAGATTATCAAAAGGGCGTATCTCAAGAATTGATTTGGATATAAAGTTGAATCTTTCGGAGAATACTTACAGGGGAAGGTCAATTGGCAAAAAGGTAACATATGCATGTCACTACTAACACTAATGCCACTGCTACTTTTCCTTATTCTACTACTGCTACTAAACTACTCCAACTACTACTCCAATTGCAACAGCTTATAAAGCTTAGAATATTAAGGTGAAAAGAGCGTCAGAAGGATGTCAAAATGGCACATCAACAATATTTTTGGAACGGCTTAACGTGTCAAGGTGAAACTTCTTGGGCATCATGAAAGTGATGTTCAACTGACCAAAAGGCAATATGCACATGCTACTATCGCTAATAATACTGCTGCTACTACTACTGCTAATAAAACACTAACACTGCAACTGCTTTTACTATCACCGAAACTACTGTGATAATAGTACTATTAAGGCTAAGTCTATGAAGGTAAAATTTGAGAGAATATTGATGGCAAATTCGAACTGACAAAAGAGATTATGTGCATTTAGATTGTCAAAATAGCGTAACTCAAGAATTGATTTCTGTATTAAGTTGGAACTCTCAGAGAATAATTAAAGGGGAAGATCAACTGACCAAAAGGCAATATGTGCACACAACAGCCAATACTGCTGGTACTGCAACATTTACTAGTTCTACTACTACTATTACTATTGCTCCAATTACTACTTCTATCGCAACTCTTTATAAGGTTAAGGGCATTAAGACGAAAATTTCAAAAAGTATACGAATATGCAGGTTAAAAAAGAGTAAATTGACAATATCATAGCAATGGCTAATTGTATTAAGTTGAGTAGTTATACTACTGCTGTGACTACTATTACAACTATGCCTAAGGGTATGAAGATGAAATTTTGAGAGAATATTTCTGAAAATTTCTGTTGTGCGATGTAAACCTGCCATCCGTATGCAGGTTGTCAAAAAGGCATATCAGCAATATCTTAGGAACAGTTTCGTATGTGAAATTAAAACTTACAACGCTTGTTGTGGGGGATGTTGAACAAACCAAAAGACAATATTTGCATCATAATACTACTGCTCCCACTCCTACAACTACTACTACTACTGCTGCTATTATTCAATTCAATTTATTAATCGAATAAACATAACACAAACATCAATGACAATAAAGATCCTAGAAGAGAACTTGTTAAGGACCAAAACAAAAGAAAAAATTAAAGTGACACTGAAAATAAAAGATAGAAGAATAAAACATGGGTAATTAAAGCAAATTGATTAAAAGTTGAAAGATTAAATTGTATTATCAAGTTTTATTATATTGTTGTACAGCGTGCAGAAACTTGTGGCTAGCTCAACACTGGAGGGTATTTTGTTCCATTGGATAATAGATTTGTAAATGGGAGATTGCTGGGCAGCACTAGAAACGCATTTAGGAATTATAAAGGCTCTATCGGATGAACGGAGACAGTGGGTTTCCGAATTATTAATTTTGTAATGGGTGAGTAGTTGAGGAGGAAGATTATTGTGGAAAGCAGAGTAAGCAAGTGATAAGTTTAGTTTTTTTATGTTTTGATCTAGTGGAGCTATGCCAAAATCTGAGTAAAAATCACGGGTTGGATATAGACGGGGAAGCCGAAAAACTGCTTTAATGGCACGGTTTCTGGGCAAATTTGAGTTTTTAGTGAAGGACCGGTTTGTTTTTCCCCAAACTGATCCGCAATAAGAAAAGTAAGGAAAAATAAAGGAATAATAGAGGGTAACTAGAATGTCAGGAGTAAGAAAATGATTCACACGGTTAATCATAGCTACTTGTCTCAAAATAATTGCAGTGATGTAAGAAATATGATTAGAGAATGACAAGCATGAGTCAATAAATACACCAAGAAACTTGGCAACCTCCACTTGTGGGAGGATGTCGGAGGAGTACTTGAGATCAAGAGCAGGTTGGATTACGTCTTTGTTGTAGGGGGTTCTGAATAATACTACTTGACTTTTTTTTTGCTATTAATGGTCATGTTATTCGTAAGGCACCGCGCCTGGACTCTATTCAGAAGGACTTGGGCAGAGGCTATTGCCGATGGTAAAACTATAATTACTGGTGCTACTAATACTGCTAATAAATCTAAGGTTTTTAAGGCGAAAATTTAGGCATTATTGTAACTGTATTGAAATAAATCGAAACATACCATGCCCACATAGGTTGTCAAGAGGGCGTATCAGCAATGCTTCAGGACCGGTTGATGGTGTTAAGTTAAAAATTTCATCGTGTATAGAAGGGGATGTTGAAATAAAAGGTGCTATGTACATACTGCTACTACTGCCACTACAATTATTGGCACTACACAAGCTAAGGGCATTAAGGTGAAGCCTTCAAGGAATATTGAGGCGGATGCTGAAATAAATCAAAGCGAACTGTGATCATGTAGATTGTCAATAGGGTGACAAAGCAATATTACAATAACACCTTACATTACTAAGTTGGACCTTTCAGGGTAAGTTGTGACAGATTTTGAACTAGCCAGAAAACACTATGTGTATACTTTTGATACTTCTTCTACGGTTACTGTGACTAACGACACTTAAGGGCATTAAGTTGAAACGTTTAGGGAGAGTTTCAATTAAATAAAAAAAGTAAACGCATGCAAGTAATAAAGGGGCATATAAGAAATATCATAGGCAGCGCTGCTCTATCATAGCAAGTAATATCATTGATAATTTAAAGGAGCTAATTTGGTTGGAAATTCAAAATTCTAGTACCCTTTTTAAGAGTCAAAAGTGATTGGAGGGCAACCAGCCCTCCTCCTTTAGCTTATAATTTTCAAAACACTCCCAATCTATTTTCTATTATTTTCTTAAGCATAGCTGAACGGTATTGTATCTGTATCTCTAGGGCTTTTGAGTTGGTCTACCCCCCCTTCCATTTATACAATTCGCCCATCAGAGGCAACGCTGTAGCGTTGCCTGTAGTAAAGGCCATACGGCTCCAATGTTTTATTATTATTTATTTATTTTTTGCCCAGAGGCACTTCATACGGAAGGGGTCGTCGTAGAAACTTCAAAGGGAGCTCATTCGATTGGAAATCGAGAGTTCTAGTGCCCTTTTTAATAGTCGAAAATGATTGGAGGGCAACTAGCCCCCCCCACGCCCATCATTCCCCCAAACACATCCAATCAAAATTTTGAGATAGCCATTTTGTTCAGCGTATTTGATTTCCAGATAGAAAATATATTTTTTAGGAGGACACTCCCCCACAACCCTCAGGGCAAGAGTTTTAAGTTATGCCCTGGGGGCATATAAGGTTTTTATAGAAGGCGTTGTCGTAGAAACTTCAAAACAGGCTCATTCGATTGGAAATTCAAAGGGCTAGTGCCCTTTTTAATAGTCAAAAGTGATTGGAGGGCAACTAGCCCCCCCCCCCCCACGCCCATCATTTCCCCAAATACATCCAATCAAAATTTTGAGATAGCCATTTTGTTCAGCGTAGCTGATTTCCAGATAGAAAATATGTTTTTGAGGAGGACAATCCCCCACAACCCTCAGGGCAAGGGTTTTAAGTTATGCTCTTTGGGCATATAAGGTTTTTATAGAAGGTGTTTGTTGTAGAAACTTCAAAAAAGGCTCATTCGATTAGAAATTCAAAGGGCTAGTGCCCTTTTTAATGGTCGAAAGTGATTGGAAAGCAACTAGCCCCCCCCCCCCGCCCTTCATTCCCCCAAACACGTCCAATCAAAATTTTGAGACAGCCATTTTGTTAAACGTAGTTTTAAGTTCTGGAAATTAGGTCTTTGAGGATGACAACTCCCCAACAGCCCTCAGGGCAAGGCTTGTAAGTTATGCCCTTGGGTCATATAAGGTTTTTTATAGACAACATTGTCGTATAAACCTTAGAGAGGGCTCATTTGATTGGAAATTGAAAGTTCTAGTTCACTTTTTAAGCGTCAAAAGATATTGGAGGGCAACCAGCTTCCCCCCCCCCTAAACCCTATTTTCCCAAACGCATCCAATAAAAATTTTAAGATAGCTATTTTGTTAAAAATAGTTCAAAGATTATATAACAAAAATTCCGGTGTTGACACAACCCACCAGGGCCCGGGGGCAGGCGTTATAAGTTATGCCCTGGGGGCATATATGGGTCTTATGGAAGGGATGCTCGTATTTACTTCAAAGAGGTATCATTTGATTGGAAATTGAAAGTTGTAGTTCACTTTTTAAGAGTCAAAAGAGATTGGAGGGCACCTAGCCCCCCCCCTCCACGCCCTTTCCCTCAAACCCATTCGATAAGAACTTTGAGATATCTTTTTTTTTAAATAGTTCAAAGACCATATAAGGAAAACTCAGGGGTCAACACAGCCCCCCAGGGCCCGAGGGCAGGTGTTGTAAGTTATGCTCTTGGAGAATATATGGTTCTTATTGAAGGGATGCTCGTAAAAAACTCAAGAGATGGCTCATTTGATTGGAAATTGAAAGTTCTAGTTAAGTTTTTTCGAGTCAAAAGATATTGGAAGGCAACTAGCCCCCCACGCCCCTTTTCCCCAAATGCATCCAATAAAAATTTTGAGATAGGCATTAAGTTAAAAATTTCTCTAAAGTCAGATAACAAAAACTCAGGTGTTGTCACAACCCCCCAGGGCCCGGGGGCAGGCGTTGTAAGTTATGCCCTGGGGCATATATTGTTCGTATGAAAGGGATGCTCCGTTAAACTTCAGAGAGGGCTCATTTGATTGGATATTGAAATCCAGCCCTTTTTAAGAGTCAAAAGTGATCAGAGGGCAACTGCCCCCCCCAAGCCCTTTTCCCCCAAATACATCTGATAAAAAATTTGAGGTAGCCATTTTGTTAAAAATAGTTCAAAGATCATATAACAAAAACTCCTTTACGTATGATCATTTCGTTAAAAATAGTTCAAAGGTCAGATATGAAAAACTCCTGTGTCGACACAACCCCCCCAGGGCCGGGGCAGGCGTTGTAAGTATTGCTCTGGGGGCATATATGGTTCTTATGGAAGGTATACTCGTATAAACTTCAGAGAGGGTTCATTTGAATGGAAATTAAAAGTTGTAGTACATTTTCTCAGAGTGAAAAAAGATCAGAGGGCAACTAGCCCCTCTCGCCCTCCGCGCCTTTGGGCGTATCGGATGGATAAACCCATCCGATAAAAATTTCAGGTGACCATTTTGTTAAAAATAGTTCAACCATCCAATATTGAAACTCCAGGGTCGACACAACCTCCCAGGGCCGAGGGACAGGCATTGTAAGTTATACTCTGGGGATTTATATGGTTTTTATAGAAGGGATACTCGTATAAACTTCAGAGAGGGCTCATTTGATTGAAAATAGAAAGTTCTAGTTCACTTTTAAAGAGTCAAAAGAGACTGAAGCTTAATCTAGTCCCCCCACGCCCCTTTTTCCCAAACCCATCCGATAAAAATTTTGAGATAGCAATTTTCTTAAAAATAGTCCAAACATCAGATAATAAAAACTCCGAGGTTGACACAAACCCATTTTTTCACTTTGATATTGTTACTTTGATATCAGTTTTGATACTTTGATGAATATTTGATTATTATTTTTTTAAGTTTGATTTTGAAATAAGGAATTTTTAAAAGCTTGAAATTTTTTGCAATCAAAAACGAACAAAAATTAATTGAAAAAAACTTCCGAAAAAAATCAGTTTTTCAAAGAAAAGTAAAGGCCATTTTAAACTTAAACTCAGCAAATACAAATACCTTTTAAAATTCAAACTCAAAACGACCAGAAATTACTATTAAAGAATAAATGAAACCCAAAACGAACAGAAATTAAATAAACAATCATAGCAAAAACATACAACAAGTAATGATATAAATGAATAAATAGATCTTAAAGCGAGTAATGCTTAGATTGAATATGAAAACCAAGCTTTTGGTTTTCATTTTCCAAGCTTTTGGTTTGGTTTTCAGGTATTTGTATTTGCTGAACTTAAGTTCAAAATGGCCTTTACTTTTCTTTGAAAAACTGATTTTTTCGGAATTTTTTTTTTTTTAATTAATTACGTTTAAGAACTAAATGTTGCCTTAAGATTAAATCAAAATGCACTCTGCTAATGCTAGTTGCCGAAAAGACATCTCAGTAGTATCCCAAGAGCGACTGAGGGTATTATGTTCAAACTTTAAGGGCTACTTCTATTACTACTCGTGCTCTTAAAATTTAACCAAATCAAAAGAGTGTAAGTGTATCCAAGCTGTCAAAGAGCATAGATAGATTTTTTTTTTTTTGCGAATGGTATCAAGTTTTCGATTTCAGATCAACTAGAGGAGGTATAAAACTAAATTAAACACTATTATTTGTGTCCAGATTTTGATAAGGGTGTAAGTTGTTAAAAATTCTTTTAAATTTTTTTCCAGCATTCAAAGTAGGCCAAACTATAAATTCTTACAGGAAGACCCAAAAGAATTTAACTATTATTTTCTTTTTCCCTGAAAAGACTATGTCAATATAAAACGAACAGAAATTCATTGAAAAAAACTTTCCACAAAATAAGTATTTCAAAGAAAAGTAAAGAACTCCATTAAACCAAAAATGAACAAAAATCAAATCAAATAATCTGCTAAGCGTAAAACTACCACAATTCAGCATTGATAAATAAATGAAACCCAAAACGAACAGAAATTACAATAAATAACTGAGTCAAACTCAAAACGAGCGGAAATTAACTTGAGTACGACTCAAAACCCCTATGCCTTCCCAAGGCCAGAACATAATCTGTACTTTACTGAATTTTTTTTTTTTTTATGTTTTCAATTTTATAACTTTAATAAATGTCAGTATATGTATATTAAACTGATAATGCACATTTATTTGTATTTTTCGGTAAAGCGCAAAAAATGTTCTGGCCTTGGGAAGGCATAGGGGTTTTGAGCCCTACTCATGTTAATTTCTGCTCATTTTGAGTTTGACTCAGTTATTTGTTGTTCGTTATTGTTCGGTTATTCTTTTTTTTGTTCTTTTTCTGGAAAAACATTTTAGGTTAATTCCAGTAAAGAATTAACCTATATTCCTATAAGAACTAAATTTCGTTAAAAATAAATTTTCTGACTGATGAAGTAGGAAATCTGTTGTTTTAATGTTCCCTTGAGAAACGGGAATTAACTAGACTGGGCTCATCTATGTTATAGGATAGAAATCAGACATAAAAGAAATAATACACCATATACCAATGCCATTCTCATTGCGTTTCAGACCCAAAACTTCCCCCTCGCCCCTAATTTGGTCAAATACAGTCTTAAACTCCCTAAAAAAAAGTTTGCGATGGTTGTGGGTTTTTTTCGTAAAAGACTTCAGATCTTGCATATAGCCTTTGGCTATATGCTAAATATTGCTGGTTCTGTTGTTTTGAAACTGGCTTCCTTTTCAATTTTAAACCAACTACTGATGGAAAATAAGTTCAATAAATAGCATAAACCCACAAAATAAGGACAATTTTATGTATAGCCTATGGTTATATCTGGCCCTGTTGAGGGGGGGGGGCTGGTTGTGGGATTTGGAAAGAGCATGGAATGGGGATTCAAATGATATGTTTCTTATTCTTCTTCTATTTGTTTTCTGTTCTATAAGCAAAATTAACCAGGAACCAAAATTAACCTTACTATTTATTGCTACGTTTCGCCAATATTTCGAATGAACTTACCTCTGCACACATAAATAACATCTCTTTGGGCCATTCAGCCTATTCAATAAAGCAGCCTATTCAGCCTATTCTATTCTTGATATTTAATCTTCTACTTACATGTGCCTATTGCTGCTTATTCGAAGTATTCAAAGACACAAATGGCTGATCTTATAGCCAAAATTAGTACATCTATAAGAAATCACGCTTTCCTTCTATTTGCAACCATTGCTTTATTCATAAATATGAAGAACTTGCAGAAAAAAAGTGAGAAAAAATGTGTTTATTTACTGATATACTACATAAAATTACGTTTTTTAGCTATTGAGCCAAATGTGCTGAAACTTTTTGTACCAATCCACGGCCTGAAAAACTAGAGAAAATGGATAAAAACCTATATGAGTACTGTCTCTCACCTTCTAATTCCTTAAAAAAAAGTATCAGATGATATTCTTTGGTTTTGGCAAGATATATTTTTGCAGAATAGTTCATAACTTCTAACGTCAAATAATATTTCTTTCAGGCTTTTTACTTCCACAACGTGAGAAAATATCCCTTTAGTATATTGACAATAGAACAACGATGGACTTACGCACTTCTCCCATTGCTGCTCTTATATAATAGTACGTTTCTCTTTTTTTTGTCTCTAGGATAAGGCCTTAAAAATAAAGACGCTGCACAGCGAAGTAAAAGAGTGTGCCAAATGCACGTGCCTTGCAGTTATATTGAATTCCAATTTCAACTGTTCGACTGGACTGTTCTGTTGCGTTTTAAAGGACATTTTCAACAACAAAAATGTGCGAATACAAAGATGGGCGAAAATGAAACATCATGTAACGATGTGTCTGTTGTGCCTTTACGTCCCATGATTTCAGACTAAAAAACTTCCGAGTTCTGATGTTTTTTTGTATTCATCAATATTCTAATGTTTCTGTCAAATAAAATTACATATAATCAAGCAGTGTCAAGCAATTTCGAACCAGACGGGACTTTTGTCTCCTGCAAAGAGTCTAGTGCTCTAGAGAATTCCCTTTCATCTGAAGGAAGAGAATTGATCCAAGGATCTCCCCTTCCTCTCGGCAAATACAAAAAAAAAATATAGCCTAAAAATGCACTTATTTCGTTCCAATTTGTCAAAGATTCCCCTGAGATCTATCCACTGGCATTATTGACTGACACTGGTCTAAAATTCACTTTGTTCTCCAGGAATGCGCAATTAACATGTTACTTGAATCAGGGGTGGATCCAGGGGTGCGGTTTTAGGCGCACGTGCCCTCCCCCCCCCCCCCACAAGAAGGTCGAGAATTACACTAATTACAGGATTGGAGGGGCAAAAAATACCGATGCGGGAACCGTATTTTTATGGAACAAGTGGTTTTTTGCAATAAATTTAGGTTTTTCGCTTGTTTTGAGATTTTGTTTGTTTTGATTTTCGAATTATTATTTTTATGCCTGGAATCAATTTTTAAGCCTGGGCACAGAGAAGGAGTAGACGGATAATAGGTAAACGAAAAAAAAGTCTTATGACTCAATTTATGTCTTTACTTATTGGTTACAAGTCATAAATGTTACAAGTCTTAAAAAAATTTACGAAATAATGGGCAAATTTGTATTATAATATTCTCCTTTAATGAGCGACAAAACTATTGCAAAATGTGCAATATGTTCTTAGACGAATAAAAAAAAAAAAATAATAAACCACAAACCAATATAATCAACAGTGTTACATGACAAGACAAAATTGAATTTTCTAAAACTCTATTCGGATGTTTTTAACTAAAAGTTTTGCAATGAAATGACATTCACTCTATTCAATACTCCATAAGTCTAAACGCAGATTAGTAGTAGTAGATGTAATGACCGGAACAACTTTTATTTTTACAGCAAGTGAAATTGAATAAATCAAACAAATTATAAAAATGAAATGTAGTTATGTTGCACCACTCCCATTCAAGTTATGTCAAATATGTCAAGCTCGATTCATGCTTGATCAAAATTGTCAAATTTGTCTGTGTTTGGACTAAGTCTACTGGAATTGGTAGCAAAAATGTAAAATGTATGAAATTTCGGGGGCCGGAAGTTCCCTCCCGATCCTCATCGTACAACTAGTTTGGAATTTTGTTTTAATTGCTCGATGTTTCTTTACCTTTGTCTAGTCATTTTTTTTTTTTTTAGATCCTCTTTTGACTGTAAAATACCTACCAAAGTCTAGCTTTTGGTACTTCATGGATTCGTTGTTTCAAGCCAGTTTTCTATGTGGACTGCTTTTGTTTTGGCTCTGTATCTACCATGGTCTAAGACAGGTAAAATTGATTTTGTTTTATGAGATAAATTAATTTTATAGATAATTTTTTTTGTTGCTATATTGAAAAATAAAATTTCATTTAAAAGGACATCACTGTATGACGAAGCGAACAATGGTGGTAGGAAAAAGCTGGGGGATAGGGCTTTTGTTGGTTAAGAGCCAACATGGGAGCGTGATTGTGAGCGGAGGTCAGTGAAGTGCTGGAACACTCTCTCTCTCTCTCTCTCCTCTCTCTCTCTCTCTCTCTCTCTCTCTCTCTCTCTCTCTCTCTCTCTCTCTCTCTCTCTCTCTCTCTGTCTCTCTCTCTCTCTCTCTCTCTGTCTCTCTCTGTCTCTCTCTCTCTCTGTCTCTCTCTCTCTCTCTCTCTCTCTCTCTCTCTCTCTCTCTCTCTCTCTCTCTCTCTCTCTCTCTCTCTCTCTCTCTCTCTCTCTCTCTCTCTCTCTCTCTCTCTCTCTCTCTCTCTCTCTCTCTCTCTCTCTCTCCTCTCTCTCTCTCTCTCTCTCTCTCTCTCTCTCTCTCTCTCCTCTCTCTCTCTCTCTCTCTCTCTCTCTCTCTCTCTCTCTCTCTCTCCTCTCTCTCTCTCTCTCTCTCTCTCTCTCTCTCTCTCTCTCTCTCTCTCTCGCTCTCTCTCTCTCGCTCTCTCTCTCTCTATCTCTCTCTCTCTATCTCTCTCTCTCTGTCTCTCTCTCTCTCTCTCTCTATCTCTTTATGTCTCAAAGAGTGTATGTGTGTTGTTTATGGGAAATGTGAAAGCTGTTCTAGGACAATATTCTTTTTCATCAAAGCTCTTTGGTCGTGTTTTACAGTTGTTTTTCTTTTTTTTACAGTAAAACCATCTAATTAATGTGACTTTTTTTAAGAATGAAAGGAGCTTCCTGATTTTCTATTTTCCTAAAATAACCGTGGTTGGAACACTTTGGCTCTTAGCAGTTATTGTTGAAACGACCCAGAATTCAAGGGAATTAGAAGATCCAACTTATAGCTATATGCTTGACTCTACCCATCTTTTGGTAATATATTTGTTATTCTTACTTTACTTACTGTAGGCTATTGTACTATAATCTACCCTTTGAATTGTAGTCTGGGTGATTGGAATTGCAATGGAAAAAGGGAAGATACAAAAGCTGCAGTTTAATCAATTTCTAGAGTTTCCCCAGGATATAAAATCCCCGATAAAAAAAAAACAAGAAAAAACTAGAACAAAATCTATAGCCGTATCATAGTTGTTCCCTTAGGCTCAACCCAGTAAAGAGTGTGACTTGGCTCACTCTTTACTAACTCACGCATTCGTCTTAATAGTAAAAGTTTATTGCGAAAATATAGTTTATGGGAACATCTAAAAATAGTTTCAAACCCCTTGAAAATACAGTAGGGTTGAAAGGAAAAATGCATCATTGGCATCACCATGGTCGAAAAACCCCTATTTAGAGGTTTTCAGTCCCCCATGTACGAGTCCCTTTGTTTTTTCTCCGCTACTAGTGGGCCACTGAAACATCGTAGATAGCTGTCAAAGGGCTCATTAGAAATCTAATGCTACCATCCACGAAGTTTTTATTTTTCTTATAAAATCGTCTGTATATACTTTTTTTTTATCAAAGATATATGGTTTGGACCAAATAAGTGATTTTGGCACTATTTTAGCAAAAGAATAGTTTATAGCCGTGCTAAACATAGTTTGGTAAACCATTTCAGATTACATAGAACTGGGAGAAGGAGGATTCAGGGGCTGGGAGCTAAGAGTATGGGAAGGATTAAGTTTGAAAGGGGTCTGCTTTTAAGCCTTGCTATTTTTTGTTTTTTTTTCGATAAATTGCTTCATTCACATTTTTGGACCTCCAAAACAAATACTCCATGGATAGCAAGGATTTTTTGTTACGCCTCGGGACAATGAAAAGAAGACATATTATGATATTTCATGTCACTATTCGGTATGGTTTGGTCGACAATCGTATGTTAGAAAGTGGTTGTCAAAAATTTTAAAAGTACAAAATAAAATGTTATTAGTAGAAAGGAAAATTTAATTGAAAGAAAGAAAAAGTGAAGGAATTCTCTTTATGTGTACTACAAAAACATGCACTTGATGATGGTGTTTCCTCAGATGATTTTCCAGTATTAGAAAACAGAAAGCCAATGCCAAATCTACAGAATAGCCGAGAGTTGGTTAGGTTGTGATTATAAGTTGAAATATTGACGAAAGTAATATGGTACCGTATACAAACGAATATTTTATTAGGTAATAGTGTAAGTAGATGGAAAAATTTCATTTATGGTATCAATCAGTTTTCGTTAGAGAGATTCTACCTGCCAACTATGGTTGAGGGGCTATCAAAGAGTTTGTGGTAACGATCTGTAAGCAAGGAGTGATTTGGCTCAATTGTATCTGAAACTTTCAAAAAGGCATTTTGATAAAAGTGTATACATCTAAAGAATTGGCTTTTTATGATAAATCCAAATATATGAAATTCATTAAGTTGAATGTTACCCATCTAAAGCTACAAGCCTGGAAAAATTTTCCTGGTTTTCGAAAAAGGGGGAACACCCCTAGAGAGTCATGCAATCTCAATGAAAATAACACCATCAGTTTCAACATACCAAAGAAACTTGCTGTTGACATTTCAAGTTCTTATATACAAAAATGTAGAATTTAGTGGGTTCTTCTTTGCCAGAAGAAAAATATCAGATGCGTGTTTATTTGTGTGTTTATTTTTTTCCCAGGGGTAATCGTATCGAGCTAATGGTCTAAGAAGATCGGGAAAGGGATCATTCGAGCAGAACTTAAAGTTCTGGTGTCCTTTATAATTAACGAAAAAGATTGGAAGGCCAATAACCCCCTCCCACGCCCCTCACATACCCAAAGACATACTATCCCAATTTTGATAAAGCCGTTTGGTTTGGCATAGTTAAAAGATCCAATAACTAAGACTCTGGAAATGACATGACCCCCCACAGCGTCTGGGAATGGGATGTAATTTATGGAATTTCCCTGTTGTCTAAATTTCTTATTTGCTATTTGGGAATATACGAACAATTTTTTTTTTTTTGGGGGGGGGATCTCTCAATGGGAAGGAAAGTTTCCGGGGAGAATTGCTTAGGGAAAGTTTTACTTGGGGGAGGGGGAATTACTTGCATGATTTGAAAAATAGATGGTAATTAAACAAAAAAAAAAAAAGATTTTTCAACTGAAAGCAAGGAGCAACATTAAAACATAAAACTAACAGAAATTATTGAGTATATGAGGGGATCTGTCCTATCTTCATCCCTCGCTCTTTACGCTAAAGTTCGACTTTTATCCTAATTAGAACGACTCTTGAAACACAAGGACTGTTGAATTTGAATGAGAAGTATTTTTCAAGAACTTTTAAGATGTTTGCGTAAATAGCAGGTGTTGAGGAAGGGGCAGCCCCCCTCATATACGGAATAATTTCTGTTTGTTTTAAGTTTTAATGTTCCTCCTTACTTTCAGTTGAAACAAAACTTTTTTTATAAGTCGATCAAGGCTGTGGTAAAATGCTGAAAACATGAAAGCCAAAATTAACGTTAACAGTTGATCAAATGGAAATAAAATTCCATATATAAGATACGAAAGCAAATGCATCGTGTTTTTTAAGGGCTGCTTTTTGATTTTTGAAAGCCAAGTGCTGTCTCAGCCTTGTAGCGCTATATGAATGAAGCAACCAACAAACGGAACGATCTATTGAGCATAATAATTATAATAAATCAGCTGCTGGAAATCTGGAACAAAGCACGAACTAACCTATGGATCTATCAACGATTAAACAGTTCATGGTAACGAACTGTAAGTAAAGAGCGACTCGGCTCAATAGTAACCGAAATTCTAAAAAACAAAATTTTGATATCAATAGATATATCCAAAGAAGCAGCTTATTAGGCTAAATCCAAAGATTCATCAAATTTAGTGTTACTCATCAAAAGTTGCGAGCCGGAGAAAATTTGATTTATTTTTGACAAAGAGGGTGGGGGGGGGGGGTAGGAAACACCCCCTAAAAGTCATAGAATCTTAATAAAAATTACACCATCCAATTAAGCACATTAGAGAACCCTATTAAGTATTTTTCAAATGAAAGTTTGCTAAGAAGAATTTTTAGGGCTGAATCATCCGCAAGAAATTTTACTGGGGGGGGGGCGGAGATTTTCAGCGAGGATGGAGCTGTCCAGAGGATACTTCATGTCAGACAAAATTTACACGCAGGAGTTTCTTGTGAGGGTGGAGATTTTTCAGGGAGGGTGAACCAGATTTATCGGCATTATTTGAAAACAATCAAAAATTAAATAATATAAACAAGTTTTTTTAACTGAAAGTAAGGAGCAACATTAAAACTCAAAAATGGAAAAAAATATTCTGTATATAAAGGGGTTCCCCCCTCCTCAATACCTTGCTTTTTACGCTAAAGTTTGACTGTTTGTCCCAGTTGTTTAAGAACGTGTCCTGAAAGACAACGGCTGTTTAATTGGAATAGGAAGCTTTTTTTAAATGCTAAAAGCTTTAGCATGAAAGCAAAGTATTGAGGAGGGGGTTCTCTCACTGTAAGAGTCCGAAACCTACTGCGTCACTGGGGCTTTACTGAAAACGAATTATATTACAAATATTTTCTTTTGTACTTAATATTGAAAATAAACATTAAAATTACTGTAAAATTTTGAACTGATGAGCTTTCAGCAATTAATATCATTATACATTAGATATTCAGTTTAATTTATTAGTTCTTTCTAAAATTGTTCAAGACTAATATAGTTTTACTACAAACAAGAGTTTGGATACTGCCCCCTTCCTTAACTGTAAAAACCTAAAGCCTACTGCTTCATTGGCACTTCACTGAAAACGAATTATATTGCAAATATTTTTTTTTCCAGTTCTTACAGCATTGAAAATTAAAATAAAATAACAGTGAAATAAAATCTTGAACTGATGGATCTTTCAACAATTAATATCATTATATATCAAATATTCAATTTGATTTTGTTTATGGTTTCCAAGACTGTTCAAGATACATATAGTTTTTAGTAAAGCGCCAATGACGCAGTAGGTTTTAGAAGAGAAGGAGGCGATACCCAACTCTTGTTTGTAGTGATTTTTGTTCATTTCAAGCTTGATTTGCATGTCCAATTTAAGTTTCACTCGTTTTAAGATTTATTTATTCATTTACATTAGTATCTACTGTATGTTTGTTTGCATCGATTGTTTATTTAATTTCTGTTCGTTTTGGGTTTCATTTATACTTGAATAGCAAAATATTGTTTTTCGTTTTAAGCTCAGTTTGCATATTCAATTTAAGCACTGCTCGCTTTTTTTTAATCAAATGGCATTTTCATTCAAATGAGCCCTTTCTGAAGTTTATACGAGCATCTCTTCTATAAGAACCATATATGCCCCCCAAGCCATAATTTATAACGCCTGTCCCCGGGCCCTCGGGGATTTTGTTGATCCTGGAGTCTTAATATCTGATGTTTGAACTATTTTTAACAAAAGGGTCACCTCAAAATTTTTATCGGATGGGTTTGGGGAAAAAAGGCGCGGAGGGGGGGGGGAGGTAGATGTCCTACGATCTCTATTGACTCTGAGAAAGTGAACTAGAACATTTGATTTCCAGTCAAATGAGCCCTCTCTGAATTTTATACGAGCATCCCTTTCACAAGAACCATATACGGTTCCAGGACATAACTTACAACCTCTGCCCCCCGGGCCCTGCGGGGTTGTTTCGACACCGGATTTTTTGTTACCTGACCTTTGAACAATTTAAAAAAAATTGTTACCTCAAAATTTGTATCGGATGGGTTTGGGGGAAAAAGTGCGTGGGGTGGGGCTACTTGCCCTCCGATCTCTTTTGACTCTTAAAAACTGAACTAGAACTTGCAATTTCCCTTCGAATGATCCCCCTCTGAAGTTAATACAAGCATCCCATCCATAAGAACCATGCCCTCAGGGCATAACTTGCAACGCCTGCCTCCGGGTCCTTGGGGGTTGTGTTGACACTGGAGTTTTTGTTACCTGACCTTTGGAGTATAATTAACAAATTGGCTATCTTAAAATTTTTGTCGGATGCATTGGGGGGAAAAGGGGTGTGGGGGATAGTTGCCCTATGATCTCTTTTGACTCTTAAAAACTGAACTAGAATTTTCTATTTCCAATTAAATGAGCTCTCTCTGAAGTTTATACGAGCATCCCTTCCATAACAGCTATATATATCCCCTGGGCATAACTTACAACGCCCACCCCGGGCCCTGAAGGATGGTTTCGACCCCGGACTTTTCGTTATATGATCTTTGAACCATTTTGAAAAAAATGGCTCTCTCAAAGTTATTATCGGATGGATTTGAGGAAAACAGGGCTTGGAGGGGGTGGGGGCTAGTTGCCCTCCGATCTCTTTTGACTCTTAAAAAGAGAACGAGAACTTTCAATTTCCAATCCAATAATTCCTACCCGAAGTTTATACGAGCATCCCTTCCATAAGAACTATATATGCCCCGAGAGCATTACTTAAAACGCCTGCCCCCGGGCCCTGGGGGGTTGCGTCGACACAGGAGTTCTCTTATCTCACCTTTGAAATATTTTTAACGAAATGGCTATCTCAAAATTTTTATCGGATGGGTTTCGGGAAAAAGGGTGTGTTTGGGGGGAGGGATAGTTGCCCCTGGATATCTTTTGACTCTTTAGAAGTGAACTAGAACTTTCAATTTCCAATCAAACGAGCCCTCTAAAGTTTATACGTGCATCCCTTTCTTAAGAACCATATACGCCCCCAGGACAACACTTACAACACATACCCCCCAGACCTTGACTGGTTGTGTCGACACCGGAGTTTTTGATGTCTAATTTTTGAACTATTTAAAAGAAATGGCTGTCTCAAAATTTGTAGCGGATGGGTCTGGGGAAAAATGGCGTCTGGGGGGGGGGGTAGATGCCCTTTGATCTCTTGACTCTTAAAAAGTGAACTAGAACTTTCAATTTCCAATCAAATGTAGTCTATGAAGTTTATACGAGCATCCCTTTCATAAGAACCATACGTGCCCTCAGGGGTTAACTTATAAAGTTTGCCTCCGCGCCCTGGGGGTTTGTATTGACACCGGAGTTTTCTTATCCGACCTTTGAACTATTTTTTACAACATGGCTATCTCAAAATTTTCGTCGGATAATTTTGAAAAAAAAGGTGTTGGGGGGGGGGGGCTAGTTACTCTCGGATCTCTTTTGACTCTTAAAAAGTGAACTCGAACTTTCAATTTCCAATCAAATGAGCCCTCTCTGAAGTTTATATGAATATCCCTTTCATAAGAACCATATATGCCCCAGGGCATAACTTACAACGCCTGCCCCCGTTCCCTGGGGGGTTTTGTCGACACCTGAGTTTTTGTTATCTGAATTTTGAACTATTTTTAACAAAATGGCTATCTCAAAATTTGTATCGGTTGCATTTGGGGAAAAAGGGGCATGGGGGGGCGGGCTAGTTGCCCTCCAATCTCTTTTGACTCTCAAGAACTTAACTAGAACTTTCAATTTCCAATCAAATGAACCCTCTATGAAGTTTGTAGGAGCATCTCTTCAATAAGAACCATATATTCCCTTAGGGCATAACTAACAACGCCTGCTCTCGGGCCCTGGGGGGTTGTGTCGACCCTGGAGTTTTCACCTTTGGTAACATTCTTAAAACTTTTATTGTTCATATTAAATATTAAATTCATCATCATGAATCATGGAATTATAAACTGGACTATTACAAAATTATTTGAAAAAAACTACGTTTTCTAAAGAGTTAAAGAGGCTGAGTTACAAGGTCGAACCTTAAAACGTACAGGGATTAGGAGGCACAGTTGGGGGGCTACCGCCCCCCAAACCCCCCGCTTTCGCAGCCTTTAAATAAAAAAAAAGTTTTTTAAACTGAAAGTAAGGAGCGACATTAAATCTTAAAACGAACAGAAATTATTCCGTATATGAAAGAGGCTGTGCCCTCCTCAACGCCTCGCTCTTTACGCTAAAGTTTTTATTGTTTAAAAAAAGAGTTGTGAGAAAGTCAAACTTTAGCGTAAAGAGCGAGGCGTTGAGGAGGGCACAGCCTCTTTCATATACGGAATAATTTCTGTTCGTTTTAAGATTTAATGTCGCTCCTTACTTTCAGTTTAAAAAACTTTTTTTTTATTTAAAGGCTGCGAAAGCGGGGGGTTTGGGGGGCGGCAGCCCCCCAACTGTGCCTCCTAATCCCTGTACGTTTTAAGGTTCGACCTTGTAACTCAGCCTCTTTAACTCTTTAGAAAACGTAGTTTTTTTCAAATAATTTCTGCACGTTTTTGTACAGTTTATTACTTATTATTGCTCCTTGTAACTCAGCCTCTTTAACTCTTTAGAAAACGTAATTTTTTTCAAATAATTTAAAAAAGAAACTGGGTTTCTTTTTAAAGTTTGAATTCAGTATTAAAAAAATTGCTCTGATGGTGAATCGAACCCGGGTTTTCCGCCTGAAAGTCTGGAGTGTAACCGCTAGACTATACAGACACAACAGTAATTGTTTTTTAGTATATGGAAGCTATTTTCGACGCAAGCAAATTCCCAAAAAACTTGATATTTGGTTTTTGGAAAACAGGGAAGGAGTGATCAGATTGAGCTGAAATTTCGAGGATAAGCTTCCAGGCCCTAGGAAAGATTATCCTCCAAATTTCAGCCCGATCAGACAACGTTAAAGGGGGGTTGTGGTCGGAAAAATTAACATGGGCTAATATAGGAAAACAAGGTTTTTCGTAAATGTAAATTCGGGGGATAATTTTTTCGGTCTGAAAATATCAAAAGGCCCTAACAGGTCGAATTCTGCTTCGAATGAGTCCTCATTCAACCGGATCCGTTGCCAACTGTGGCCTGTAGGCGTGGCTAAGAAAAAAAAAAGAAATGAATTTTAAGTGGCTATATTTGGTTTTTTGAAAACAGGGAAGGAGTGATCGGATTGAGCTGAAATTTCGAGGATAAGCTCCCGGGCCCTAGGAAAGCTTAACTTCTAAATTTCAGCCCAATCGGACAACGTTAAAGGGGGGCTGCGGTGGGAGGGTCTAAACTTCCGGCCCAGTTTACCCCATGAAGATAAAGTCGGAGGGGGATGAAATTTTGCAAGTTTCTTAGTTTGAGCTTGGGCTACAAAATGCGATTACCGCCGTCTCTCTGCGACCTCTAGGACCTGAAATCGCTTAACATTGTGGTGGGTCGCCTCTTTATAGAGGCACAACTGTGCCTCCTTGATAATGGTCATAATAAATTGGATCTTAATTTACTGCAAACCAATGCATTTGACTGTACAAAAGCTAAGAATGTGGAAACTGGTTATTTATTTTAAAACAAATTATTCTTAACTGACTACGATTACGCCTAGTCGAAACTTAATATCTTCCATTTATTTAATCTTTATGTAGTTTTTCTCTATTATTTTTAGGGGTTGAAAGTGACGTTTTGTCTGTGTGCAAGTGCATATGTGATTTACCTTGCAGTGCTCCTTCTCAAAGCTTATGTGGAACTTGGAATGATGAATGTTTTCGGTAAGTTGCCCCATTTATTAACCTAAAGACACATGAAAAAACAGACTATATCATACTCTTTCGTAAGGCTCTATGACTGAGAAATACAGCAGGATACGAGAAACAAAAAGAAATGCTGCTCTACTAAACCACAGAAAGAATGCTTCAAAAGAGAGAAAAAACAACAAAGAGCAAAAACCAAAAGACTAGCAAACGATAAAAAAAAGTAAAGAGATATTATTATTTTTCTTTTGTAGTCACCATTTGTAGTACCATCGAGATGACGCTTTAAGTAATATGGCGTGCAATTCTTAAGTTCGTTTCTAAGTAAGTAAGTATATGCGGTCATAACCTAGATTTACACCTTTAAGGGCCGAAGTTCTGAGGTTCCAAGTGCAGCCCATAAGGCTCGAGCGAGCGGAGAAAGGTAACGGTCGGTTTGCCAAAAGATCAACGAACTGGGCCTTTCTGGATAATTAAAGGACGATGAAAGAATATACGTTCAAGATCAAGTAATGAGTGAGATTTATCTCGTTTTTAACGAACAGTTAACAAACAGAATAATAATAAGTAAAGAAAAAAGAGGAAAAAGAAAAGAGAATGCAATGAAATGCAAAACAATATACACAACTACATAAAAGAAAGTCTTCCAGCAAATCGACCAAAACAGAGCAGATAAAATACACTTTAAGAAAATAACACGTATTAATCATGGGTTGCATCAAGCAAAGTTCTAAATTTATTCTGTCTTTCAATAACGACAGTAAGAGGATCTGTAGTTCCATATTTTGCAGTTAGTCTAACATTTTTGGCAGGTAGGGAGATTAAGAAGGCGCTTACAGTACTTAAGATAATTATTGCGGAGAGTTATTTTATCCTCTTTTGGTAAGATGGGCAAAAAGGAGATAGTGACAGAATGTGTGGGGTAATAAAACTCGTATAAATGCGTGCAATTAAAAAGCAATATTACTAGAACTAGTTAAAACGGGTCAAATACAAGCATTTTACTTTTACTCTCATTAAACAAAAGACCAATTTTACCGTACGCATTTGCCAGTCGACGAAAAATTCCCTCAACTAGGGAAAACGGTTTGCTAAGACTCATCAGCAAGGACGTCAGGATATCATCAGCATAATTCAGTAGCGTAATATCTAATCCATGAAAGACAAATCTGTAATGCAACCTGCTGCGGCTCAGCAGCACCATTATTATAAAAAGGATGGGAGCTAATAGTTCCCTGCCTAATGCCTTTATAAACAGGATTAATTCTGCAGGCCTATTAGGTGGAGTAGATGACCTTGGAAAACTTTATCTGTACTTTTATCTTACGATACAGGTCTCTAAGCGTTATTACAATAACCTAGGCAGACAAAGTTGACAAGCGCTTTAAAGGAAATGCGTCTGTAGGCCGGCGACAAAAACCTTCCTAACTCCATGCGCGGCCAATATGAGCTTTTTACCCTTTTCATCACGATCAATGTAATCATTAGAAGCTAAATTTATGTATGTTAGCTTTGGTTTAAATTAGGTTAATTTGGTTGTGCCCATACTAACTTACACAGTGTGTTGGGTACAATAATTAATTGGCAACTGAAACCGACGCCCTTGCTGGGGGGGGGGTAACTTGCGAAAAATTTACAATGATTAAAACATTGGTTTTAAGTTTTATAATTTATAATAGTGAAACGGGTTTTCTCTATTACAAGCTAATTTAAAAGTTCGGTGTTGGTAAGAGTATACTAATTACACAATAAGCACAGGCTATTTTTAACAGGATTTGCTAAGCAATTGGTTTCTGATGCGTACAACCGGCATTGCATAAAAGATTAATTAAGATAAAAGTTCCGAAAAAGAAGTGTTTTAAAGAAAAGTAGAGCCGAAAACGAAATCTAATACAAATATTTTATTTATATTTGCAACTTTGAAAAATAAAAATGAAAATACAGTTAAATAAGTTTTTGGGAATTAAGATATATATATATATATATATATATATATATATATATATATATATATATATATATATATATATATATATATATATATATATATATATATATATATTATTATATTATTATTATTATTATTATTATTATTAATAATTGAAAAGCCGTCTACAAAAACTTGAAAAGGACGGAGCAAAATATGAGAAAAAAAAGAAAAGAAAACAATAGTACGAGAGAAATATCGACAAAACCAATAAAAATCAAATAAGAACGTCAATTATAAATAAATCAAGGATAAAATAAGAATAAGAACAAAATCAAAACGAAGCTAATCCAAGGACAAAATAAGAGCAAAATCAAACAAAGAAAAGGCAAATTCACACATACAACATCAACAAATTCACACATAAATATAAAAAAAAAAAAATCAACAGCAGACGAAGCTATTGCACTAGAAGTGGGCCTAGCTCATGACCAGCTACTTTTCTATTGTGTTTTCCAATTACCCAAGAGATAGCTATTTCTGGGTCTGCAATTTTTGTATTTTTCAACTATAAATGAATTTCTGTGCCAAGGTGGTAGACGTAGTAAATATTTTGCAAAACAGAAAAACAGCGAACAGATGTAAATATTTTCCAAAATGGGGCGATGTACTATATATGGGGGAGGGCTACTGCATTGAACAGACTAGCTAAGAGATGACGATTGAAACGGAACTTGCAAGTAACAATAGAGGCGTAAGATGCTGAAATTCGATGGTTAAGATGCTCGTTGAGAAGAGATCTAGTGTGACGTAAAGAGGACCCGATGGGGAGGCCTAAGTATACTATATGATCAGCAGGCTGAACCGTTGAGCTCCCAAGTGCTATTGAAGGGGAGTAGGACTCTTCCAGTTGAAAAGAACTATTTCGGGCTTCGCCAAATTAAACTGAAGCCCAACGTTGAGGTATTCATCTTGAAGGATAGCAAGAATTTCACCGATTCGCTGTAGCTTACAACTGAGATTCAGAATATCATCCGCGTAGCACACAAACGACAGATTAGTAGATCCCAAAATTAAAGAGCAGGGGCATTGGTCTTGAGCCTCAAGGATGTAATTATTGAAGAAATCCGGGGAAGAAATTGCACCTTGTCGAGCGCCCTTTAAGACTGGTGTGAGCCTTTTCTTGGGAATCGGAGGCAAATTTTTATCTGGCGGAAGTTTCAGTCGAATGGATAGCCGTGTATATATATCCCTAAGTGTGCGAATTATATCCGGGTCCAGTCCACGCCTACCAGCTTTGAGAAACATTGCAGAGTGAATAAGTGAGTCAAATGCGCGTCTTACATCGTGGCCAGCAAGAACTAGAATTTGGGCTCCAAACCCCTTTGCCTTCCCAAGGCCAGAACATAATTTGCACTTTACTGAAAAAAATATAATTGTTTTTACTTTTATAACTTTAATAAATCAAATAATATTAACATTTTGATTACTAAATATCAGTATATGTATATTAAACTGACAATGCACATTCATTTTTATTTTTTTCAGTAAAATGCAAATTATGTTCTGGCCTTGGGAAGGCATAGGGGTTTGGAGCCCAACTCATGTTAATTTCTGCTCGTTTTGGGTTTCATTTATTTATCGATGCTGATTTGTGGTAGTTTCACGCTTGGTAGATTATTTGATTTTATTTTTGCTAATTTTTTGTTTAATGGAGTTCTTTACTTTTCTTTGAAAAATTTGTTTTGTGAAAAGTTTTTAATTAATTTCTGTTCGTTTTATATTGACATAGTCTTTTCCGGGAAAAAGAAAATAATACTTCAAATCTTTTCGTTTTTTTTTAAGAATTTATAGTTTGGCCTGCTATTTGAATGCTGGTGAAAAATTTTCAGCAATTTTTAACAACATCCACCCTTTTAAAAATCTGGACACAAATAGTAGTGGTTAATTTAGTTTCATACCTCCTCTAGTTGACCATAAATGGAAAACTTGATACCATTCGCAAAAAAATCTGTTTACTTTCCTTGATAGCTTGGATACACTTATGCTATTTTGATTCGGTTAAATTTTAAGAGCAGAAGTAGCCCCGAAAGTTTGAACATAATACCCTCAGTCGTTCTTGGGATACTGCTGAGATGCCTTATTGGGAATTAGCATTAACACAGTGCATTTTGATTTAATCTGAAGGCAACATTTAGTTTTTGAACATAAAGGCAAATAAAGATCCATTTTTCTTAGTGACTCTAAATGTGTAAACTTTGCATAGTTTTAGGAAAAGGGGAACAACACCCCCGAAAAGAAGAGTGATATGCAATCAAGTATCAAATCAATGCTGAAGTCAAACCATATTTAATATATCTGAGAACCCTATATGCGAAATTAGTGTTTCTCCTGAGAAGAATGGTCAATTTTTGTTTTTGTTTTTTCGAAGGAAAAAATCAAAAGCAGTGGCAATTCTGATTATATGGTGAATCATATTTGGGATTTGTTTGTATTTGCCTATTTTTTTATTGACTACATATTAGATTATTTTAGTATATTTAGTCCAATTGGCTTTTAATCCATTTTTTAGTAGTTTAATCCAAAATGTGATTTCATAATTTGGGGGTAGTGACTCGTTTGTCGAGTGAACTTTCTAAATGGTGCTCCAAGTTAATTCAGTTCGAGTTCTTTGGAATGATTCATATGATTGTACCATACCTGTGATAAACACACGATGTTTAGTGATAATTTATACAATAGTAAACGGCAAGCCAGTTTGTATGAATGTTTGTGTGAGCAAAATTAATGCTGTTGCAGCACACAGTTCTTAAGAAACATAACAAAAAAGTGATAAAAAGAGTAAAAGAAAACAAGAAGCATATTTTTATTTGCGAAAACAATCATAGAACTCATTCTATGACTCGCTGTTATTCTAATATACTTATACCGCATATATTGTGTATTGATTGCAGTAAGATTGTCTAGGTATAATCTGACTAAACTGTCGTGTGTGTGTGTGTACGTTTTTTTTTATATTTTAGAATGTATATATGGTTGTGTGCATGGGTGTGTACAATTGTATGTGTTGATGCCTGAGTGCGTTTCTATTTTCTTAACTTTGTTGGAATAGGATGTACGAAGTCACACTTTCTCCTAGTACAAGGTTTATTACAGTTTAGATCATTTTTCAAAATAATGTAATTAATTTACTTTGCAGATATTCGTTTGAAATTCACTACTTTTTTGATGTTACTTGTTTTGGTGGCTACTATAACAATTACCGTGAATCGCTTTGATTTGACATTAGCCAATGATCGCTTTGCTGTCGACTGGGCTGTGGGTCATAGCAGTTCCTTGGAGTTCATCGGTTATTACAGTTTATTAAACTTTTATATTTTCGCAATGGCATTAGTATATGCCCCACCTCCTATTGGCTGTGAACAAGGTACGCTTAAATCAATTTTTGTTTTAGACTCCTTGCTGATAGAAGTAAGTGCGTTGTCAACAAAGACACAGCGTAAATAGACTGTATGGGTTAGGAAAAGTTTGTTGACAGAATACAATGCTGTGTAGAAGTCAACAAAGATTACAAAATCAAGTCAGAGTTGTTTACTTTCCCTTGCTGAAGTTGCAAAAATTAGAATATTAATTATAAAACCTGCAAAATCAACATTCACTCTTACCACAGAACTATTACTAAGTCATCTTACAAAATTCATCTTACAAAGTCATCAAATGTACAAAAAACTTATGATGCGCGAGACCGCAGGAACCCCGATTGTGTTTTCATCTGCAAAGTATTACCAAGTTAGGATGTAAATGCTTTGAGTAAATTAAGAGTCCAAGACTGCTTAGTGTCCTGATTTTTTTTTTTTTTCTCCTTCTTACCTCGTTGAAAACTCCCAGTCAGTTTCCCAATCCGATGGTGCTATGATTAGTAACCTAACAGTCTTCAAATAAACGAAAGAAAAACCAAATCCTTTGCTTCAGTATTCTGAAGGGAAGTTTTGTGTGTCCTCCTTCACTATATTTATGTGCATCTTTGGCCGGAGTTTTTCTTATCATGTTCTCCGTTGACTGCTCTTTGAAGCTCACGTTGAAACAGTCATTAAAAGACAAATTATGAGATGCGTATTCTTACTTTAGTTCATCGATTTGGTTCTTTAATATGAAAAATGAAAACGGCTCACCTCACATACACCAGACCGATTTTAGAATACACTTGTTCTATATGGAGTCCCCAAGTCAATAACACAGGTTAAATAAGTGACCAACTTGAGTCATTACGGAAAAGAGCAATCAAAGCATTGCCTTTTAGGTTTGGTGAAGTGGAATTGATGCTTCTTAGGTCAAGATTGGCAGAAATTTCTTGGGGTGGTTTTGAGAGTGATTCTGATTTTGGTAATTTATTTGATACTTTTTATGAGTCTATTAAAGATGCTGTTCTTGATATTTGTTCTGTTTCACCTTCTAATTGTAAGTCTAAGAATGCTTTTCCTCTAAATCCTTGGATGACCCCTGGTCTCCTTAGGAGTTGTAGGAGAAAAAATAATCTCTGGAGGGCCTTTAAGTCTGCTAGCCCTTCAATGAAAGCTATTTGCTTTCAGCGATTTAAAATTTATAGGAATATTTATAATTCTGTGTGTCGAAAGGCCAAGTCCCAGTATTATTTTAATTGTTTTTCAGATTGTGGTAAAGATATGCGCAAAATTTGGCAGGTTATAAATTCTGTGCTTAGGCCCTCTTTTCAGTCTCCATCAGCCCCTTCTTTTTTGGATCTTGATGGCAAAATCATCGAAGGTGAACTGAATGTTCAAGATGCATTTACTTTATATTTTGTGAATAATGGTAAAAGGACCGCTTCGGCTGTTGGTTCTTCTCCTTCAGGATCCAACTTCAGGTCTTATCTTGGGGCACTTTGTATGAAGTCAATGTTTTTGGAACCATTGACGGAGAAATAAACCGCTAATTTTGTTATGGGAATGAAAAATTGTTCGTCGTCTGGCCCTGATAATATTCCTACTAAAGTAATTAAGTTCATACTTCCTTCCATTATTTCTTCCTTAACAAAACTTATTAACCTCTCCTTTCAGCATGGTATTTTCCCGAGTAGTCTCAAGTGTGCTCGAGTCATCATATTATATAAGGGGCGGGGGGAGGGAACACGAAATGATCTAACCAACTATTACTTCTAAAGATTTTTTTTCACGATTTTCAATTTGGTTTTTGAGCAAATCATTCGACTGAGCATGCTTGTACAGTTTTACAGAATTGTCTTCACTCTGCCCTAGACTCCCTTTTGATTCCTGCTGCTTTGTTTCTGGATGTTCGTAAAGCCTTTGATTCTTTAACCCACAGTGTTCTTCTATTTAAACTTTCTCATTTTGGCGTAAGAGGTAGTGCGTTTGATTGGTTCAAGTCTTTCTTGTCTGGTAGAATAATTTCTGTTGATCCACTTTTTCGCTCACCATCAAGTGTTGACCAGGGGGTCCGTCAAGGGTCAGATTTAGGGCCGGTACTGTTTTCAATTTATATAAATGACCTAATTTTTGCAGTTAGAAATAAAAATCCTCTTTAATGCTGTCGTCTATGTCATCCAACAGTCTCCCTTACCCATAATTATAGTTTGCATACCTCGGATTCTCTTGTTACTTTTGCCGATGATACCACCCTTATTACTTCTGGGAGAAGAGAGGATGAGGTTCGTACAAAGTTAGTGGACCTTTTCGAGAGAGTTTCAATTTGGTTTGATGCTAACTCTCTTGCCTTAAATGTTTCTAAAACTAGTTTTTTATTTTTTTTTTTCTCGTATATCCCAGGCTTGTTCTCAATTATCTGAAATTCATATATCCAAAGACTTTATTAGTAGACCAAAGGATGGCCATGTCTGTTTCCTAGGTATCCTCCTAGATGAAAATTTATCTTTAAAACACCATATTGATTTGATTAAAATGAAGGTATGCAGAAACTTCGGTATTCTAAGAAAACTAAAACATATTTTTCCAGGACCAATTCTAAGAATCCTATCTCATAGCTTAATTCATTCTTATGTTTCCTATTGTCCAGTCATATGGATGTCTACTTTCCCTTCTTTTCTCAAACCGCTTTCGATTACTTCTGATAAAGCTATAAATCTTATCCAGGATGTAAATCCTTCGGCAACTAGACCGTAACTTGATATTAAAAACTTTCTATTCTTTCCTGTGCGTCTTTTGGTTTTCTTCAGCTCCATGGTGATATTCCTAGGTCCCGTAGATTTACGTCTTCTTTTGTATCTGATCGGTCAAATTATCAACTCCGTAGTTCTCTAAATTTACAAATTCCCCATACACCAACAATAAGATCCGATTTTAATCCTCTTGTTGCGTGTCATTTGACATAGAATACCCTTCCCGATTCGGCTCGAGAATGCCACTCGTTTGGCACCTTCAAAAGACTAGTACAAAAATATTTGTTTTCATCTGATTAATTTTCTTTACTTTTGCCTGCTACCAATAGTTTTTTTTCTTCTTTTTTTATATAGATGTTGTGATTCATTGTAGTTTGATAAAGCTTATTCAGTGAACTCTCCTTGTTTTTTTTTTTTTTTTTTTTTTTTTTTTTTTTGTTTTTTTTTCTCCGTTTTATGAAGCAAATGCTTTACATGTTGAGAGTTCAAATGCTTATGTTTATATGTTTAAATGTTAATGTTATGTTTATAGTGTTTAAATGTTAAGCGTTTAAATGTTCAATGTTTATTTGATCTTTTCATAATCCCCCTCCTACAGGCCATGGAGCTTTGTGGGGATTTGTAGATTTTATGTAATTTTTTACTGATATATGGAAAATAAATCGATCTATCTATCTATCTAAAAAAAATACCGTGAGACGCTTATGCAGCTAATGAATAGTAATTATCTACCTTACAACTATCAAACCTTAACGAGCATTGCTTAGTTGATCTGTAAATTCGGCCAATTCCTTCTCAGCAGTGATAAACATAATAAAACAAGATCTAACACAATATACATATAATATATATATATATATATATATATAATATATATATATATATATATATATATATATATATATATATATATATAATATATATATATATATATATATATATATATATATATATATATATATATATATTTCTCAAATTCATGTTTGCTTCATTATACGTCAGTGCTAGTCCATAAGCGCTATTCCAGTGTTTTTTTCTCAATTATTTGGGAAAGTGCCATTTAGTTTGAATCTATGTTTGATTACGAAAGCTTCTGTCAGTCGAATGATTCTGGTTCTAAAACGATAGCAATACAAGAGTCGGAACATCCTAGTCTCGATACAGTTTGGCTATGTTTGAGAAACAATATCAGTTTGGACTGTGGATGTGATGACTTGAAATTATAGTGCAATGTTATGATACTTTATTTTCTTCTTTTTCTGTTGCCTTCGCACAACTTCTCTGTATTTAATTTTTATTTCACAGCCTATACCCAGAAATTGTTGTCGAAATGGCTACCCTTTCACCCTTTTTTTTAAAGCACATTTTGTTAAAGTCGGAAATTCGGTTCATAATGAAATGATATTAAATCCAGGAAGCCAAGACTCAAAAGGGCAAAATTAAAAGTGCTATACGAAGAAAAGACGGAGCGCAGACCCAATGGAGAAGTCAAAAGGTTACCTGAATTTTGTGACTTCAAAATTTAACTGACATTAAAACGGCTGCAAAGAGAAAAAATATCAGTTTTATTTCTAGATGTGGTCACTTGAAATTATAGTGTAATTCTTTGATAGGTAATAATAACAATATAATTATAAAGAATACGGTGCTGGACTTCATCGGCGGTGCTGATCTCCGTGTTATGACCCTTTAGCCAGGATGGGGGGCAGCCATCCTGTGCTGTTATACTTTCATCGTTACTCTGAAAGGGTGAGCTTACAGGGTATGCCACTGACCCCTGTTCCTAACCAAATAACCAGTGACGCCAGGACTCGAACCCCGTCGTCATGCAGAAAGGATTTTATGTCTAGTTATGTATAAAAAATGCACCTATTTTCTTTACCTATTTAAAAAAAGAAGAAGGGTAAAAAGCTTGCGATGAAATCTTGAACTAAAAAAGAAAAGTAACGAAATTTAATGCGGAAGGAATAAAAGGACGCATAACGAATCGGATCTAGAAAACAAAAACTAAGATTGATGATTTTAAAAGTGTACAAAACCTCGGATATTGCTACAAAAAAATGTTTGAATGTCAGTTCTTTTTCTTTTATGGTATATTTATAATAATCAATATCACGGATATCAAGATCGGAGTTAAAGATGCTAAGTTTACTGAAATCCCAAATATTTATCTTCTTCACAGTACGTACAAGAAACAAGCAAGATAAAGGGTCAGGCCCCAGATAAAACTAACGGAACGCAATATCACGGATAGCAAGATAGGAGTTAAAGATGCTAAGTTTACTGAAACCCCGAATATTAATTCGGGATTATTAATGAAATCCCGAATAATAATTAATCAATGAAGTTGGAGGTCGACACTTTCCATAAGAACCGCAGGGATTGGACCTCCACTACGTCCTCGTAATCAGGCAAAATCGACACCAAAGAAAAGAACAAAACAAAGTTTTATGGGGTAATATTTTGTTGTTGTTTTTTTACGCTGCTTCGGCAACACAATTAGAAACTGCCCTTCTCTCTTTTTGCTTCTTTTTTGGAATGTAGGCGGGGCACAACTCAAACTGGCTGTTATGTTGTGAAAATAGTACAAAGTCAGAAAAAGAAACTGTAATCAGTAAAATGAGAGAGAAAAAAAAGCTTTATAAGGTGGTAAGTTGTTGTTACTTCTTGTTTGAATTTACGGCTAAATTACATTATGTAACCAACAACTGTGAACTTATAGCGTGATGTCATTAGAATATCCAAGGCCGTATCCAGGGGGCTGTTAGGGGGTTTGAACCCCCCCCCCCCAAAAAAAAAAAATGTTTGTCTGACTCGTAAAAAAAGTATAAAATGAATATAAATAAATTCTTGATGCGTTTTTTAAAGTTTTTTTTAACCTCCCCCCCCCCAATTTTTTGTAACCCCCTTCCCTCCCGAAAATAATCCTGGATACGGCCCTGAGAATATCACAACTTGGAGCCTTACACAGAATAACTTTTTCACATGATTGAATATATTGCTTTTTTACATATAGCTTTGATTTTATTACGTAAACTTTAACTTCTCAAAGAGACAACCAGATATATCCCTAAAATATAAATATACACTGATCATATCTCTAAAATATTATCTGACCGGAAAGCGTTAATTACAGGGCAAGCAGTGAAGATTTAACTACGCTATTTTCTTAAGTTACACAGAAATACAAAATACTTTAGCACCATAAACTGAGTCTAGACTGTCTCATATTTGTCAAACAGATAAGCTACATAAAAAAAAGTACGCCATTTAATAGAACCACTTAATGAGTAAAAGAAGTAACGAACAAAAAAAGAGATCTTGCAAGAAGCAAAAATATAGAAGTGAAGAGACGACCTGAAAAAAAATATCACATAAGGCTGAAGTATATAAAACAGAGCGTATCAGCTTTTTACACGAGTTGTCCTTTGATGAAACGCGCCCATAATGAAACTTTGATGTCCTTTGATGAAACGCGACTCACGCATCGACCAGAGACAGCTTCATTCGTACATGAAGCGGCTTTATGCTCATATTTATGCCACTTGTAACACTCGAGAGGCAAAGAAATTTACATTTAATCGGTCTATTCCAACCATTGGCGGGCTTTCGACGGCAAGTTTGAGGTGAACCACGGTTTCGAAATAGAGTTTAAATGCCTTTAAAGCGGCAAAACATTTGGTATGTTACATTTTTTGTCTTTTGCTATGTTATGTCCTTTCCTTTTTCACTAGCTTCGATTTACCTTGTTTTTCTTCGTTACCCTACATTTTTTCTCGTTTTTTGTTGCTTAGCCATCGTGAAATCAGAAATTATGTAATACTATCTCGTATATAGCATACGATTGCAATAGCTAATCTATATATATTAATTTCATTTTCAAGAGTATTTTAATGTTGGGTTACTCACTCTGGAAGTAACAAAAAAGACTTTCGAAATCCATTCATTCTGGAGATTAAGCCTCCTCCATAGTGATACGTCGGTGCGACGTGTTTTCCAGTTGCACTTATGTTGCATAGAAATCTTTAATATCTACGTGAAAAACTTTCATACAGTTTGTGTTTGACATTTTTTTATTTTTCTGTTTATTCTGTTATATTTTTGATGAATCAAATATACTTTCATTCTTTTAACAATACACTTCTCATTTAAATTCATTTCCATCTTCCATGAAAAATTGTCGTTTTAATTTCGATTTACATTCAACTCTACTACTAGTTGAACCAACAGATGACCTAGCTTTGATTGGTAGTAAATAGTGACGAAGACCACATTGCCTTTCCATCATAAACAACAAGTAGAACAACAGGGAAATTTTTATACAAGACAGTAGAACGCAACTTTAAATGAATATTTAGGACAAAAAACATTATTAATGACAAAAAACAAAAACAACATATTATTTTCTCAGAAAAAAAATCTATTGAAAATTTTTACGTGAAAATCTGTCCACGGTTGATTATTCTCAGGTTGTAAGATTGGAAAGCAATTTATTTAGTCACGATTTTCGTTTGTCTAGAGAACGTCTTTATAAGAAATTGGAAAGTCTGAGGTGCGAACCTTCGATGAATTATCGTACTTATGCTTCGAGGTTTACTCCTGGACCCGCTATCATTAATCTTTCCTCTAGATTTCTTGAAGCTAAGGAAATCCAAATTCTTGAAAAAGGTCCAAAATTCTCTTATCCACCAAAACAAGTTCCTGTGGCAGATATAGTTTCGTCCTTAGTCTTCTTTGCACAAACACTACCCACCTATTTCTAACCCAGATGAAGTTAGGTCTTCTTTTATAAACACACTTTACGGCACCCAAAAAAAGTTACGTCTCATACTAATTTCACCCCAGAAATTTCGCATGACATGAAAATTTTGTCTAATCTTCGCAAAGACCCTTCAATTATAATAACAAAAGCAGACAAAGGGAATTCACTTGTAGTTATGGACATGGTAGATTACGACAACAAAATTCATTGACACTTAAAAGACACAAATACATATACATGACTCACGACCATACTGATAAGTTTGCGAATAAAATTATAACCGAATTAAAGAATCTAAAACAAAATGGCAAAATCACCCCACAATTGTACAATAAAATTTTCCCCCGAGTTAGCTTTTTCCCAAAGTTTTACGGTTTACCCAGAAATTACATAAGCAAGGTATTCCCTTAAGGCCAGTTGTAGCATGTACGAAAGCCCCTGCTTGAAATATTGGAAAGTGGTTATGTACAGCCGTCAAACCTTTGCTCTATTCCCAAAAATCGTACAAATGTAATTCGGTAGATTTAGTGGAAAAACTTAAAAATGCAAGCATTTCATGAAATGCAATAGTAAGTACTTTTGACGTAGTTTCAGCGTATACAAATATTGATGCAGCAATATCTGAGCAATTATTAAAAATAAAATAGAAGAAAACTATCATTTAATCGAAGATTCAACAATGGGAATAGATTGCGAGGTTTTAATGTCCCTAATCAACATTTGTAATGAGTATTCAATGTATTTTCAGTTCCACGATTCTTTTTCTAATAGTATATATATTCTAATAGTACAAATATTTCTTTTGATTCTGCTTTAAGCAGTCATATCTATGATAACCCTAGCCATAAAATACTTTTGAAGAAACTTGCCTTATTAGCAATGGTTTAGGCAAAAAAAACAGGTTGTTCGAGAGGCAATTGAAATTAAAATCAAAATAAATAGTAATATTTCTTTAAATAGAGATTTGGGGGAATATTCGCTTAATGCCTATGAAATTGTAAAGCGTCTGTTTTCTCTCACCTTTTCTTCCACTTTCTGCACCAAATCTTCATTAAAGACCGAAGGACGCCCACTCCGTTCTTCATCATGCACATTTGTGCGGCCATCTTTAAATGCTCTCACCCATTTCCTTACCATTCCATCCCTCATAATGTTTTTTCCATAACCTTCACCGACCTCACGATGAATGTCGATCGGTTTTACGCCTTTAGCACTAAGAAATCGTATAATAGCCCGTACTTCACAATCGGCGGGACTCACGATTGTCGGAGGTATCTTAAACACTCAATAAACAACGTATACAATGAAGAATCAGACTGTAATGGCGTCAGTGCGTAGACAAGAGATGTACGTAACCAGCGCGCATGCGCAGAACGCCGACCGTAGCACTGTGGTGGCGGAATCGCAAAACGGTTCTTACTTAAAAAAAATGCCTCAAAACGGCTTGTAAGAGAAGGTGGCAGTGCGTTCTGAAGCGTCGGAGAATTTTTCTTTTTTAGACCTCTAGATTTGTATTTATTCTTGTACGATATACTGGCAATAAGGCCATCCTTAAACATTTAGAAAAAAATGGGGCTTATGTTGATGCATTATTTGCTGATATAATTAAGGCTTTTGATAGGCTCGACTATAATGTAGTAGTGGAAGGAGCTAAGATTATGGGTGCCAGTCCATTTGTTGTACGTATGCTTGCTAGTTTTCTTTTTAAAGATCTCTGTGTGTCCAACTCCCTGATCATGAGCCATCTGGATTTTTAGATAGTTTTTGCGGTTCGTCACAAGGGACTAAATTAGGCCCACTTTCTTTTCTAATTGTTTTTAATCGTATTTAAGCAACAGTTCGAGAGCGTTTTAAAATTGCTGATTATTTGACTGTTTTATCACTGCAGCTAAACCCCCCGACTACCGAACAGTCTGATTTGACGAGAATTTTTAATGACCTAAAAACTGAATTAGGAAAGGTAAAACTGACGGTCAGCAAAACTAAGAGCTCTTATATGCTTTTTTCGTCCTAAAGGTCGACAGCCACTCTTCTCTTATTTCCCTATTGCCGTCAAAGGAAACTGTTGAAATACTTCGATTACTTTTGGACGAAGATTTAAGATGGAACTTGCACGTTGACTATCTGACTAAAAAAGGCGCCTCACTTTTACATTCATTTTCCAACCTGAAGAGATTTGGTATGCCAACTGAGGCTTTAAAGTCTGTATACTGCAGCTGTGTTAGACCTTCTCTTGAGTATGCACTTCCTGCTTCGCATCCGGGTTTGACAAAAGATCAATCAATTAGACTTGAGATGATACAGAAAAGAGCTGTAAAAATTATACTTGGACATAACTACTTAACATATGATGATGCACTAAAACAACTCAACTTGAATTCATTTGATGGACGCAGTCAGTCACAGGTAAGAGTTGACATATCGATTTGGATTAAATTGTCTGAATTCCCCAGCTCATCGTGGTCTACTACCCGACCTAGAGAGCCACCCTACTGAAGGACCAGTCAATAACAAGTAAAAAATAATTGTCCACAGTTAATGACTTACCCAGCCTCTAGTACCGAGATATTGCAAATCATTTGTCCCTTATTTTACTTGGTATTTTAATAATATTACCTTGAAAAATATCTAATGTTTGATGCAGTTTATTTCAGGTATTTGCCTGTGAGTGTTTTTGAATGTACCAGCCATTTATATATATATATATATATATATATATATATATATATATATATATATAATATATATATATATATATATATATAATATATATATATAATATATATATATATATATATACATATATATATATATATATATATATATTATATATATATATATAATATATATATATATATAATATTCTGATATATTTTGTATAAACGGTTGCTTTTTTAACCGTGGAAATTGATTCTTGACTTATATTCACTTTTTATGACTCATTTTAATTTATTGATCTTGAAGCAGTACTTGCTGCCTTAATTTTTTTTTTCATTACTATTTATTTGTTTGTTTTTTTATCCTTGTTTTGGCTCTTTTTTTGTGTCATGACATGCTGATGTTAGCTCCAGCTATTGCACTGAAAAAAAAGTATTCTCTTCTAAAAACAAGCTAATTCCAGATTCGGCGTAGAAACAAGCTAAATCTGAGCTTTACTTAGTCCTCTCTCACTTGCTTGCTGTTTTTTTTTTCTGTCTTTTTTTCGGAAAGGTAGAAAGATAGCGCCTTGCTTATACTTGAAAAGTTCAATAATATTCAGTTTGCACGGTTGAAGGCACAAAGTGGGCCCTTGGGCTGTTAGATTTACTCCCCCTCTCGCCTTTGACTATTTAATAGAAAGGTAGGAATCTTGCACCTTGTTACGTTTTGAATCACTCAAGGATTTTCATTCTGTATGATTGGGAAACTGAAGTAGACTAGTCACCCTTCAGCAAGACAGCACCGTTCACCGCCATAATTTTAGTAGAAACCACAGTTTATAGACTAACCTACACTAATTCTATAAACTGTGGTAGAAACATAGGCATGCTGCATCCTGCTTGAACCAGAATAATGCAAATGCTTTCTATCCGCATAGTTTAAGGACAAAAGTGGGCCGTGGTCACATTACCACTGCCCCCTTCCACCTCCAGCTTTATAGTAGAAAGGTAGATAAGTTGTGACTTTTTTAAATTGGAATTATGCAAGAATTTTCCTTTGTTATGATATTAGACACAAAGTGGATTGTAGCTCTTCATCTCCATCACCTCGCTCTTTACTAACTTTTTATTCGCCCTAAATCTGCCTCTCCGTTACCTCTGTGTGTGTTTCTTATGGTTGAATCTCCTTATGAGTTTGTTTTGTTGATAGAGGCATAAAGTAAACCCTCCAACCCCTCTCTCCAACACCAATTTTCTAGCGAAAAGATGAAACCGTCGCACCTTGTTTAAGCCAGAATCATGGAGGGATTCTCAATTTGTGTGATTGTAGGACCAAAGTGCATCGCCTCTTCAGCCCCAAAATGCAGCCAAACTTGTGTTCCTGTAAATCATGCTATTTTTTCAAATTGATAGCTCTTTTCTAATTGGATATTTACCAACCCTCTTCAGGATAATAAAATGTTTTTTTTTTAACTTATTTGTTATTGCTTGAAGGGGATATTTTGGCTATGGGGCGAGAAAATTGCACACTAAATTTATATTTGTTCCTTTGGAGTAGTATCTCGCTCACCTGATGATGTTTCCGCTATAACTTACTTTACCATTGGAAACAGAAATGTTGTCTATAAAAAGGAAAGTTCGAATGTGTTGCTTTGGAGCAGCTACGTCCATTTGAAAACTTTTCATATTTACAGCGTTTTGCCAAGTTGTCTAGTATTATACTATAGTATCACATATAATCTGCTATTTTGCAATTTTTCTCAGTACTTTTTTTTACGTGTAATCGTAACTCTCGGTTTTTAGAGTATCAGTGTTAGTATAGGTCTTATATTTTGGGCCACAATTGGCTGTTAAACCACGTTTGTCTTTGGTGATGATGGTTTGGAAACTTTTAATGGTTGCTGTTCCTGTTATTGGTTTTTATATGGATTTAAGGCTAAGAAATATGTTTTTTTTTCTAACACAGAGTGGCTTTTAAGAAAGAATCCTAAAACATGTTCGACAACAGAAAAAGAGGCTGGATTCTTGCTCCAGGTACATATAATTGTAAAAAAGTTTGTTTATCCCAGAAACAACGTTTAACGTCATTAAGGAACATTCCATAGTTTCCCTTAAAGAGGAGGTTGAGATGCGGTTTTGAGCTCATGTAACCTACGACTATTATTTGAGTGTATGTTAAAACGGGCAATATAATTTGCTAACTTTTTTTCAGATCTCAACCTGTTGAAGAACGGGGTCAATGGCTCACTTTTAAACGACAGTGATGAAGATGAACTGTTTGGTCCAGATGCAGGACTCCGAAGACCTTTGACCCAAGGGCAAGATGATGACAGTGACTAAAATCAAATTCATCTATTCTTCTTTTTTACCTAAATCTTGTAAATTTTACTTATGTTTATTTATGTCACCATGTCATTTTTCCTACACTTTACTGATCTGCGGTCAGTCTACCTGTTTTTTTTTCCAGGTGAGTCAATTTTAGAAGTGTGTTTATTCCTGTACATAAATTGGATTGGCTTAAATAGCATCTTTTTACATTTAATTCTATTACTTTAATACGAATGCATTTGTAGTCATTTCGTCTTGAAGCAGGAAACTGTTCGAATGCTGTGTGTTAATATCATGAGCATAATAAAAGAGGATGAAGCAGATGATGTCCACATTACTTAGTTCACTCGTATCACAAAGCCGTACTTAAATATGTTGGTAAATAGTTTAAGATATAATCTAACATTATCTGCATTTTCTTAAGAAATACACTCTAAACTGGATCTAAACCACATCCACTTTCCCACATTTTTTTTTTTTTACATTGATAGGAATCCTGACGCTTTTTGGCTTTGTGGACAATAGATCAGCGATAATTCAACATTTGTGAGAACATGGTGCGAGATCACTGCTAACTATTGAATATTCCACCAAAAATGGCCAAGTATTATTTTTCATCGATTTTTTCTAATTTTGGAGTTTTTTTCGTTACGGTAATTAGATAATTTTTCTTTTTCATTTTTAATTTGGCGTGTATTTTGTCTACTGTATTGAAACACTTAAATCGAAGTACCATATTTTGTAGTTTTATTGAATTAAAATTTCAAGATGCGCTATAATAAATTGTGTCTGGAATAATCGTCTTTTGTGTTACGTTTAGAGAAGAAGAGTTTCGCTTTCTATCAACTGTGAAGAAAAACATCTCAAAGAGAATAGGCAAACTATGCACTCCTTCTAAAAAATCTTATTATAGGGCACGACATATTCAGAAATCTTTTCGCGAAGAAATATGAGAGCCATGACCGTGACTGGGGCAGAAGACTTATACTACACCCTCCCCCTAACTCCCACCCCTCTTCTCCAGTAAAACACGCTTAGGTCGAAAAAATACCGAACAAAGAAAAAACGCTTCACTAGTGCTCTTTATTTGTTATGTATTAAAAAAAACTTTTTCCACAAAATAAGTTTTAGAGAACTCCATTAAACATGTTTTTACTTTTATATCTTTCATAAATCAAATAATATTAACATTTTGATTACTAAATATCAGTATATGTATATTAAACTGACAAATGCACATTCATTTGTATTTTATTCAGTAAAGTGCAAATTTTGTTCTGGCCTTGGGAAGGCATAGGGTTTTTGAGCCCATATTATGTTAATTTCTGTTCGTTTTGAGTTTGACTCGGTTATTTATTGTAATTTCTGTTCGTTTGGGTTTCATTCATTAACCGATGGTGATTTGTGGTAGTTTCACGCTTGGTAGATTATTTGATTTTATTTTTGCTCATTTTTTGTTTAATGGAGTTCTTTACTTTTCTTTGATAAACTTTTTATGTGGAAAAAGTTTTTTTAATTAATTTTTGTTCGTTTCATATTGACATTGTCTTTTCAGGGAAAAAGAAAATAATACTTTAAATCTTTTCGTTTTTTTAAGACTTTATAGTTTGGCCTGCTATTTTTATGCTGGAGAAAATTTTTCAGCAATTTTTAACAACATACACCCTTTTAAAAATCTGGACACAAATGGTAGTGTTTAGTTTAGTTTCATACCTCCTCTAGTTGACCTGAAATGGAAAACTTGATACCATTCGCAAAAAAATCTGTTTACTTGCTTTGATAGCTTGGATACACTTACGCTATTTTGATTTTGTTAATTTTAAGAGAAGAAATAGCCCCGAAAGCTTGAACATAATACCCTCAGTCGTTCTTGGGATACTTCTGAGATGCCTTATTGGGAAATAGCATTAACACAGTGCATTTTGATTTAATCTTAAGGCAACATTTAGGTTTTAAACATAATGGGCAAATGGGAGGGTGGGCGTGGGAGGGGGATTAGTTGCCCTCCAATCACTTTCGACTATTAAAAAGGGCATCAGCCCTTTCTATTTTCAATCGAATTAGCCCTTTTCGAAGTTCCCACGACAACTCCTTCGATACGAAGTGCCCTTGTCTAAACAACAACAACAAAACAAAATAATACATTATACCCACATCGATCTTTTCTATAAAAATGTCAAGCCTTCCAATCACTTTCGACTATTAGAAAGGGCACTAGGTTTTTCGATTTCCAATCGAATGAGCCCTTTTTGAAACAACAACGCGTTCTATAAACACCTTATATGCCCCCAGGGCATAAATTACAGCCCTTACCCTATGGGCTATTAGGGTGGTTATCATCCTCTGAGACCTAATTTTCAGAGCTTTCAACTACGTTAAACGAAATAGCTATCTCAAAATTTTTATTTGATGTGTTTTGGGAAATGATGGGCGTGAGAGGGACGTTAGTAGCTCTGCAATCACTTTCAACTATTAAAAATGGAACTAGCCCTTTCAATTTCCAATCAAATGAGCCTACGACAACACTTTCAATAAAAACTTATATGCCCCCAGGGTATAATTTACAACCCTTGCCCTGATGGCTGGGGGGAGGTGGGGGGTAGTCATTGTCAAACACCTAATTTCCAGAACTTTCTACTACGTTGAAGAAATGGCTATCTGAAAATTTTTATTGGATATTTTGGAGGAATGGTGGGCGTGAGAGGGGGTTAGTTACGTTCTAATCACTTTCAACTATGAAAAAGGGCACAAGCCCTCTCAATTTTCAATTGAATGAGCCCCTCTTGAAGTTTTACGACAACTCTATCTATAAAAACCTTATATGCCCCAGGGCATAACTTACAACCTTTGCTCTGGGGGGTTTGTCATCCTTAAATACATAATTTCCAGAACTTTCAACTGCGTTGAACAAAATGGCTATCTCTAAACTTTGATTGAATCGCTTTCGACTATTAAAAAGGGCAATTTCAATTCCAAATCTAAAGAGCCCTTTTTGAAATTTCTACAACAACTTTCTATACAAACCTTATATGCCCCCAGGGCATAACTTACAACCCTTGCACTGAGGTCCCTGAGGGGTTTATCGACCTAAAAGACCTAATTTCCAGAACTTCTAATGGGGGGGGGGGGGGGTTCTCGCTTATATGTTTTTAGGGGGGTTTTCAATTATAAGTTTTGGTAGTGTTTTTGTACCGTAATGTTTTTCGATTATATGTTAATTCTTATATTGTGATGGAGGGGTTTTAATTAATTCTTTATGGAGAGGTTTTTAATCAATCCTTTAGTTGGTGTTTCGCGAGTATCATACCATAGTAGGGGGGGGAGCTTCATGTAGTGGGGAATTAAATCAGCGGCTCAAATGGGGAGCATCTATTGATGGCCATGCTGAGTCGAAATCAGATTGAAAGGATTCAGATTCCTTAGGGAGCGATTGGAGCCACAAGGATTAATTATCTTGAGAAATACTAACATAAAAAGATAAAATTAAGAAAGTAATGTATTTATTTTTTACTCACATAAGCGGTACAAAGTTGCTTCAGGAATATCAATACTACAGGTATATCACTTCACAGTCATAGACACTAAGACAATGTTATAGACTGGGGCATATACAATGCAATAGATAAGTCACTTACATTAGACTGTTTTCAAAGGTTCACTGTAAACTGGCTAAAGACTCATGATAAAACTGATAATAGACTCATAATCGACCGCTTCTAGACTGAAAATAGACTACCGCAAAATTGCTAAGTTCTAACTCTCTATCCTCTCCGATTTCGCCAGAGGTTACGTTCAGGCGTTGCTAAAAAGTATGTTACATTGGCCTTATTGGCTCAGACAGTATGTCCTATATTATTATTTGACAGGGATACACCAATGGGCTACTTAAATTTTGATACGATTTATAACTTTGAAACTTCACTTTGGAATTTTTCTCAACAAAACAAAGTTTTACATTGTAATTTTTTGCTAGCGACATGTTACTTAGTTTCCAGAAGACTTATAATTTATCTCTGTGAAAGTTGTTAAAGGACAATGAAATTTTGTTGAATTGGAATACATAGTTCTAAACTTAGTTTTCAGAACAATGCAATTAGATTACACAAAAATGCTAAGTATCTCTTGCGACTATTTTTTGTATGATAAATTCTACCTTCTCTTGACAGTTTGGGAATTCAAGCTCTTAAGATTTAAATTACATTGTTGGTCGCCTGTCATATAAGATTTGGTCAGACTGATATTTATTGCATACTTTGGCGACGCGGAGGCGGATTTATTTATTACTATTACATTTTTTGTGGGAAAGATTTTTTACAATGTAGTTTTGAATAAGATACATTTGTTTTGCTATTTTTAAATTTAACGCTTGAGTCTTACTCGATCTTGAATTTTTACTTGAATTTTTTTTAGGTTCATATTTTGGGTGATTTTATTTTACTTGAGTAACCTTAATTGGTAAATTTGAGGTTTTGAATTTTTATCCCGTTACATATCATCCTTCCCATTCTTAACGATGTCCTCATCGTTGTGTTACTACTACTCTTTCTACTTTTCGAATTTTGATCTCGCTTTATCATTGCAAAAAAAAATTGAACTTGGTACTTATTACTTGAATTAACTCAGTTTTAGTAAGATTTTTTTTTTTATATTCCCTATTGCTTTATGTGACTACATATATGAAGACATTACTTAAAAGCCCATCACCTATTCACTCTATTTGGTGAAAGGGCCAAAGAGTTTCTATTTACTAACGCATTTGGTTATATGATTACGTATATAATTATTACTTTCCTCCACCTAATACTAAAATTACCTTCACCTTATATGCTAAATATTCTACATGGTTTTAATTAATTAAGTTCTGCCTTTGTAATTATTCTACTATTTGACATGGTACATGTTCGCTACTTTTAATACTAGTTTATACTTCCACCTGACACTATATTGGTACGATAAGAAACTGACTTCAAGAGCATCTTACTACATCTAAATTTAAACACACTGATATGTATGAATTAAAATAATTTGCAAGAAAAAAGTTTGACACATTAATATCTTTTAACTTAATATCTAATTGCAACACTGGGATAAGATAGCTTGCACTTGTTTTCATCTGTTTTATGAAAAGTTTCTCAATATTCATTAAAGTTACAAGTTAGATACATAAGACTTCACACTTACTTCATCATTCTACGTGTCTATAATACTCACATACGTTGTCACTTTATTTTGGGTTTCCGTTGAACTAATTACTGTGTCGGCTAATTGTTTATGGTTTGTCTTCGTGGCGTTTCATCTTTTGGCACTTGTTGCTTGGGATAAGCGTTTACATTGTTCATAAGTATGACTACTTGCACAAAATTGTCCGTGCGTGGTTTGTCACGTCAAATACGAGGGGTTGATGCCATAGAGTTGTTGAAATGTTTACTAGGTTCATAAT
>CM051257.1:43512654-43595154 GCA_027921565.1 Artemia sinica
TGCTCGTGGTTATCAGTGTGTACCGTGGCTTCTTTGGTTACTAATCGACACCCTTGTTTTATGGTTATTGTTCCCACATCTTGTAATAGTAATTCAGTTCTGTAGCTTGTATCGATTCTTTCTGTGTTATTATAACAAGAGATGGTCCCAACTGTTTCTTTTGGGACAGAAAATAGCCACAGATCATTTCTAAGATGAATAAATATTTCTTGTTTTGTACTTCCTACTAGCGCTTCACATGAATTGGGAATTTCTTCTTGTTGAGTGTCTTTTAAAAATATATCTAACATACATGATCCAGATTTTACGTTATAAATGGGCAGGGTTAGTTGGCATACTAGGTTTTTGAATGCTACACACTCCTTAAGGTCCTGTGGGTTAGCTAAGGCATATTTCCTTCTATCTTGATCGACTAGTAAGTATTCCGCTTCGGGGGTGATAGTCATGAACGAATTAGTTCTACCTATGTTGGCAGGGAATGTAGAAATTTTATATAAATCATATATAGATTGCTGAGTTCTTAATGGAATTGTTACTACTGCAAATAGTTGTTCGTTTTTATCCGTGATGTGAACCTTTAGCTTGGTGTAATAGTGGAATAGGTTTGCTACTTCTTGTTCTGTTGGTAGATGTAGACCGAATGTTAGATGTGTTTTTATTTCATCTAAGATACTTTTTAAGTTCGAAGGGTCTACAAGATCGTAGGATAAGGTTCCTCCCGTAAGGGCAAATAATGCGAATTCAAATTTGCTAATTTGTCAGTTGCGAGGTTGAGCAATGACATTGTCACAATGTCGAGTGATACCATGGTGAGGCTCGAATCGGAAATCACACGATCCACCTCGTTCTTCAAATAATTCATTATATTTACTGTCTTTAAGATTTTCTTTGAGATTGCCTCAATTTTGTCTCTTTGATAATTGGCTATGCTGGCTTGTATTTTTTGGACGTGTAAGGCCACGTTCATGGCGTTATTTAGTTTTCTTACGTTTTCTCTTTGGATATCCAGGTCTTCCTCTGTTGATAGTCCAAATAAGCGTGAAGCCAATTCTCCTACAATTGGTATTAGACTAGCTGATTTGCGGTATTTGCTTTTTCGAAAGAATACCTCGAAGATTCTCGTGGTACTTTGCTTTAACTTTTGTATTTCTGTATTGAACAATTCAAATGATGCTTGTAATCTCTGCCTATACAATATTAAAAAGGATTGGTGAATTGATACTCTTAGGGAGTTTTTCTCATTTAGTTCAGGTAATGATTCGATGTAGTCTTTGTTTGGCTCGTCGGCCATGGCCAGTCTGGCACACGTATATTTACCGTCTATTGTCCAGCATTTTTTGGGTATGTATATTTCTTTCTTTTTATTTTCAGGTATTTTCGTCTTTCTATCCGAATTGTATCCTTGGACTAATATAGTTTGTGTCTCAGTATGCAATACTGGGAGTCTTGCTCTTAAGTTTATATACATCTTGCCGAAGGAGTGAGTTTTTGTAAATGTTGGACCCGTGGACCAAGTCCACTTTGTAAATGTCGTTGGTTTCAGATGCGTCAGTGTGACTAATTTCTGTTGCGCCACTTTATTTAGTTCAAATAACTCTGGACTTGCATTAGTTGTGGTTTCCGTTAGTGAGGGCTGTATTTCTTCGATTCTTTTCTCGGATTTGGGTGTGGTTGTCCTGGTTTTTTTCCGTGGCTTGTCGATATTTTCCTTTTTTTCTTTTGGTGATATTTTCTTTGTAACATTGCTCGCTGTATGATCTTGCCATAGTTGCCTGAGGTATGTCCGTAGGCTTGGTAATTCATTCAACATGGCGTAATATCCATCTTAGAGTTTATTTTTCCTGAAAGTAGTCAAGGGGAAACTTCTGGTAGATTTAATCGTAGTATGTTCGCTCATGGAACTATCCACGTTATTTAATGCTCTCCTTCGGCTTTCTTTTTTTTAATTCCTAGGGCCTTATCAATTTCTGCCATTTTCTTGTCGAAATCTTCTATTACGAATTTCGATTTTAGTTTAGGAATAATGGGGGGTAGATCTCCTTTATTTTCCTTGTGGTGCATTTCTTTCGTTGATTGCAGGCTCTTGTCTGATTTTAAGAATTGGAATATAGAGTCCTTTAATTCATTAGTATTTTTCTCTAGTTTCATTACTTGTTGGAACAAGGTTTCGAACGGTTTGGGGTCCAGTTTCATAAATATTTTCCAGGCATTATGACTTGCGAGCAACGAATTCTCGTGTTTAAAGATTATTCAATGCTTTACGATATCTTGGGCTATGGTTTGGGCAACGAAGATTGTCATGAAATTTGTTAGCCACATCTTTCTTTGTTGTTTCTGGAATTAATTTGTCATTAAACATAATATGGGTAAAATTCTTATGACTCTTAATCGAATGAGAATTTAAATTTCTATTATATAATTTTTTTTATCGGGGGAATCAACAAGATGAAATTAAGATTCGTGATGATAGCATTAATTGATTGCTTATGGTAAACATACGGCTGATTCGTAGGTGGGGGGGGGGTAGTTATTTTGCATGGTTTCATTCAAGGGTTTTCCTTTTAACTTAAAGGGTGTGTGGGTTGACTTTGATTTACAGCGTACCAAATTATTTCAATAGCGCAAGTTTTCTTAATTTTTGGTTGCTTTTAATTTTCATTCATTGGTTTTTATTCTTTTAAATATAATTTCTTTTGTTTTTTCGCACTATATATTACGCTTTTTGGATTGTAGAGATATTGTTTGTAGTATTTTATTTCTTGGAGTGGGTCGTGTTGACCTTGATATTTTACGCAGTTTGAATTTCCCTCAATCTTGTAAACTAATTTTTGTTTTCTGCATTTGTCGAAAAGCAATAAATCTGTCTGACATGGACCTTTAACAAACCAATACCGAACTTTATATTGTTTTTGCAATTTTCTTATCTCATGTTGTATATATAGGAGGTACTTGCCCTTTCTGCCGTTATATTTTATACCCAATTTTCCTCTCGCGGGTCGATACTTGGGTGTATTTGCTAAACGTTGTCTGAAGCTATATGATCCTATATTGCTATATGATCCCTTAAATCATATTTGACATCCCATTTTTTCGCGAAAAATTCTTCCCCTGATTTATTCACAATAAGGATGGCTGCAGATTATATCATGTTTTGTTTTGCATGCTTGATGGTTATAAACTCTGTATCAATAATTACCTTGGCCATTGTTCTGAAACGAAAGGTAGTTTTTATTGACTTTTGTCTAGTTAATTTTTTCAAGATTAGTTACAATTATGGTTTACTGTAGGTCGAGATCAAACTACCTTTTCGCCGGTATTTCCTCATACATCGGGTACTTATTCGTTCGACATAATTCGATGCTTCTAAAGCTCCATATTAACCTTTAATGAATTTTACATTGAATGGAATGTAAGGTAAATTCAGGTCGAGGTTGAACTACTTTTTCACCAGTGCCACCTTGCATTTGGCTATTTGGGTATTCAAACATAATTCGATTCCCTGAAGTTCCATACAGGCTTAAGAGTACTGAGATTTTCAAGAAACTACCTTTTTTGTCAATTTATGGAACTAAATATGTAAATTCTTGGATATAACATATTAGCACACTACTAGTGGATTCATATAATGCACTTTCTAAATAGTAACTCATTAATCTAGATACAACACTTCAGGTAATATTGGAGGGCTCTTCTATTATTCGTTTTAATGGCCATATTTATATATGTACAGTTTCTCCCACGGATATCGGCTTTTAATTTCAATATGGGTGCATCATCTGGCAGTGCCGCCTTTGAACTTGGAGATGTTAGCATATTAGTAAGTCGATAATTTTCCCATGATGATACATTTGAACTGAGAAATTTGAGTTCAAACACTATATTATTTTTACCGGCTTCAGGTGTATTTAAGTACATTAAATACGTTAATAATTGGTTTGGGAGATGCAGGCCTCCAATGTGGCAGTTATGTCATTCCTTCGCATATTTTGTCGAATGATTTTTCGGCACCATTCAGATAATGAAAACGGGTCATTCATTATTCTTACTACAGAAAGACTTAAGTTAATGTGCGACTGGCAACAACATAGTTGCTCACGCACGATTACGTCGAAGCCAGGGTACATTTTGATTCCGAAACTTTCGTCTTGTTGGAAGAAATTCAGAATTACTTTCTTTACGTCTTTATAATCTCTCGGGTGATTTGGAAAATAACGGATCCTGTTGCAGAATTTATTGGATTTAGGTATGTGTTATTTACGCAGTTGACATACAGGGCCTTAAGGAAACTTTCTCCTTTTAGCACATGCCCTCGATCCATTAGAATGGAGAGAAATTTAATGGGCCAAATTGTAGTGACATTATTATCATTCAGATCATACCAAATGTTGTTTGCCGTGTACTCGGATAATAAGGCATGCTTGGTCATTGGGATCCTTTCTATTAAAATTTGGAATGCAAGGTTGGCGCTTAGCCTGGTGTATTCTATCGTTCTGGTCATTACACGTGCACTAAAATTATAATGTACTAAGGTTGCTATTAATCTTAGGATCATTCTGTCTTCCAAGACTTTCCTTGGAGATTTTAAAAGAAAGTGTAGCGTGGGACAGTCAAGATTTTCCACTGTTTTGATAAGAACCCATTCTTTTAAAGAATCATTAATATTATCCATGCTATGGCTTTTCTTGAGTTTCCATGAGGTTACATTTTCTAGTCTATAATTACTTAACTGTTGCTGGCTTGGGTATCTTATCATGGTTACTGTTTTTTGAATTTATTATATTTGATTTTAGGTTAAAACTAGCAACGTACCGTATGGTTGCTTGTTTCGGCGTTTCCCTTAACCAGTGGTTGACGGTTACTCACGTACCGTATCTGCAAATGTGTTATTATATAACATTAATTAATGCTTACATAGTAAATGATTACATAGTAGTAATATGTTTTCGAAATAATTATGTTATGTTGTAGCAATTTAAGGTATGACAATGATTACGTAGTAGCGATGCGTTTTCAATCTAATAATGTTTATCGTAAGTTATAATTGTTTACTTGGCCTTTTTGATTTTATAAAATTTTATTTTTATTAGTATTTTACGTCCTCTTTCTCAGTACAAGTTGTTCTTCGTAAGGAAATACTCCTGCTAGGCGTCTGTCCACCGAATAATCAACCATGAAAACACGCCTACCAAAGGTACTCCCCACGTATCGGGCTTCCTGTCCATCTCCATTCCAGATTCCCGTATGGTCATTTTCGTTAAAGCGATTCTTCTAATGGTAGGGGCAAGGTAGGGTAATTCTTGCGGATCACTTTTTATAGAGATATTAGTTGATTTTCTCATAAGAGCTCCCCGAACAAACGGTTATGACGAATGGGATAATGCACCACAGGTCACAACAGTTGACCAGCGGGTCCCCATGTTGTAGGGTCGTTTCATTTAACTGTAATTTCTAACTCTTTACTATTCATCATTCACATCTCCTAACTGGGTAGTAGTTTCTCATAGAGAGTTTGGGATCAATCAGGCGGAAGAGGGATAGTAGACACCACTTCCACCGTATTGCCCAAAGCTTCCCACGACTGAGGGTCCATCCATTTGTCAGTTATTTTCTTTGTTACTTAATTACAACTCGTATCTGTATAGTTGTTTTTCATAGAGAGCCAGGGCCAAATGGGAACGGGAACGGGATGACAATGACACCACTCCCATCCCCCTGTGGCCATCGCTTCCCACGATCGGGGTCCATTTGTTTAAGAATTTCGACGTATAGGCAGTTATAGCACTTGCCAAGCAATTTCTTGTTGTGTAATCAAGTCTCGTATTTGTGTAATCTTTTCTCAAACGAAGGTGAGAGTCAAGTGCTTGCGTGGTGGGATAATATAAACCACGCCCATCCTTGGCTCTGACCTCCTATGATCGGGGGTCCATCCGTTTTCACTATCTCGTATCCAATGGCTATTTGAATTATTCCTCCTACATCATTTTCCAAGTATTTCGTAGGGTTTTTCGCTGATAATTTATTTATTTTGTTTTTATGAATGAGAATTGCCATGTATATTGAGCTTTTATTACTTATCGAGAGTAAAAAAAAATTTCTTATTACCTCCTGGAATGGGTAAGGTACCCCTACTGATTTTTGACTAAAAGTGTCTTTTACTTAGTTTTGAGTGGGTTCTCGAGCTTAAATCATTAGAGAGAGAATTATAACATATTTTACGTAAGGCATAGTTAGTATTTTGTTTATTTGAATGTTCACATGATTATCTTAATTTCTTGCGAAGGCTAAGTTCTCTGTCCAAGGTGTTGTGACGGAAATAATTATAGTCGAAAATAGTACGAGGTCTTAATCTCCGTTAATCCCGTCTACACTAGTACTTAATAAATGCAAACAAGAAATTAACAGAAAGAAAAACGGTACCCCTCTGAAAAGGCTGGGTTCAATTAATGCGAGGACTAATAATACGTTTGACAAATTTCAAAAATTTTCTTTTAGGATTTGATGTGGGCATTCGATCCCTGTTTTCATGCACAAATATGAATACTTGGTAAATCCTCATATATAACAATCTGTTAAGCATTCGTAGTTAACAATTTTTTAAAACAATCTTTTAAGCATCCGTAGTTATTGCGGATCCTGCCAACGTAAACAAATTTCCTTACGACCGAAGTTTGAAAATATAAACTTATCTTCCAAGGCTATTGAAAACTAAGGTCTTAATACTTATTACAGGGCAATAGTAGGCTATTAAACGGTAAGGCATTTTCATTTATTGTTACATTTTATTCTGCTTTGGTTAAGGTTTTTTTCTATCTTCCTGCTATTAAATCACCTACTTCCTCAGTCTTGCACTTGATTGATTTAAAGTGGGTTAATTTATTTTATATTGAAAACTTATTCTTCCTTAATTGTTTATTTTGATAACTAATTCTTAAGTTCGAATATATGAAGAGTTGTGCATTGATGTTTACTCAAATAATATCTTTAGAATATGTAGGAATAAGCTCCTTAATTCAGGGTATTTCAGAATTGTGCAAAATTGATGGAATACAAAGGCTTGTTAGTCGAGGTTAAATTTTCCCGTTCAAATGCGTTAAAAAACGTATCAACATTTTATAATTCATTCAAGTAGTATTATGCTTTGACTCATTACTTTTCTGAAAGGAATCCGTTCGATTTGCCTACTCGGATTTCGTTGTACTATACGTCGGTGCCACGAAGGTGCCGCACGAAAGTACCACGCGATAAGGGGGGTGCATACATTTGATCATAATATTGCCTATATTCTCTGTTACTTTTTTTTAGTTTTATCGCGATACTGTAATGATTTTGGGGCAGCTTTGTCTTGAGAAACAAACTATTATTTACTTTAACTATTGTATGTATTTTTTTTCTAGGTTAGCCTTTTACAGGGATTTGACTTGAAGAGAAAGTTCCCGGGAATTAGGCTTTGTTACACCTTCCAATTCAGGGTTATTCAAACGTGTTTCTGAACAAAAAACAAAGTTTAACCTTGGGCCGTTGTTAGTGCGTTACAGGTGGTAGGATTCTATTCACCTATTCATAAAATTTTGGCAATTTAGGGCTTCCACTTTCGTTTGATTACACTAGAAACTATCTTTGAATCATTCATACCTCGTACAAAGGTCCGTTTTTTTTATTAATTTTAGTTCAAACTCTTATGTGCCTTAGTGAATACATATTTTTTGAACTCTGAAATAGTGTGCATTTCGTAAAGCTTGATTTTCATGAATAAAAATGCCGTTTACTATGTTACACTTCTGCTTTGGGGGATAAAGTTTAGCAAGGATCTAAGGCCGTGACTAGTTTATAAGGTTAGTAGAAACCATTAAATATTGCGTTTCTTATTATATGAGTTTTTATGAAATAATTTTTGGCAGAGTTTTCTTATTCGATATTAATTGGTTAGTTTGTGATTAATCTTAGTTGCTAGTCTGTACATTGGCAGGCCTATATTCGTCCAATTTTGACCCACTCGTCTGGACGACATGTTGCGGGATTTGCGTCTTTTGCGAAAAACTGATAGAAATTTGATTACGCATTATTTTTACGCAATCCTTGAGGATTTGGCTAAAACCGCAACATTATTCTTATAGTCGTGACAACTATGGCACGGATTTAGTTTCAAAAGTTGCCGTTGACGAAAGGGTTTTGATTTATGCATTTTTTTTTTTTTTTTTTTTTTTAGCGGACACTTTTTTTTCAAGGCCTATTATTCATTGTCTGTTTTCTGAAGCAGAATAATATCTGCTATTGTCAAAGAGGACATTAGCCTAGCTGTACACATTGCCCCTTTCTCTAAATATTATGCCTAATTTCTTAATCTGCGAGTTTCGATATTTTAGGATTTCAATAATTGGTTTTATGCTTTTACCCTTTTGGAAAGCTATCTTAGTAATCTGCCTGTCTTATATATATATATATATATAATATATATATATATATATATATATATATATATATATATATATATATATATATATATATATATATATTATATATATATATATATATATATTATATATATATATATATATATATATAATATATATAGTATATATATATATATATATATATATATATAATATATATATATATATTATATATATATATATATATATACGACATACAACTGAGTGCTGGATTGTAAACGAATAGTTTTATTCGAGACGAGTCTCGTATTTGACTCACAGGTTTGTGATTATTTTCGAAATACGTTGCCAAACCTTTTGAAAGTTAAGGATTCGTCTGGCCTAGGAGAAGTTTTTATTTTGTTATTCTTATTTTTACAGGTTAGCTTTCTTATTCTTTAATTGCACGGTTCATCTTTGTACGCTTTGACTCGTTTCAAGATAAATTCGGTTGAATTTATTGCCGCAATTGTTAGGGTTTTTGATGATTGTTTTGCCCTCTGCCTATCGGCTGTATGGGTTCCGCTGTTTTTGTTAACGATGACCAAAATTATTGGTTCTGTTAGCTAAGCGTTGGTTACAAATTTAATCTATGGTATAACAATTTTTGATGGCAAAAATACTTTCTCTATAGAGGGCCATCAAAAGTCAAAAAAATTAATCAATATTTGTCCCTTTTTTTCTTACTTTAGTTCTGTCTTATATGTGACTCCCAGATACGATATTTTAGAACTTTGATAACTAATTTCATGTATTTTTGACTTATGGAAGGTTCCTCTTTTTGTCTCTCAAGACTGTCTAATCTGCGCGAGTGACACGTGATTAGTTGCTAGATTACGGGGACAGTTTGTCGAAATAATTTTATTTAGGGTGGTTGTCACACTTGACTTTAAAGATATGTGTACTTAACTTGAATTATGCCACATAGGAAATTCATTAATTCGAAAGTATCAAGAGACTAAGACCGTGAAACTGCTCTTTTCAGGTTTTCTCATGCCCTGTGCATTTCTGGGGCTTATTTTTAAAGTTTAAGGATTATACTGCCCTTGAGGTTTTGTTTATATTTACGGACTTATCTCCTATTAAGGATTATATCGTATTTCTATAGGTTGACACATACGTGCAAAGATTAGTATTTTAAATCCTACAATTTTGATTTATTTTTACGTTCAGGATATTGATTTTTTTGTTGTTTTTTTTGCGTCAATTCTCTAGCGAATATTTTCCTTTGTTCATTTCGGTTTCGAAACAGAATTGTATATTATTTATGTATTTTGGATTATACCACGCCAACCTATAATCAAAATATGATCAAATGTTAATATATAAATAAAGATATATCGAAGATATCAATATTTGAGACCAAACGATATTTTTCAATCTCCTCATTTTCACCGGGGCAAATTTTGTTTTTCTTGCCGCTGGGGTTGGCGTTTTTATTTCTTGGTATTTAAGGAACATTTTAGCATGGCAAGTTATTTATTCCTATGATCTTAGTTTTCAGGCAAAAGGACTGTTCATTCTAGGTATCCAAGTAGCTCAGAGTACACAACGGTATACGGGTCAATTATTCTTATTGTTAATAAAAAGATGAAAAAGGAAAGTAGTTTTATTCGAGGACATTATGCTTAGGTGATCCGACTAAACCGTCATAGATCTTTGTGGTTTCAACTGCGTTTGGAAGTTACGGGCATTGATTTACTACGTATCAACGCTTTACATGGGGTCAATTGAACTGTGTACGCGATTAATAACATTTGAGGTAAATAGTATGATTTCCTTTGAAAAGCCACGACGTTATTTTTTCCATTTAATTTATTAGAGATGTTCAATGCATTTGTAGGGGCTCTTGTTTTTGCTGACTTTTATTTGAAAGAATACTTTTGGTTACTATTTGCACCAAAGCCCTTTTGAGTTTTACTGTGAGAAGTGGTTCCCAAGAATTAGCATTTTATATAGGGTCACTTGAACTGCATAAACAATTTATAACGTTAAGAGAAGTGGTATTATTTTAGTAAAAAATTGCGAAGAGAGATTTTTTTGTCTCGTTTAGTGATTTGCAGGGGTCTTTAAATAATTAAATTTATTTTAAACGTCAGAAGAATGCTTTCAGTTCCCATTGGCCACTTTTAATTTTCTTTTTATTTTATTGATAAGGATGATTTTTTTGATAATTTAATCTTTTCGTCATCACATATCTTATATACGGATTAAGGATCCATCTAACTCACCAAGGAAAAGATATAATTTTACTTAAAATTAATTTCAATTAGGGAATTTTTTTTGCCAAATTCTTGAGTTCATGTGTCGCTTCGAATAATTGGCGACCGATTTTTTTTTCTTTTAGTAGGCCTATATGAACAAATTTGAAAGATTAGTCAAGCCTGATTCTGTTAATTAGATTGATGGAAACTCTATATTAATGGCTTGGTTAACTATTATGTTTCTTCATGCTAACAAATCATGCATCACATGATTACTATCCTCATATATACATATATATACTTGATTGTTGTATTACCTCTAATTACCAAACTGAGAAATGTTGGTTATAATTAATGCGATAAAAACTCGTACATATTTCTTTTGCCGAATAAGTACTTTAGGTTGTCGAGTATTTTATGAATTTTACAGCGAGTTAGAGTGGCTACCTCCGGTCATCTTTTCTTGTGATTAAATTCGGACTACTTTATTATTTTTTGAAAGAATATTATTTTCGTTGATACTTTTTTTTTTAGTTTTACTGTGAGAAGCGGTTATTCATTATTTAGGTAACTAATACTGCGTTTTATATGTTAGGCTGTTGTGCTAATAATAATAATAATAATGAGATATTTCTAGATTAGGGTTTTACTTTGACCTATCGTCTAAACGGGTAATCTAGATTTCCAATGCCGTAATAATAAAGATACCAAATATGTCTTATGATGAAGGTAAAGGATAAACCTTCATCATAAGACACAGTTAGGGTATTCTGGAATTATGTGTTTGATTATGTTGTTGGCATGCAGTTTTTTTAATTTGGATAAGATATCCCATAAAATTAATTTCAGAAGAGGTAGGATCGATCCTAAAGGAACCCTCAGTATATCAAACCTCGAAATACAAAAAAAAATCAAGCCTTTCGAGGCTCGATACACCGAAAGCCTCCTCAGATCCGCATTTGAATACTCAATTGAGATCAAAAGTATGCTCTGAATCAGCACATGGAAGAATCCTTATGCACTAAATATAATTATATGCCAAGTGATCCTCATGTTTACCTACTCCGGGGGCTACCCGGGACAGGCAAAGCTAGGACGGCTGCCAACTACACTTTCTCTTCTATGTCTGAATTTATAATATATTATTTCGTCCAAAATTCAGGAAATACTATATTCTGCTCAGCAAAAATACAAGTCCTCTAGTTTAACGTGGATTGCGCACGTGATATTAGGCTATCGCTACATCCTTACTTACGCACTTTACTATATTAAACTTGTAAAAAAAATTATTTCTTATTTTTTGCATTTAAACGAGAAAAGAATTTTTACCTCCTTTTTGAGTTTAATTAATAGCCATGATTAATATTTTCTTAGTTTTCTGTATCGTCTGGTAACGGATGCGTTTTGGGCGTTCCTTGTGGTGAAGAGATCTCTGATGAGTCTTGACCAGTTGTAACAGTTATTTGGATATTGGGGTATTGGGTCCTAATAGTTACGTTATTGTCCGTTGGGGGGTTTTGTTGAATAGACTCCATTTGGGGTTTTATATGGTGATGACGGACTTGGTTTGGGATTGGGAAATACGAGGGTTCTGATGGCCCTTCGTTGTAATTGTTAGCAAGAATATTTTCCAAATGGGGGTTGAGGGGTAGGTCAATTTCAACTGTGAAATAGGTTGCCACCATTTTCTCTAAGTTTGAGCAGAATTCTCTTTGTTTTTGCAATTCTCTGTTAATTTCGGCTTGGTTTTCCTTCAGTTGTTTCTCTAAGCTGTCCTGTTGTAGTTTAATTATTTCTTTCTCTGCTTTTAAGTGGTCGTATTTATGTTGTAAGTCTAGGAGCTTTACTCGTTTGGGTGCCAGGGCTTCTTGTACCGCTATTGTTGCGGATAGAACAGTACTGTTTCTATAATCTCGCACTTTTTTACCATTTCTTGCATTTTATTATATAATACTTGTAATTTTAGGACCTTGTCGGGATAATTATATCCCTTAACAAGCGTGGCGTCGCTTATTGATTCCATTTCACTCTGGATTTTGGCGGTCTGCTCCTTAACTGTCATAAACTCGGTCTCAATTAATTTATCCATTTGTTTAGGCACTAGGATCTCATTTATTTTTTTGTTCATTTTTTCTTTGGAAGCCTTAACTTCACTAAGAAAGTTAAGTGTGGCTTCTATCATATTCTCGATTTTCAGTCTTTCTGTTATCAATTGTGCCGAGGCGTCTAGGAGTTTCGACCGTATCTGAAACAGCTGGTCCATAGTCGTTCTGTCCGTAACGAGGTGGCATTAGATATTTTTTTGGAGGAGGGGTTGAACAATTCTTGTTCTACGTCTATCCTCAGGTTTTTCTATCGAGCCGGAATTCAGTTTATCTGGAAAAGTTAGCTATTAATTTCCTTCGACCTTTTACGGTTAGCTTTCGTTGAAGTGTCTTATTCATACACCTTTGTTTTAAGGTTTTTTTTAAGCTGCTCATTTCGTCTTAATATTATTTTATGAGTTTTTGGGGTACTTGATCTCTAGACGTATTTCCATTTATCTGGTTTTTTACTTACTCTGCCAGACTTTGTGGTAACTTCCTGTTCGCTTTCTGGCGTTATATTCTTTTTTGACTTTCCCATAGAGATTAGGTCAAATTTCTTGTACTATTTCAATAGGAATTTTTGACCTTTTAATTTAGCCGCTTTCGCATGAGCCGCGGCAGAAGCCGGTTTTCGTTTTTGCGCATCTTGGGGTTCGTCAGGAGCTGATTCATCGTCGGATTCAGTAGAACTAGTCCCTGAAGATTCATCATTGGGGCTTTCCGGGGTGGTCCTTTGCGATTTGGGAGTATCACCTGCCCTCGCTTCATATATTTCGTCTCCTCTCGAGGTAGAGGATTTATTTTCCATTTCCTCGCGCTGAAGTCCTGTTTCGGGGGAGTTAAAAGATTCTTGGGAACTCTGAGAGGAGTCAAATGTTTGTGGAGAGTGTCTCCATTGTTTGAATGCCATATCCTCCGGGGGGTGGGGTATATTTTATAACATGGTCTGTTTCCAGGAGTAGGATTCCTTGGGCTTCACTTTGGATACCGTTATGTGATGGTATTGTCCTAGATTTTCATCTTCAGGGTGTTCCTGGGTCCAAGGCAAGGTACTTTGCCTTGTTTTTATAGGGTAATTGATGATGTCCATGGTTTCTGTCAAATTTTTCTTTTTGCTCGTTTCCCTGGGTGGGGTTTTCTTTATTTTTACACCCGGGGTTTCCATAGCTCTATTTAATTCATCTTGTAACTACAGGGGCCTTTCTATCGGGGTTGCTGGTGATACCATACCATCTGGAAATCTTTTGGGGGGACAAGGGGTTGAAATTCTATCGGGAAAAAATTGGGTTTTTGGGGACAGTGTATGGTCTAACTTTTCCGAGCTTTCTGACGATGAACTTTTTGGACCTTTTGGGGTTCTTATTGCTACTGGTATTAAAGATTTTCTTTTGGGGATGACTAGATTTTTCATGGCTAGAAATTCTTCAAAGTTTTCCTCGTCGCTAATATTTTCGAAATAGTCTTGTTTGAAATTGAAAGGTTTTAACTCGGCTAGCCTTGATTTTGGAAATTCATTTTCCGCGTTTGACGAATCAGTAGATGAGGGTTTCGGTGCCCATCTGTCCGGGTGCTTGGCCCTTTTATTTGGCTAACATGTGCCTCATATGTTCTTCCATTGTCTGGGTTTATCATTTTAAAAGTAAAATCATTGTCGTATTTTTGATTATCCTGTAAGGTCCCGAATACTTATTAGAAAGTTTTTTGCCTTCTACCTATGCCTAATTTTTTAGATAAACACAGTCGCCTACCTTAAAATTTATGTTTCCTTTGACTTTGGATTCAGTTCTCAACTCTTGGTTCATCTTACATTTTTCTAATTCTTGTCTAACTACCTTATAGGTTTTCCTCATCCTATTTATAAAATCTTGTTTGTAGTCCTCTGTATTATTGTAATATTGTCTGGATTCTATTGTTTCCTGATAGGGTACTTTAAAATCGCGTCCGAATAAAAGGTATAGCTGTCTCTGAATAGGCAGTATTAATTACATTGGTTAAGTAAGGTAGATATTGATCCTAATCGTTTCGGTTGTCTTTTGTATAAATGCTCAAGACATTTGAAAATATTTTATGCCTGTTTTCAATTTTCCCATTAGCTTGGGGGTGGCAGGGGGATGTCACCAATTTCTCTATGTTAAGAAAACTCATTAAATCTTTCGTTCCTTTAGAAACAAAATTACTTCCATTATCACTGAGAACTTTGTTAGGGACGTCAAATTTTAAAAATATTTTGCTAACGCTTTACTCGTAGCGTATGCACCTTGATTTTTCAATGCTTTGGCAAAAGTGAACCCGGAAAAGTGATCTATAACTGAAAGAATGCAAGTATGGCCTCTGTTGGAAACAGGTAATCATCCACTTGTTCCATATAAATCGAATGAAACAATGTCGAAAGGAAACCTTGCTACTGGCACTCTTCCCATCGGGGTATGGGGATAAGTTTGGGGATTCTTTCTTAAATTACATGATTCGCAATTGTTTATGAAGTCTTTGAGTTTGGTTAACGCTGAAGGAACAAGGAAATATTGTTTTAATCTGTGATAGGTTTTCGTGATTCCCAGGTGTCCGCCTATATCTGAATGAAAATATTCAAAGGCAGGTATTATCAGGTTTTTGGGTACTACAGGTATTATCGAGATTTGGTTTCTTTTCGTATCGCCTGTTACTATTCTGCAAAGGATTTCTTCGTCTAAATCATAATAAAAACTATCAATTTCCATTTTTAGGGCTTTGAACTTATCGGGTAGGTCATCGAAATTCACAAAATAATTAATGAGAGTCGAGTATATTTCATCCTTAATTTGATTTCTTTTAATGCTAGCCAGCGATAAGGGGCTATGATTAATTTCGTTTTCTTCTATTTCGATTTTAGGCTAATTCTTCTTGTGTTTTCGTTTACTGGGATTAATGGCATTTATTTCTTTATTTTCGTTATCTGAGGAGTTATTTTTGGGGTATCTACTCAAGTAATCACAGGGGGCATTCTGTTTACCGGTCAAATGTTCAAATTCGTAATCCAGGTCTTGGATTTTCATTATCCATCTAGCTAAGATTCCAGTTGGATTTTTGAATGTGCTTAGGTACTATAAGCTTTTATGGTCCGAACGCAACTTAAATTTTCGGCCCACTAAATAATGTCTAAATTTGTCTAAATGATAAATTATAGATAGTAGCTCCAATTGCGTTGCAGAATAACTGCTTTCGCCTTTCGATAGAGTTCTACTTGAATAGCATATGACTTTCTCTATATACTGAGGGGGTTTCTGTAGGGGGTCGGGGTAGTTTTCCAAGGGGATTAATTAGGAAAGGATTGCACCGATGCCCACAGCTGAGGCGTCGGTGGTGACTACAAATTGTCCTTTTTCAAAGTCTGGTAGCGACAATACTGGTTCAGAAGTTAGTGCTTTCTTGAGAGTGTCTAAGGAAGTTTGAGCTTCCTGCGACCAGAAAATATTTTGGGGAGTCCCTTTAGTTAGATCCGTTAGGGGTTTTGCAATTTGTGCGTAGTTCCGTATAAATTTTCTAAAATAACTGGTTAAACCAAGAATTGCTCGCAATTGTTTTATAGTTTTCGGGGGTTTGAGATTTTCTACACATTTTATTTTCTCGGGGTCCGGTGATATTTGGCCTTGGGTCACTATCATTCCCAAAAATTTTATTTCGGATTGAAGTAAATTTACTTTTTCAGGTCTACATTTCAAATTGCCTTCTTGGAATTTTTCAAAAACTTTGGCGAATTTGTTTAAATGATCCTCCGGGGTTTCTCCTACACAGATCACATTATCCACAAAATGAATAATATTCTCTACACCTCGTAATAAGTGTAACAGAGGTCTATATAGTTCACTTAGAACTAGTTTTGAGTCCGAAGGGTACTCTTAAATATTCATAAGAGCCACATTCAGTCGTCGAAAAGGCCGTTTTATAAACGTCATTATCTGCTATCTTAAGCTGATGATAACTTTGTGTAAGGTCGAGAGATGTAAAGATTTTATTTTTGGTTGAGATGGAGTCTAGAATTTCATCGATTCGGGGCAGGGGAAACTTTTCGCTAACTACTTGCTTATTTAGGGCTCTATAGTCTACTACAAGCCTAAGGTCCTTGTTCTTTTTTGGCACTAGTATAACAGGGGTTGAATACGGGCTTATACTTGGGCGTATGATATTATTTCTCTCTAATTCGCGGATTTTATTTTTTAACCAATTTTTGTAGGGATGAGGGATACGATAGGGTTGTTTAGCCACAGGTGACCCTGTAGTTTGAATAGAATGTTCATAGAATGGTATCAGTCTAATGTCTTCTTCACATGTGGAAAATATATCTCTAAAATTCCAGAGCAATTCACATAATTTTTCTTTTAATTGCGTATCTTGGATATGGTCTAATTTAAATTTTTCCAAAAATTGGGGTCTTGTTAGTGGGTACCTATTATTTGGATTACTAACACCAATGCTACTAACTAAGCTTTTCTTGGAGTTTTTCCATTCGTTTAGCTCGTGCTCAGAAATCACTTGTATTTCAACGAGACATGTTCCCTTTTTTAATGTAATAGTGTCATTTTCATGTGTATTTGTCAACCAAATAAAACCTTCCCCTTTCTTATACAAAATGATCTGTTCTTCGCAAAACAGATTTTCGGGGATTTCTCTACACAGGGATGCAAACCAAATTTCGGAATTGTCATTTACGGGGGTGACCATTTGAGCGATTTGAATTCTTTGCATTGTTTTTGGGGGATCTTTGTTTTACGCACCGCGAATCCATAATATTTTTCTTCCGAGTCATTTTCTATTAAGTTAAGATTGGCGCTTGATTGCATCAAATCTTCCGCTTGTGGGGTTGGCTGTAAGGGGACAGTATTGAGATTTATTATCTCGTTCCATAATTCTGCTATTTTCTTTATTTCTGTTTGCCTATACTCTGGCATTTTCTCTATCTTTGCTTTTACTGACTCAATCCATTTGCTGTTAGAGTTTCTCCTACAAGAAGAGAAACGGGGTACAAAAGACTTTATTCTATTCACTGTTGCTTCCCCTTTCTCCACGCGTCGGAGAATAGGATCGGATGGATAAACGAGTCTGTGATTCGCTATATCTAATAAACTTTATTAGATTTTAAAAAATTAGCACCGATTATAGCCTCATATGGGAAATTCTAGCATATTATGAAGTTTGTAGGAAAGATTCTATTGTCTTTTGTCACATCTAGGCGTATGGAGCCTATTGCTTCCAGTCTGTGTCCTGTGACGCTAGTTAAACTGGGAATATTAAAATTTTTCCGTCGCTTAATATATACTGGTAATCTATTAAATACATTTGAGTTTATTATGTTAACCGATGCACCGGAATCTATTGGCGCTTTGAAATTAATACTTGCAACACCAAAATCATTTAATATAGGTAATATATCATTATTATCTCTTAAAGAAGGTACAACTACTGGAAGGGACCTATAAAAAATACTGGCCTCCAGGGTCCCGGACCCTGGAGGCCAATTTTCTTGGGGGCCTGATTCGTTTCCCTGTGCGTTTATTTGATAGGTTGGTGTTTGACATTGGGGCTCGGTGGAACTTCCCTAGCAAATTGATTGACATTTGATTGTCTTAGTTGCCACGTATTGTTGCGTGGGTTGGAATTTCTTGTGCCGACGGCTCGCGGCATTTGTTCATTTTGCATTGACGAAAAATTTCTTCCCGTCGGGAAAAAATATCCTCTGTTATCGCTCGTATTCCTGTTAAATCTAGTCGGATACACTGTCCGTGAATTAAATTGGTACATGTTTTGTTGCGTATTTGGGTTAGGGAACCGATAATTATTTTGTCGGTTGAGGGAAGGGTTTGCGTATTCCATTCCTTGTTGGTAGGGGTTACGGAACGATGGGAGGTGCGGGGGGTTACTTCTATAACTTCCTGACCCATTGGCATTTAAGTTTGTTCTCCCGAACAAACGGTTATTAAAACTGGGGGTTGCTGGTGTATAGTTATTTCTAGTACGGCATTCCCTGGCAATATGTCCCTGTTTTTTACATGCATAGCATATAATTGGGGGGTTATTTATTTAGTTTGCCGTATTCGTGGGTACGAAACGTACCATTCTTTGCCCGGTAGGGGTTGAGGATCTATTTTGGTTTGGTTTTGGTGAATTATCTCTCGAGAAAAATGCGGGTGAAATTCCTCGTGATCGTCCCGGAGTTGATTCTCCTACATTATTTATTCTTGACTTATTGTGATTTGCCACAATCGAGTCAATTTCAACCATTCTCTCTACTTCCTCAACTGCCAGCTCTAATGTTTGAATATTTTTTGATATTAACATTCGGTACAGTTTGGGGCTCAATCCTTGCAAGAAAGCATTTAGTACAATTTTATCATATAAGGGACCAGATTCTTTTCCATATTTAGCCTCTATTGATAGCATTACTTTGTGTAGGTATTCCCTAACATTTTGGGTTTCGTCGAAACATACAGTTCCGTGCTTTAGTTTGTGTGTTGAACTGGTTTCAACAAATCTTTCTCGGAACGCTTTCAGCAATTTTTCTATGGAGTTTATTGGAAGGTTATTATCTTCCCCTATAGTGTTCTCTATTTGAATGTTAATGCTTGCCCCTTAAGTCTTATTAATAACATGCCTACTAATGATTTTAATTTCGTTTTCGTTACTTCTACGAATTGGTTTAATTGGATAGTAAATTCATCTACGTCTGAGTCTCCGTTATATGAGGGAAGGATTTTGAAATTTCCACTGTTTTGGCAATAAGTTTTTGTTTTAGCAATTTTTCGTGTGGATCTAGCGACATATTGGTTAGGTTTTTTTTTTCAAAAATAACTAAAATTCGGCACTGGTTTAATTTTTTCTTTTTGATCTAACTCAAATTTGACACTTCCAAATTTCTGTTATCTTATGAGGGGATTCTATATATATTTTTTTTTCTTATGGAGTATACTTTTTTGTTACTATTTTAAGGGGACTTAGGCCTAACAAAATATTGCACTTTCTCTATGCGTAATATTTCTCAATAATCTTTTTTTTGTAGAAAATTTTGTCCTTGTGTTTTGCTCCTTTAAACAGCGCAGCGCCAATTCTAATGGGGGGGGGTTTTCGTTTATAAGTTTTTAGGGGGGTTTTCAATTATAAGTTTTGGTAGTGTTTTTGTACCATAATGTTTTTCGATTATATGTTAATTCTTATATTGTGATGGAGGGGTTTTAATTAATTCTTTATGGAGAGGTTTTTAATCAATTCTTTAGTTGGTGTTTCGCGAGTATCATACCATAGTAGGGGGGAGCTTCATGTAGCGGGGAATTAAATCAGCGGCTCAAATGGGGAGCATCTATTGATGGCCATGCTTAGTTGAAATCAGATTGAAAGGATTCAGATTCCTTAGGGAGCGATTGGAGCCACAAGGACTAACTATCTTGAGAAATACTAACATAAAGAGATAAAATTAAGAAAGTAATGTATTTTTTTTTACTCACATAAGCGTACGAAGTTGCTTCAGGAATATCAATACTACAGGTATATCACTTCACAGTCATAGACACTAAGACAATGTTATAGACTGGGGCATATACAATGCAATAGATAAGTCACTTACATTAGACTGTTTTCAAAAGTTCACTGTAAACTGGCTAAAGAATCATGATGAAACTGATAATAGACTCATAATCGACCGCTTCTAGACTAAAAATAGACTACCACAAAATTTCTAAGTTCTAACTCTCTATCTTCTCCGATTTCGCCAGAGGTTACGTTCTGGCGTTGCTAAAAAGTATGTTACATTGGCCCTATTGGTTCAGACAGTATGTCCTATATTATTATTGGACAGGGATACATCAATGGGCTACTTAAATTTTGATACGATTTATAACTTTGAAACTTCACTTTGGAATTTTTCTCAACAAAACAAAGTTTTACATTGTAATTTTTTGCTAGCGACATGTCACTTAGTTTCCAGAAGACTTATAATTTATCTCTGTGAAAGTTGTTAAAGGACAATGAAATTTTGTTGCATTGGAATACATAGTTCTATTGGCGGATTTATTTATTACATTTTCTGTGGGAAAGATTTTTACAATGTATGTTTGAATAAGATACATTTGTTTTGCTATTTTTAAATTGAACGCTTGAGTCTTACTTGATCTGTAGGTTACTTGAATTTTTTTAGGTTCATATTTTGGGTGATTTTATTTTAACTGAGTAACCTTAATTGGTAAATTTGAGGTTTTGAATTTTTATCCCGTTACAAACTTTCAACTACGTTGAACAAAATGGATATCTCAAAATTTTGATTGGATGTGTCTGGGAAAATGGTGGGCGTGAGAGGGGCGTAAGTCGTTCTCCAATCACTTTCAACTATGAAAAAAGGCACTAACCCTTTTAATTTCCAATTGAATAAGCCCTTTTGAAGTTTCTACGACAACACTTTCAATAAAAACCTTATATGCCCCCAGGGCATAACTTACAACCCTTGCCCTGAGGGCTTTAGGGAGGAGGGGTTGTCATCCTTAAAGACCTAATTTCCAAAACTTTCAACTATGTTCAATAAAATGGCTATCTAAAAATTTTGATTGGATATTTTTGGGGAAAAAGTGGGCGTGAGAGGGGGGTTAGTTGCCCTCAAGTCACTTTTGACTATTAAAAAGGGCACTAGCTCTTTGAATTTTCAATCGAATGTGAATTTTTTCAAGTTTCTACGATAAAGATTTCAATAAAAACCTTATATTCCTACAGGGCATAACTTATAACCCTTGCGCTGAAGACTGTGGGGTGAGTGTCCTGCTCAAAGGTATAATTTCCTTAACTTTAAACTGCGTGGAACAAAATGGCTATCTCAAAATTATGATTGGATGTTTTTGGGGAAATGGTGGGCGTGCAAGGGGTGTTAGTTGCCTTCCAATCACTTTCGACTATTAAAAAGGGCACTAGCCATTTCAATTTCCAATCGAATGAGGCCTTTTTGAAGTTTCTACGACAACGGGCTCTATAAAAACCTTATATGCCCCCAGGGCATAACTTACAACCCTTGCCCTGAGGGCTGTGGGGGGGGTTGTCATTCTCAAAGACCTAATTTCCAGAACTTAAAACTGTGTTGAATAGAATGGCTATCTCAAAATTTTGATTGGATGTGTTTGGGGAAAAGGTGGGCGTGAGAGGGGGGTTAGTTGCCCTCCAATCACTTTCGACTATTAAAAAGGGCACTAGCCCTTTGAATTTCCGATCGAATGAGCCTTTTTTGAAGTTTCTACGACTACGCCTTCTATAAAAACCTTATATGTCCCAACGTTTTGCACATTTTGAATAAAATCACTTTTTCAAAAGTTTGATCTGTGTTGAGGGTTTGATCTTTGAATTTCCAATTGAATGAGCCTTTTTTTAAGTTTCTATGACAACGCTATCTTTAAAAACCTTATATGCCCCCAGGGCATAACTTACAACCCTTGCCCTGAGGGCTGTGGGGGAGTTTCGTCCTTAAAAACATAATTTTGTATTTGGAAATCAACTACGCTGAACAAAATGGCTTTCTCAATTTAGGCTTGAGATTGTCTATGCAGGATTTCGACTGTTGTTGATAGAAGAGCATAGCCAAGTGCTCAAAACCATGTTGTGACCAAGATGGGCCCAGGATTACACAAAGCCTCAATTCATGGAGGTCCCAGGGACTTCTTGCTGTCCGGTTCTAAGCTGGCTTAAGCACTTCGGTGTAGACTTGAGAAGATATGTGATCCCCGTCCTGTACTGGTATCCGGGATCATTGCTTTTGCTGAGGTGAAAATAATTTCAATGATTTAGAGAACATGAAAATTGGAACTTGTTACGACGTTAAAAAATGACTATCGTATCTACATTCTGACTGACGAATTCAGACGATTCGAACTGGATTTATTAGGAGTTTCAGAAAGTCATATCCCAGCGGTAGGAAACATGAAATTAGGTGATATAGAATTTGTTTACTCAGGCAGGAAGGATGGGGTACATAGACAGGGAGTAGGGCTCATGATGAATAAGGAAGCTGCTAAGTCTTGTTTAGGCTGGGAAGGTATTAATAATAGAATACTAATTGCTCATTTTATGACTAAAAAGTCCAGGGTATCAGTTATAGTAATATATGCCCCTGTAGAACCAACCGACGGAGATACTAGTGACCCAGATGAATTTTACTTACAGTTACAGGAGCAAATAGACTGGGTCCCAGGTAGAAATATGATGTTTTTACTGGGAGATTTTAACGCCCATGTCGGTAGAAATAGGGATAGATGGTATCCTAGCCTATGTAAATTTGGAGTAGGAAAAGAAAACAGTAATGGATACAGTCTTTTGCAATTTTGTAGGTATAACAATTTAGTTATAACCAATACGGTGTTTGGTCATAAAATGACTCATAAGTTAACTTGGTATTCATTTGATGGTAAGACAGCAAACCTTATTGATTATGTTATAGTAAACCGAAGACTGGCAGGATCAATACAAGATACTAAGGTATATAGGAGTGCCGTTATTGATATTAAAAGTAAAGATCACCATCTAATAGGGTCAATGGTTAATTTAAAGCTGAAAAATCGGAAGGGTAACTACCTCCCGGGAAGCTATGATGCTGGTAGACTCCATGGTGAGAATTTGAGAGAAACTTTCCAGGAACAGTTGAATACTAAACTCGAGAGTTTAGAATTTAATAATGTGGAAGATGGTTGGAATAATTTTAGAAAAATAATTTGTGAAGTTGCTGAAGGTCTCTTATGGAAGAAAGCTAGAATTGCAGCTAAGAATATAGTGAAAAAAGCTTTATGTTTAATAGAAAGGAGAAAGGACTTGTACAAGAATTATCTGAGTGATAGATCATATGAAAACAAAAGGAATGTAAAGAAAGCGGAGAAAGCATTAAAATATGAACTAAGGAGGTGTGAAGTGCAGGCCATGGATAAAATTGCCGAGGATCTGGAAGATGCAGCTAGACGGCATAATAGTAAAATATTTTACTGGCATGTTAACAAATTGAGAGGGAGTAGTCAATCCGGACTTGGCCCAGTTAAAGATAGGAATGGGGCCGCAATTAGCGATAAGGAAAAAACTAAAGAGAGATGGGCCGAACGTTTTGAGAATTTGCTTAGCCGAGATAGAGTTGCAGGAAAAGATACAGAGGAAAATGAAAAAGTTTGTGATACCTTGGATGTGAAGGAAGATTTGTTTTGTGAGGAGGAACTAGCGACAGTACTAAAAGGATTAAAAAATGATAAGGCTCCAGGTACTGATAGGGTGATAAATGAGTTTCTTAAATATGGTGTCTCTGAGGTTAGAAATAAGTTACTGGAGATTATGAATATGATTTTTGAACAAGGGGAAGTACCTAACGATTTTAGGAGAACCTTAATTAAGCCACTTTATAAGAAAGGTGATAAAAGTGAGTGTGGTAATTATCGAGGCATTAGTCTGGTCTCTGTAGGTAGTAAATTACTTAGTAATAGGACACTTTTTAGACTGAGATATGCCGTAAACAAAGTTTTAAGAGAAGAACAGTGCGGTTTTAGAAAAGGCAGAGGATGTGTCGACCAAATTTTCACTCTTAGGCTAATAATTGAGAAGTGCCTGAGTTTTCAAACACCTTTGGTCCTCAGTTTTATAGATTATGAGCAAGCGTTCGATTCTGTTGATAGAAGAGCTTTAGTAAATGTTTTATCCTTGTATGGTATACCAGACAAATACATTAAAGTGATTAGTGCTATGTACGAGAATAACACTGCTGTGGTTAAGGTAGGAAATGAGGTTAGCAGCTAGTTTTGTATTAAATCAGGAGTTAAGCAGGGTTGTGTTCTATCCCCCTTTATATGTAATATTTTGATGGACTTTGTCTTAAGGAGCACAGGAAAGGCAATGAGAGACCACGGAATCAAATGGGGAGGAAAAAGTCTACTAGACTTAGATTAAGCTGATGATTTAAGCATCCTGGATGAAAGTGTGAGTAAAATGAATGAAGTTTTAGAGGTTTTGCCAGTTCAGGGTGCTAGAATAGGTTTGAAAATTAATGTTAAGAAGACTACGTCACTAAGGCTAGGAATAAGTGAAGTTGAAAAGGTGACGTCGGGTAATGAAAAGATTGGTCAGGTGGGCAGCTTCACTTACCTTGGTAGTATTATTAGTAAAGATGGTGGGATCAGTGAAGATGTTAAAAGTAGAATAGCCAAGGCTCAGGGTGTTTTTTCACAGTTAAAAGAAGTTTGGAAGAATAGGAAGATAAGTCTGCAAACCAAGATTAGAATATTAGAAGCTACAGCGATGACAGTGGTCAAATATGGCTCTGAAGCATGGACGCTCCGAAAAGTGGATGAAGATATGCTAGATGTTTTCCAGAGAAATTGATTAAGGATTGTTCTGGGTACCCGGCTGACTGACCGTATTTCAAACAATAGGCTATACGAAAAATATGGTTCGATACCGCTCTCTAGGGCTATAATGAAAGAAAGTCTGAGGTAGCTAGGGCACGTTGTGCGGATGAAGGATGACAGATTTTAGAAGATTGTTCTTTCCAGCCAACCGTCTAGGGCTAAACGGAAAGCAGGTCGTCCTCGTCTGGGGTGGGAGGACGTCATAAAGAAAGATTTAAAGGAAATGGGAAGTTCGTGGGCGGGTGTAAAAAGGGAGGCTTTGAATAGATTGGGATGGAGGAGGAGCGTGCGTAGCTGTGTTGGCCTCAGGTGGCTTGGTGCTGCGGTGAGTTGTTGGTAGTAGCAGTAGTAAGTCTTGCTCACTTCATGTATAAACAATTAGTCGAAATAAGTCAAACGGTATACTTTTGTTTTTCCAACACCCCCACCCATCACCCCTTACTGTTTTTATGCATGTTCCTTTATAAGAACAAATAAAATAGAGAAGATGCAAAAGATAAAATCTTATTAGTACTACATATCCTTTATAGTCCGGGAGCCAGACCACAATAATGTGACAACTAGTTGGACAGAAAGACACAGCCTGTTTGACAATATTTTCCGACTATATTGACCACGCTGAATCCGAATATGGGTGGGGCTAAATTTGGAGATCACGGCTTGACAGTGTAAAAGCAACAAAACATCCTTTTTAGGCCTATAAAACTTGTACAGACTGTTTTTTTTTCTAAGGTTGTACCACTCTGATTTAGTGGTGCGACATTTCAGTTTGGTCCTAATATGGTCTTCTCATAGAATATGTTAAATTTTTTTCCATATCTTGTATAGCCCAGGAGCTATAGGCTAATATTTATTAATTTTCCCGGAAAATCTCAAAATTCAAAGGTTCATTTTCAACTAAACCACGTATCTCGGACCTTTCTATATTTTTTGGGTTTTTCATTCTTTTCCAGAATTTACCTTTCGTATTTAGCTTCACATTGCCGTAAAGTTCAAAGCTTAAACTGTTCGGTGAAGCCGTGTAGAATTTTTTGAAAAAGTACAGGCCAAAAAACATATGCAAAAATATATTTGTCCAAAATGATGATGTGACACATCTTTTATGCTAGAATTTAACGCCAAATCCGAATATGAACTTTACTTCGCAGCCCAATCTTAACTTCGTTTGTTATAGGCTAATTACTTATTTGAAGGCCTAATTTTTTTTTTTGATTAATGGTATTGCAGGACATGTTTTTATGCCAAATTTTGACGCCAAGTCCAACGGTAGTGTTAACTTGGTCACCGTGTTTCAACTTTAGTTGCTATATGCTATTTGATTTGCTATAAACTCCGATTTTCTTACAAATATAGTTGTAAATCCAGATTATAATCAACCTACGAAGCTTTGCAAGGTAGTAAACGGACACGGAAGAACCATGCTCGACAGAAGCTGAAAGCTCAAATCTGTAACATGATTAAAGAGTGTTTATTATTTTAAGTATTGTAAGTAAAGCTACAGGTAAAGCCTGTCAAAATACAATTCCCGCACATCCCAACGGTTTTCCTCAAACATACAAAAAAAAATCCCGCTAATCCTTGTCCGAATCGTCGCTCTCGGCACCACATCGCCCACCACATGCGCAAAGAAAGTCGCATGGCTTTATCCCCAAACAAGGGCACTTTTTACCACACACAGTTTTACAGTAACAAAGGTTGAAGCCTTGTTGACAGATGGAGGCCAGGGGGTCAGCGCTGAAGTCACTGGACTGACTCCTAAAGTGTCGTGATGGGTCCAGCCAAACTCAAGTGGGTTGAAGATATAGGGCTTAGAAATCACAGCCTGAAGAATAATGCTCCACTGAAGTATAGCTCTCTTGACGTGATATGCGAAAGAACCATCTGTTGGGGGTAAGCTGTTCAAGTTCTTTTTCTGGGAAATAAATGAATTCGGAGGTCATTGAGAGAATCAAATTCGGACTGTTTTTTTCTATATACCGATACAGTCAATTTCGTCCAGATACGCAAGATTTCGGGCTCGTACATAATGATATTTTTGATATCACTCCTCACTTTCTGTGTAAGGTCAGCAATTTCTTGAATGAGCTGTGATTTAATCGCAGATATAGCAAATGTTTTTTTTGCCGTTCGAGAAGAAAAACTGACCGTATAACATCCACTAATGCAACGCAGCAGCCCTATTGACTCTACAACAGCCCACGATGTTCTATTCACAATTTGATGGATCGGAAAGACTTTGTCATGGAACTGAACGTAGAGCTTGGGTTCATAGCCTGGGTCACACCTGCAGAGGAATATTTCGCGATAGTTCTGTAATAAAATGACAACAATGTCTATGTCATTTGCTTCAACAATTACTTTGGAACATCCATTTCTGTAGCATTCGGCAACATGGAGAGCAACACGCGTGTCTGCTTCTACATTAGTGCTGCACAAGTTCGCTTCGTAGTCCGGGTTCGGATCTATAGTCATTTTGGATGGGACAAGTTTTAGCACCTTCATTCTATCACTGAATCCACCAGAGTGGTAAATAGTAAATCTTAATTCAGAAAGACAGACATGGCTCCATTATTCAAAAATACATTCGAAAAGTCTTGTCTTACTCTCTGACTGCATAAGCAAACTATCCCAGTTTTCTAGCACCATGCTCTTCGTAACGATAAAGCTCTTCGTCACTGTATTTCCTCTCTGCTCATGACATCCACTACTGTCTTTTAGAACAATATGATTCCCGGAAATGTTTACAAGGCCGAACACTCCGTCATACCGATCAGCTACAATATGCAGCTCGGTTGTAGATTTTGGGAGTCGATTTAAGGGCCTTGCAAGGATTCGTATGGAAAATGCCTCAACGGTTTCGGTTTTGTCTGGCACTTGCGACCGGATTAACGGCATGAAATCTACCACCACACCAGTTCCCGTGATCGTGTTAATCGGAACTTCGCTAGGCCAACTTTCTAAACTTGCAGAGGTGCGAATGAACTCGAGAAAACTTGACTTCTTACCCGATCGAAGTTTAACACGTTCACTAGCTACTGCTTCAAATATTGCTGGGGCGTAGGGCAAAAGTTCGTGTGGCCTGATCTTACTTAGCATCTCAAGCGTAGATCCTTGACTAGTGCCAACAGTAACCAAAATCCTTTTAACAGCCTCCAACTCAGCATAAACGCTACTACCGGTCTTGGTCAATATGGATCAATATGGTCTTCGACAACAGAGACCACATTACTGACAAGGTTTTCTCGGTGCTTCTCAAAGGTTCCATTTTTGCTTCCTTCACCATCAAATTCACTCATGCTCTCAATTCCAGCAAGTCGATAAAGGGCAGAGGAAACCTCAGCACAGAATGGTATGGTGGTAGTCCACTTGGCAACTGCCATTGAGTTCAGTGTGATTCCCTTTATTCTTCCCTTTTGTTTTGATTCAAGGTTGAGTGTGGATTCCAGTGCATGATCTGGTGAAACACAATTCATCTTGCAATTTTTCCGCTTCACGTTGAATAGCCCTTTGACAAAGATATCATGCAACCTAGGTGGCAAGGTTGTCATGTCATTCAAATACTGGAGTAGGCATGTAGTGTACTTATAATGCCCCGCAGCTGTCAAATACGGCAACATGAGGGTTACACCAACAATGTGACCTTCCCAGTCTCCCCCACGCTCTGCAATCAGGAAATAGAGAAGAATCAGCACAAGATTCATATACTCCATCCACAACTTCGTTGTAAGGTTTTTGTCACGCGACTTGTTGAACTGGTTCATCAAAGGCTTCATAGATTCCAGGTGTTTGTCTAGGTTGTCAAAGGAGCCTCCGCAGTTCATGAACGCAGACATTAAATCTGACAGCTCATCAAAAGTACTTGCTTCTTCGTCTGATTCAATGTAATACTGTTCAAGAGCATTCCAATATACTCTATACAAGGCCTCTACTACGGTGATGTGAGCCTCCATACACCTGTAATAGGGTTTTCCAGTCATAGCTTTTTTAGCAGTTCCAGAGAGTAAGATCCCAGCCTTACTAAAGATTTCTTCAAGCCCTGAGCCTTTCATGAGGTACCCAGTCACACCAAGGAAGTTCATACACAGATGCAATCCACCCATTCTTGGAGTAACATCACTGAATGCTTCAGGCTGTTTCTTTTTTAATGCGATAATGATCTCGTAGATAGCTTGGTCACACGTTATTACAGTATGAGGTAACTTCAGTGCGCAAGCTGTACGATGTATAATGTTTATTGCCTTTTCAACTACTGCTGAATTAGATAGAGGGCTTGGTATGACTGGTAGGTATCCGATACGAGTAATAGGTATCACTTCACTCTCTATCTAGCTTGCATAAAATAGTTTGAAACTGGGCAATTCTGCGCTGGAGTCAATAACAGTGGCATCGATAAGATTGGTTGGAATATACCTACAGAGCTTCCAGGCCACAAATATGGGCTGAATTGGAACGTCACCGAAGTCACTAATATCTCTGAGAGTGAGTTTTGAGTCACCAAGGACTGTTTTTCTTTTCAGAAATGTTTTGCCAAATTTACCGAACAACAAAGATGACATCTTAAGTGATCCGTCTCTGGTACGATCACATCTCACTGCTGAGGCCTTTGATTCGTTTGCAGGTTCGCAGGTTCTTGGCTTAGGATTTGTAGGGAGACTGTCACTGTCCCATTCTTATCAGCAGATAAACTGAAAATCAGTCAGCATTGTAAATACATTTTGAATTAAGACAAAAAAAAAAAAAAAAAAAAAAAGAAGTTGATATTTGGTTGAAAAGTAAAATTCATATTCGGATTTGGCGTTAAATTCTAGCATAAAAGATGTGTCTCATCATCATTTTGGACAAATGTATTTTTGCATAATTTTGAAATTTTCGGGGAAAATTAATAAATATTAGCCTATAGCTCGTGGGCTATACAAGATATCGGAAAAAATTTAACATATTCTATGAGAAGACCATATTAGGACCAAATCGAGATGTCGCACCACTAAATCGGAGTGGTACAACCTTAGAAAAAAAAATAAACAGTCTGTAAGGGGTTTCCCCTCCAAAGCCACCAGTCTATCGGTCCCCCCCCGCACCCGCAAACTTTAAAGTCAACTAAGTAATAATCGAAAGATCCCACCCCGCGCCAGTAAGCCCGCGTGATAAGGAGCCCGTACCACTGCCGAGTCATGAAAACCAACTATGCTTATCATCCTTCGAGAAGACCCAAGTTGAGAAGGTATAAGTAGAACAGAAATAACTGGGGAAGAAATAATCAAAATAAACTTGAACCGAGCTAGCCTAAAAACACATCAACATAAAAAATCAACATATCTCAAACACAAAAACGAAACAATTATCAATCTAGAGCGGGATTGATCTAACATCATACACTAGTCGCCTTTAATATTTCTTATAATCGCCTTTAATATTTCTTATAAATAATATTTCTAATATTATATTTCTAAATATTTTTAATATTTCTAAAATAAAACCGTCATCGTACGTTTCTCCTGATGAAATAGACAGACTTGAAGATAATTCATTGCGAATGGGGTTTGTGAATGCACAAGGACTCATGAGTTCTATTGATGAACTAACAAATTTATTGCCAGCAAATCAAATTGACATTTTGGGGATTTGTAAAACATTTATTAATGATAAGGCACATTATAATGTGAAAATCCCGGGATATAAATTCGTTGATAAGAATCGACTAGTCCATGAAAAAGGTGGTCTTGGGTTATTTTTGAATGATGGAGCGCAGTTTGAGCGACTGCCTGAACTGGAAAAATATAATGTTGAAAAAGTGTGTGAAATACTGGCGGTTGAATGTCGGCTTGGGACTAAAAAAATTCAAGTTTGTGTTGTGTATAAGCCCCCGTCGGCCCCAATACCGCTTTTTTTGCAATCTCTGGAGTCTTTACTAGCATCTTTGGATGATAAGGATGTTGTGGTTATGGGGGATTTTAATATAAATCTACTAGAATTTAATGAAAATACCCATACAACAGAATTTATTACATTAATGTCATCGAATTCCCTAATTCCTTCGTGTACAATTCCAACGCGTGTTGCATCGACTAGTGCAACTCTCATTGACAACATATTTTTAACAACACCAGCCACGTCTTCACAGGTTGTTCTGACGGATTTTTCTGATCATTTTTTTTTTTAATTTCTGATGTGAGATACCAGATTCATAAAATAAAATCACCAGAAACAGCAACCCGGATTATTAATAAAAAAAAAAATCTAGTATGTTTAAAGGATAAACTGAATTTAACTGATTGGTCTCCTGTATTTGATGCTGATGAAATAAACTCTGCGACGGATTATTTTTTAGAGGGATTTCATGCTGCACTTGATGAGTCGTGCCCAAGAGTAAAAAAAAGAAAACGGAAATATAATCAACCCATCCAACCATGGATATCGCCAGCCCTTTTGACATCAATAAAACATAAAAACAATCTCTATAAAACTTTAATATCTTTCGAAAGTGAAGAAAATAGAAGAACATTCAAAAATTATAAAAACCTACTTTCAAAAATAATACGTAATGCTAAAATGAAATTTTATTTCGATTCTTTTAATGAAGTAAGTAAGTCCCCAAAGAAAACTTGGGAACTAATCAACTCATGTTTAAATCGATCGCGGACGTCTTCTTCACCATCAAACATACGGGATGCCCATGGTAATACAATTGAAAGGGAACTAGAAATGGCAAATTACATAAATTTTCATTTCGTGTCAATCGGGCAGTCAATAGCTAATAAGCTCCAACATAATATGTCCCATGGGCAATGTAATTATCCTAAGTACCTAGGAAGTCCTTCTGAGAATTCTATGTTTTTAACTCCGGTAACACAAGAAGAGCTTGCTAAGGTTGTTAAGCTTTTAAATAATGGAAATTCCCCGGGGATTGATGAGTCGTCGACCAATATTGTTAAAGCCATTTTTCCTAGTATTAATAAAGTTATGTGTCATTTAATAAATCTGTCATTTAGATCTGGAACTTTTCCGGATTCTTTTAAAAAAGCGAAAGTGTTACCACTATATAAAAGTGGTGACCGGACTAATTGCTCAAATTATAGACCCATTTCTATTCTTTCGGGTTTTTCTAAAGTAATGGAGCGTTGTTTTTATAATCGAATGTATAATTTTCTCTGTTCAAAAGATTATTTTTCAAAAACTCAATATGGATTTAGAAAAGAGCATAGTACGCAGGATGCTATATTAACTATGGTACAATTTATTCACGAGTGTCTGGACAAAAAATGGATCCCGGCGAGTATATTTTTGGACCTTGAGAAGGCCTTTGATTCGTTAAGCCATGAAATATTGTTGTATAAATTAAACCACGGTGGAATACGAGGACCAGCGCACGATTTTATCGCATCTTACCTAAGTCGTCGCTCCCAAGTGACTATGATCAACGGCACAGTTTCGGATCCATGTCTGTTGTCAAATATTGGTGTCCCGCAAGGCTCAATCCTGGGACCACTGCTTTTTTTAATATATATAAATGACCTTCCATCAGCGACAGAAAACCTTGGTCTGAATGTTCTTTTCGCTGATGATACCGGATCATCACTTACTGGATATTCGGAAGAGGATCTCAATGAGAAGCTGCAAATCGTATTTTCACAACTTCTTGTATGGCTAAAAGCTAATCGTTTGTCACTTAATGCATCAAAAACCAAATTTATCATTTAAAGTAGAATTGGGCAGAATGCTCAAGGAATTTCAACTATATTTGATCATGGTACAAATATTCAAATTCAAAGGGTAACTTCGTTCCGGTATCTGGGTATTATTATTGATGAAAATCTGTCATATAAAGAACATTTTAATAGATTACGGGTTAAAGTTGCTCAGGGGGTTGGTATAATGCGAAGGTTTCAGCATTTTTTTTCCATATGAAATCCTACGTCTAATTTATTTTGCGTTGGTTCATTCCCATCTTACGTATTGTCCTCTGATATATTTGGCAACATTCAGATGTCATGTGAAACCGATACAAATTATTCAAAACCGGGCTCTTCTAATTTTAAAGAAATATGTACCATCACCGTCTTCGTATCCTAATAAGAGTAAAACTGAAACTCTATATCTTCTAACTAATATTTTGCCTGTTTCACAGATATTCACCCTCAATTCTTTTTTATTTAAGGTAAAATATGACCGGTCGGAACTACCTACGTACTTTCGTTCGAATAATTTTTTCCCTGTGCAACATGCCCATTCTTATGAAACCCGACATAAATGGAACATTCAGCACCTAAAATTAAGCACAGAGAGATCACGGTTCTCGCCCTTATTTTCAATCACGGGTTCATGGTGTCTTCATCTACCATTTATTGATTGCAGCAAATCTCTTCCAAATATAAAAAAGCAACTTCATTCTATCCTTATAAATAATTTTAAGAATTAATAATATATTGAAAATCTGGGTACATTTGATATTATTGTTTTGTTGGGTGTTTTGCCCTGTGAGATGCCGGTTATCGGTTACCCTTATTCGCCCGTTGGTATTTTTTTTTTTTTTATTGGTATTTTCGGTTGATCTTTGCCCGGTGTCGGTGGGTTTGTGGGGTGGGTGTCCGTCTATTGGTGAGTCATGGAATAACTCTTATTTATTATTTTGTTGTTAAACAGGTTTATTCCGATTAATGTACCGGGTTTTTGTCATTCGACCTTGTGTCTCCGGCGTTTACCCTGTATTTATGTCTATTTTGTACAGATATTTTAAAATTAAACCTTGAACCTCGAACCTTGTACACGTTTTATAGGCCTAAAAAGGGTGTTTTTTTGCTTTTACAAGGTCAAGCCGTGATCTCCAACTTTACCCCCACCCATATTGGGATTCAGCGTAGTCGATATAGTCGGAAACTATTGTCAAACTGACTGTGTCTTTCTGTCCACCTCAACTCAGAAATAAACGAGATACACTTTAGTGGCTCCCGGACTATTAAAAAAAATCACAGCATAACAACAGAAGTATGTGTTTATAATTTTGGAGAAACTCTTAATTTTCAACCATGTCGGCATCAACCTTAGCATCAGCACACGGAAAATAGCAATAAACTATAACTACCAGAATAAAAAAACCATTGAATCTATTTCTGTTTGGCTTTAGGGAAAAAATAGCTAAGACACTAGCGGGTAATCTATCTCTGTTTTATGCTGTTTTTTTTAGAAAAAAAATATAGTTATTTTTGAAGAAAGGCAGCTGTCTTCTTTTTACTTTTTCTAGTATTACAAGTATTGAAATCTTGATTTACAAGCTCTTGAAATCCTTAAACGCGCTCTTATTGCAGGCAAATATAGGGTAGTTAAGTTTTCTATTATGCTGATAGGCCTTCTCCATTATACTACTTGGCCATATTTTTAATTTTAATTATTTTTAAGCTTAGAAAATATCGTATTCTATAATTGTCATAAACCATAGCGAATAAAAAGGTGCGAGCTTCCATAGCGAAGTACTAGATATATAAGCCTGAAAATTCAAAACAAAATATTTGAAGCGTGCCATGAAGTAATCATAAAAAGAAGTTATATGATGTAAACAGTGCAAAGGGCTTAGTTTAAATAGAATACATGCATTTTTAAGTAGACAATGACCAAATACTTTTAAATGTGGTCATTGTCTCAGTACTTCATAGAATTGATGAATTAAAAGAGGACAAGGAGCAAATATGTGGCCAAAACTTCATCTGTGGATTACAGCAGCTAGGCATAGACACTAATCGCTTACAAGTCGCGGATATGATGGTGCTATAGATATAAGTGAGAGGTTAAGGGGTTGATAAGCGTTCTTGTTATAGCTGCACCCCCAGGCTGTGAATGCTCACTGTTTTTCACTCAGCTGGAATCTTTTATTTCAAACTCTACCGAATTCAGCAGCATAAGAAAAAACTTTGGTATTGTTCGACAACTTAGGGATTTTTTTTTTTCAAAACTCTAATAATTTCGCAGGAGAAAGCTGCCAAGATTGTTCAAACATTCTAACGATGTAAACTAGATCAGCCCAGTCCAACTCGATGGATTAAGAGACATACGGCAATAATGATCCAGCTACTGCACCCATCATCTGTAGCGCGAAAAACGATCTCACGGTGGGAAGAAAGGGTGCCTTAACTTGTACATATGGTCTGCTTCTGTCTCAGGTTGGTTTTGCTACAGGATGGTAATTCGTAATTTGGTTCATTCTTGCAAAAAATTAACAAAGTAAACTAAATTTATAAGCATGAAATAAAAGTAATTTTTCACATCGGGGAATGTTGTCTCTGACGGTACCTAGCCTCATGTGTAGCTTATGTAGATTTGTGGATCAGGCACTAAAGATAAGGAAGGAACTATTGTGAAGAAGATTTGTTATGGTTTGGAAAAAGAAGGCTGAAGGGAGTTTTATTTTGGTTTTCCTGTTATATTTGATGTATAGTGTATATGGCCCTGTATAAAGGCTTTTGAATACACGATTATTATTATTATTATTATTATTATTATTATTATTATACTATTATGTGTGTGACATTGTGTGTGATTATGTGAGTTAGTTTTATAGTATTACGTGTGCTTTTGTGCTGCAATTGTTATGTTATTTTATTTTTATTTGCTATGGGCTATGTTTAGTTATTGTTATATATGTTACTATCATGTGTTTTAACTATATATGCAACTGTGTTTGTTTTTGCCATGGCCCAAAGAGGCTTTTGCTTTGCAATAAATATCTATCTATCTATCTATCTATTATAACTAGGCCAATCCTTTAGCATCTAAACTTAAAACATTTTATAGCCGAATAAAATTCTACAAGCACATATTTTCCATCAATGGATTTACAGCTTTGGCATTCCTTTCTGGGGTAGGTGTAATACCTTGTGCTTGTTTAGAGTGTTGTTATCTCTAGTTTCCTTTTCAACAATTGGAATAACCTCGTGGTGTTATAAATAGGAAAAAGTACAAACAAACAACTTTAAGCATCTTTGAAGCTATTCTTAGCATTTTGTAGTATTAATCTTTACCATGATGAGAAGAGCCGCAAGACTTAACTCTCTTGATGAATTTGAGCTTTGTATGAATATTCTGTTTCTAAGCTTTACATATGATCGCTCTCTTGCTAACAATTACAGACTGTGTAGTAGAACTCCTGCTACCACTGTCAAAACTTATAACATGAAGTGTTAGAAAAACTACCCCCCCCCCTGGGCGTATAGTAGCAAGGAGTGTTTCTTGGTGTCTCTAAACCCGTTTGGTAAGCCTATTCTAGCAACATATATACTTAAAAAATTGGCAGTGACTTCAACCGTCATTCCACTGAAAGCCAGCTTTCTCCTGTTGCCCGTATTAATCAGCCGCAGTTAGACTGTTCTTATATATTTTGAAATAGAGTAAAATTATCTAAGGTACCCTGCCCTCATGAAATGCTATAATTTTTTTTTTTTTTTTTAATATATCTTGCAAATTGTAAATTTTCTTGCAAATTTCAATTGATTATTCCATGCAAAAAATGGACAAAGTAAACTAAATTTGCATGCGTGAATATTATAATTAGACCATACCTGTAACATCTAAACTTAAAACATTTTATAGCCGAAGAAAATTCTACAAGCATATATTTTCCATCAATGGATTTACAGCGTTGGCATTCCTTTCTGGGATAGCTGTAATACTTGTGCTTGTTTAGAGTGTTGCTATCTCTAATTTCCTTTTCAACAATTGGAATAATCTAGTGGCGTTATAAATAGAAAAAAGTACAAACAAACAACTTTAAGCATCTTTGAAGCTATTCTTAGTATTTTATAGTACTAATCTTTACCATGATTAAATAAAAAAAACAAATTTTTTAAACTGAAAGTAAGGAGCGACATTAAAACTTAAAACGAACAGAAATTATTCCGTATATGAAAGGGGCTGTCCCCTCCTCAACGCCTCGCTCTTTACGCTAAAGTTTGACTCTGTCTCACAACTTTATTTTTTAAAACAATAAAAAACTTTAGCGTAAAGAGCGAGGCGTTGAGGAGGGGACAGCCCCTTTCATATACGGAATAATTTCTGTTCGTTTTAAGTTTTAATGTCGCTCCTTACTTTCAGTTTAAAAAACTTGTTTTTTTTATTTAATTTCTGATCGTTTTTAGTTAATGCAGGGGATGTTTCCCCCCTCTTTAAAAAATCGAGTAAATTTTCTCAGGCTCGTAGCCTTTGATGAGTAATACTAAACTTAATAAAATTTATATATTTAGAATCAGCATTATAAACACATTCTTTTGATACATTTATTGACATCAAAATTCCGTTTTTAAAAGTTTCGATTACTATTGAGCCGTATCGCTTGTTTTTTTATTGTTTTTTTTTTTATTACGTATATGTTATTACGTATATGAGGGGGTTCTCCCCTTAGTCAATACCACGCTCTTTGCGTTAAAAGTTAAAAAAAAATTTGATTCACAAACCCCTGAATCACAAAGGCCGTTTAATTAGAATAGATAGCTCTTTTGAAAGCACTAAAAAAAAACTGTAGCGTAAAGAGCGAGGTATTGACTTGGGGGAGAACCGCCTCACATACGTTATAATTTCTGTTCGTTTTAAGTTCTAATATTCCTTCTTACATTTCAGTTGAAAAAACTTGTTTTTTTTTTATTTAATTTCTGATCGTTTTTTAAATAATGCTTGGAAATCCGGCGCCCCTTCATAGAAATTTCCCTTACCCCAAAGAAACATCCTCCACGGAAATATTCTCCGGATTAACCCCCTCGTCTAGCCCCACCCCCCCCTCCAGAAAAAATCCTTCCTGAAAATGGTTGTATACTTCCCAATAACCAATAAATAATGCTGGCAAGTCCGGCGCCCCCTTCATGGCAATTTCCCTTCCCCCATGAAAACTTCCTTCATGAACAGATCCTCCAACATAACCACCGACCCACCCTTCCCTCCCACTACCAGAAAAAAACCTCCTGAAAACTTCTGTATACTTCCCAATAACCAATACTATATGTTAACATTGGGTAAAGTTCATAACTTTTAGCCCTCCCTCTGGGAACTTCGGGGGATTAAGTCATCCTAAAAGACATATTTATCATATTTTCGACCATTCTGAACAAAATGGCTATCTCAGAATTTTGATCGGGTGACTTTGGGAAAAAAATAAGCGTGGGAGGGGGCCTAGTTGCCCTCTATTTTTTTTGGTCACTTAAAAAGGGCACTAGAACTTTTAATTTCCGTTCCAATGAGCCCTCCCACGATATTCTAGGACCACTGGTCGATACGATCACCCCTGGGGAAAAAAAAACAAACAAACAAACAAACAAATAAACACGCATCCGTGATCTTTCTTCTGGCAAAAAATGTAAAATTCCACATTTTTGTAGATAGGAGCTTGAAACCTCTACAGTAGGGTTCTCTGATACGCTGAATATGATGGTGTGATTTTCATTTAGGTTCTATAACTTTTAGGGGGTCTTTCCCCCTTTTTTTGAAAATCGGCCAAATTTTCTCAGGCGCGTAACTTTTGATGGGTAGCACTAAACTTGATGAAAGTTATATATTTGAAATCAGCATTGAAATCTGATTCTTTTGATATATCTATTGGTATCAAAAACCCGTTTTCTAGAGTTTCGGTTACCATTGAGCCGGGTCGCTCCTTACTTACAGTTCGTTACCATGAACTGTTTGATGAGAAAAGCCGCAAGACTTAACTCTCTTGACGAATTCAAGCTTTGTAAGAATATTCTGCTTCTAAGCTTTACATATGATCGCTCTCTTGCTAATAAATACAGACTATATAGTAAAACTCCTGCTACCACTATCAAAACTTATAACATGAAGTGTTAGAAAAACTACCCCCCCCCCCTGGGCGTATAGTAGCAAGGAGTGTTTCTTGGTGCCTGTAAACCCGTTCGGTAAGCCTATTCTAGCAACACATATACATCAAAATTGGCAGTGAATTCAACCGTCACTCCACTGAAAGCCAGCTTTCTCCTGTTGCCCCTTTTTAATATTCAATCAACCGCAGTTAGACCGATCTGATACATTTTGAAATAAAGTAAAATTATCTAAGGTACTATGCCCTCGAGAAACGCTATAACTGTATTTTTTTTCTAGAATTTCAATTTTACTTGCTAGAGTAATATTATTTTCTAAAGCAACCGTGTGCTATTCCATTTGCACTTACCTTGCCTTGGTCTCAAGGGCGCTGGCATAGGGGGCGTGCTTCCCTTGGAAATATAGGACTAAAGTAATTATTAGGAAACCAAAGGAAAGAGGGCAGAATAGGGAAAACCCACGGAAAAAAATATTTGTTGCCCTATTGTTAGCTGCCTGCAGTGGCGTCCCGGGGGGGGGGAGGGCCCTCCTCCAACGTTTTTGGTATTCGGTAAAGTTTTGCCGAATGTGAAAATTTCGGCGAAAAATTTTGCAAAATCGGCAGAAATTTAGCAATATTCTTGATTTCGGCAGAAAATTTGGCATAAATGAGGTAGAAATTTGGTAAAATTTACGAAAATCCCCCCCCTCAATAATATGAGCCTCGGGACGCCACTGGCTGCCTGCCAATAGATTTTGACCCATAATATGGAAAATTTTAATTTGTGACTGAGTAACCCCTAACCAGTTTTCCACGAACATTTTTTCTATATAATTTGGTTGGAGCAAAAAAAAAAAAAAAAATTGGTCATGGTAATGAATGGTAAGTAAATAACGATCCTTGTCAATAACAAAAGTATAAGAGCCTAACTGTTGATATCATTCAGTCAAAGAATCAGTCTTTTATGGTGATCTTAAATATGTATTTGTTTATTAGTAATTAGTGCAGTTATTAGAAGACAAGAAAGTTCGTATTATTATAGAAAACACAAGGAAAACAACTTAATAAGGGGCAATTTCGGTAAGAATATGCCGTCGACCTTGTGTAGAATTTCTGTATTTTTTGTGTTTTATTATCATTTTTTTTTCTAGGAGTGATTGTATTTATCTATTTGTCACTTTGAAAAATATTTAATTTTTTACAGTTACGAAGTATAAAGGTGTCAAATATACTGGCTTTTGGCATTCAAAATTAAATTAAAAATATTGAATTAAAAATTTTTATTTGATTTTCTTAATCTTAGTTTTGATGTTTTACTTTGAACAAACTGCTTTGATAATGCGTTACTTTTTATAAACACAGAGTCTAAAGGCATTAAATATTTTGATGTTTGATAACCAAGCTCAAAACTGTCGATGTTGTTAAAAAATATCCGTCCAACACTTCGGCATTGCTCAACAGAAATTAATGCTAGGAGTTTGTATCTTAGCTTTTGTAAGTAGGGTATTGTTGTCTGTATTTTTTGTAACTACTTACTTTTTTTCTTTTTTAAATGCTTTTACTCTAACTGACATACTTCTTCCATTGCCTTTAGAAAATTGTTTGTCTCTAAGCTTCATTAAATAAAGAAAACAAAACAAGTTTTTTCAACTGGAAGTGAGGAGCAACATTAAAACTTAAAACGAACAGAAATTATTACGTATATGAGGTTGGTTGCCCTCCTCCTCAACACCTCGCTCTTCAAGCTACAGTTTTTTGGAACTTTAAAAAAGTTACTTATTGTTCTAATTAAACGACCCGGTACTTGTGCATTTTATGGTACACACGAAAGAAATCAAGTTTAGTTAATGCTAATGAAATATAATAAATAGGATGAATATATAATAGTTTAGAAACAAATTTGGGCTATATTTGCACATTAGGGGGGTGAGTGGGGGGTAAAGCATAGCATATATTAAATACGTAACATTACCTAACCTAGGTACCTTTACAACCCCCCCCCTAAACCCCAAAAAACAACAGTTTAAATTTTGTAACCGGAATGAAAACCACGCTTTGCATTCCATTTCTCTATTGCAAATACTCGTTTGAAGGGTTTCCTGTCTAGTTTTATTTGTACAGTCTATAGCGGTGTTTACCATATAATGCACGAGTACCAACGACCCTTGTGTTTTAGGAATCGTTCTTAAAGAATTGGCACAAAATTTAAAATTTAGCGCAAAGAGCGAGATAATGAAGAGGGGGCAACCCCCCTCATATGAGTAATAATTTCTGTTGGTTTTAAGTTTTAATGTTGCTCCTTACTTTCAGTTGAAAAAACTTATTTTTTTTTATTTCTGACCGTTTTTAAATAACGCAAGGATACCTGGCTCCACCTCCACGGAAAAATTCCCCTCGCCACAGAAATATCCCCTGGACATTTAAATCCTGGCGAAAATTTAACCCAGACAATTACCCTTAACATCCCCACGCGTAAAATTAAATCGGTAAAGAGAGACATATACAGAAATTCCGTTTCTTCTGAAAATTTCACCCTTTGGGAACTATCCTCTTCATTTTAAATTCTCCCAGCAGAGAATTCATCCTCCCCTCCCCACTCGAAAAATGTATGCATACTTCCCAATCACAAATAAAACAAAGGGTGGTTTTTAAGACTTAAAAACCTTTCCCCAGGGGCTGTAGGGGGCCATTTTATCTCCAAAGACATAGTTATTGGGCCTTTCAACTATGCTGAAGAAAAAAGCTATCTCAAAACTTTGATCGGACGATTTTGGGAAAAAGGTGGCGTGGGAGGGGGCCTAGTGGCCCTCCAATATTTTGGTCACTTAAAAAAGGCACAAGAACTTGAATGAGTCCTATCCCGACGTTCTAGGCCCACTGGTGAAAAAAAATAACAAAAAAAGACAAATAAACACGCATTCGTGATTTATCTTCTGGTAAAAATTACAAAATTCCACAGTTTTGTAGATATGAGCTTGAAACATCTACAGTTGGGCTCTTTGATACGCTGAATCTGATGGTATTATTTTCATTAAAATTATATGACTTCAAAGGGGTCTTTCCCCCTTTTTCCAAAAATCAGACAAAGTTTCTCAGGCTCGTAGCTTTTGATGGACAAGAATACACTTAATGAAACTAATATATTTGGAATAAGCATAATAAGCCAATTCTTTTGATATTTCTATTGGTATCAAAATTTCGTTTTTTAGAGGTTTGGTTACTATTGAGCCAGGTCGCAGCAAGTAAGTTACAGTTCCTTACCACGAACTGTTCGATTACCCGTCAAAACCCAAACAGAGATCATTGAAATGTTGATCATTTTTTCTGCGTTGCCAAAAGTATTGTATTGAAACTGTACAGTTTCATGAATAGTAATTAAACAAATAGAAAAGGTTTTTCAACTAATGTAAGGAGCAAGTTTAAAACTTAAAACAAATATAAAGTACTCTGTATATAAGGGGGACTGCCCCCTTTTCGACAAAAGCCAGGTTAGCCAAGTGGAAAAAACCAGTTTAGCTTCAAGTGGAATTTTCCTATCGGAAGCATTGACTAAGAGGCGACGTGAGATCCTATATGCCACAAAGGACAAATTTGGACATAGAAATGTTGGGACTGATCGTGGGCAAATTTTGGCAAGGCCTAACGGTAAAAATCTCGCTAGAAAAATTCACACTCTAACCGAGTGTGTTTAAAAATAAGTTGTTTTTGTGTGTGTGTTTTTTTTAGATATGTTTAGTATCTTGCAGTATTGCAGTATTGGTATGATTGTTGTGATTATTATTTATTTATTTATTTTCATTTTTTGTTTTATTTATAGCCTTTTAGTTATTTTTTTATTTATTTTATTTTGTGTGTGTTGCGGTGCAGGTTTGATACATAGTCTCCTTAAATTACATGAATTTTTCTAACTCAGGCTCTGGGGATTTTTACTCCCTTGATGGGCGTTTACTTCAATTACAAAGAAACCCCTTAGATGTTTTGAGTACTGTTAATAATTCTATTGGTCAAATTAAAAGAAATTCCCTAAATACTTCCCAATCAATTACTAGTAAGTATGTTTCTGATTTAAAGTGGGCTACTAGACGAGATGATCATTTTTCGGTCCTTCAACTCAAAACTCAGGGTCTATGCTCATCGATTGATCAGTTGAGCCAGATAGTTTTTGATGGGCGACCCGATGTTATCGGATTATGTGAGACTTTTCTTAATTCTAGCAATTAAATGCTTTTAGATATTCCCGGTTACAAAATGGAGCGACTAAATCGCAGAAGGATGGAAAAGGGTGGACTAGTAATGTATATTTCTGATGTTATTCCCTATACTGTTCGAAGCGATCTGTCAAGGAATGACGAAGGGGTTTTTGAATTCTAGTTAATTGAAATCAAATTAAAAAATAAGGTTTTGATAATTGGTAATGTTTATAGATCTCCCAGTGGATCTGCCCCTTCTTTTCTTGAGGTCCTTGATGAGGTCTTGGATTTAATAGGCAGACGTCCATGTGAACTTGTAATAATGGGAGACTTTAACTTAAATCTAATTGACATGGCTTCCTGTACTACGGTGGATTTTCTCTCAGATATGCTCACTGCTGGGTTTACCAACAACCTGCATTCCAACGCGTGTAACTGATACATCAGCGTCTTTAATTGATAACATTTTTTCGTCTCTTAATTTGGTTCGGAATTCTGTTGCAGTGAGTGATATTTCAGACCATTTTCCTGTATTTTCCAGTTTTATCCTTGAAAAAACATTGAATAGGGACACTCCAGCACCTGCTTCAGCTTCTTTTAGGTTTGTTTTGAATGAATTGATCCGCCTTAGATACCATTTAGCTGAGAAGACATGGAATATTTTTGGTGAGGATAATGATTTTTGTTCAAAGTTTGATTCCTTTTATGAGTCAGTGAAGGAGTCAATTTTTGACGTATGTGCTCTATCCCCCTCTACTTCAAGGTCAAAAAGATCTAATCCTCTTAACCCATGGATGATCCCTGGTCTTCTAAAGAGTTGGAGAAGAAAAAATAATCTCTGGAAAGCTTTTAAGTCAGCAAAGCCATCTTTGAATGCTGAAAGTCTTCAGCAATTCAAACTCTACAGGAATGTTTTCAATTCTTTATGCCGGAAGGCTAAATTCCTTTATTATTCCAAAAAATTCTCGGATTGTGGGAAAGATATTCGAAAAACTTGGCAAGTGCTCAATTCCGTCCTCAAACGTTCTTCTCCGGCTCCTTCTATCCGTCCAAGTCTTGTAGTTGGTGACGTGGATGTTGAGGGTATTCCATCTGTTCAAGAAATATTTACATCATATTTTGCCAATATTGGGAAAACCACTGCTTTTTCAGTCAGGTCTTCACAGTCACAACCAGATTACAAATCTTATCTTCGTCCGCCTTGTCTCAAATCGATGGTGTTATATCCAGTTTCTGATGTTAAAGATATTCGAAAAACTTGGCAAGTGCTCAATTCCGTCCTCAAACGTTCTTCTCCGGCTCCTTTTATCCCTCCAAGTCTTGTAGTTGGTGACGTGGATGTTGAGGGTATTCCATCTGTTCAAGAAGTATTTACATCATATTTTGCCAATATTGGGAAAACCACTGCTTCTTCAGTCAGGTCTTCACAGTCACAACCAGATTACAAATATTATCTTCGTCCGCCTTGTCTCAAATCGATGGTGTTATATCCATTTTCTGATGTTGAAATAGCCAGGATTCTAAATAGCTTAAAGATTCTTCGTCGTCTGGCCCTGACTGTTTCCAACTATGGTAGTTAAGCTCATTCTTCCTTCAATTATTTCTCCATTTACAAAGCTTATAAATCTTTATTTTGAAAATGGGATTTTCCCCAGTTCTCTTAAGCGAGCTAGAGTAATTGTTTTATATAAAGGTGGACCAAGAAGTGACCCAGCCAATTATCGTCCTATATCTTTGCTGTCTGTTTTTAGCAAAATTTTTGAAAAGACCAGGGTTTCCCGTCTACTTGCTTTTCTAGAGGCTAAAAGATTTTTTCATGATTTTCAGTTTGGCTCCCGAGCTAAACAATCTACGGAGCATGCGTGTGAAACTCTTTTAAATTTTCTCCACACCGCGCTTGACTCTGGTGTGATTCCTGCAGCTATATTCCTAGATGTCCGTAAGACTTTTGACTCTTTAACTCATGAGATTCTACTGTATAGGCTATCACACAATGGTGTAAGAGGACAGGCTCATGCTTGGTTTGATTCCTATTTGTCAGGTAGAACTATCTCCGTAGATTCCCTTCCCCACTTTTCGTCTGAAGTTGAGTTTGGTGTTCCTCAAGGGTCTGTTCTTGGACTGTTTCAGTTTTTGATTTATGTTAATGACCTTATAGTTGCGGTTATGAATCAAAAACCTACCGTTTGCTGTCGCCTATGTCATCCTGAATCTTTCAATGCTAAAAAAATCCATCGTTTTCGCAGGATGTGGACACTCTCGTTGCTTTCGCTGATGACAGTACCATTGGTACTGTAGTAGGAACTGAGTCTGAGATGCTTCCCAAATTAGTTGACCTTTTTGAGAGAGTCGTTCTTTGGTTTGATGCAAATTGCCTTGCCCTAAATGTTGCTAAGTCAAGTTTTTTTAATTTTTTCCCGTATTTCTCTGGCGTGCCCTGAGTTATCTAATATCCAGCTTTCAAGGGGCTCTCTCAGTAGACCTAAGTAACGATATGTTCGATTTCTCGGTATTCTTCTCGATGAAAACCTTTCATTCAAGCATCATATTGGACTAATTAATATGAAGATCTCAAGGAGTCTTGGAATTTTGAGGAAGCTAAAACACATTTTTCCTGGATCAGTTTTAAAAATTCTGTTCCATTGCTTAGTTCAGTCCTACGTCTCTTGTTGCCCTACAATATTGATGTCAACTTTCTCTTCTTTTTTTAAACCACTTTCTAAGTCATATGATAAGGCAAGAATGCTTATACAGGAAACAAATTGTTCTACAACTAACCCAACTAGCCAATTACTTGATTTGCAGTCTCTCTACATTCTTTCGAGCGCGTCTTTCACTTTTCATCAAATTCATGGTGATGTTCCCACAGCCCTTCAAACTACTCCTTCTTTCGTCACTGATAGGTCTTCGCATCATCTTTGCAGTTCAAGGAATATTAATATTTTATTTATTCCATCGGTGAGGTCTGACTTTAATCCATTAGCTGCTTGTCATATCGTTTGGAATAGCCTACCTGAGTCAGCTCAAGAATGTCACTCGTTTCGTACTTTTAAAAGAATTTTAAGAAATTTTAAAATGTCTTGATTTTTCATGTTTAAATATATATTTTATTTAATTTTATTATTATTATTTGGGGGGGGGGTGACACAAGACCGGGTTGGAAACGTTTGTTGTGAGGGGTACTGAGTTTGTCTAATATTTTTTGTGGTTTGGTTTCAAATATATATTTGGAATTTGGTTTAATTTATTGGATTGTCCTACATCTTTTTTTTTCTTTGGGGGGGGGGGGGGGGGGTCTCATAAAATCGCTTTTTGTTTGGGTCTTTTAATTATTGTTTTTTTTTCTCTTCTTTGTTTTGTTTTTGTGTTTGTGTGTGTGTGTTGAGTCTTTGAAAGGTTGAAATGCATTATATTGAAAATACTTTTTTTTTCTTTTTTTTAGTATTTATGCCATTTCTGTTTTTCCCCTGTTTTTTTTTTCCTGGCCATAGAACGTTACGGGGGGTTCTATATTGAAGTATTTTTGTCGTAGATTTATTGGTTGAATAAATTGATTGATTGATTGATCATAGGGTAGTCCACGCGGAATAAATTGATTGCTTGGTAGTCCCCTGCTTAGTTTTTGGTTTTTGATTTTTTTTTTCTTCTTTTTTATGTGGATCATTGTATTTTATGATTTTTTTTCTTATTTATTTTTTTTCTTTATTTTTTTTCTCTTGTGTTGAGTCTCTTAAAGGTGTGAATATATGATTTTGAAAATGTTTTTGTTTTTTACGTTTTTGTTTCATTTTTGTTTTTCCCCTCTTTTTTTCCTGGCCATAGAGCCTTACGGGGGAGTTTATATTGAAGTGTATTTTGTTGAGTTTATTGATTGAATAAATTGATTGATTGATTGCTCATTGAAAAAAAGTTTTTTAGTGCTTTGAATTTTTTTTCCAATTGCAAATTTTCTTTAAAAAATTGGAAAAAGGCCAAACTTCACAGTAAAGAGTAAGGAGCTAAGGAGGAGACAGCCTCCTTCATACAAAGAATAATCTGTTCAAATAGGTTTTAAATCTGTTCCTTGCTTTCAATTGAAAAACTTTTTTTATTCAATTTCTGATTGTTATATACGTAGACTCGTATATCCCTTATATCTCTGGTCAATTGCTATTAAAATGTGTATGTAAATCGATAATTGTACGTTGATTGGTACCGTTCTACGTTTAAATTTATAATATCAATTTTGAATAAAATTTGAATAGATTTAAAAAATTAGCGATGAATAGTAACTTTGGTGGAACATCTTTGTTAATATTACTACTAAAGAATTTTGGTAGGATGAAAAAGAGGATTGTTGTTTGCATGGATGGAAATTATTTGAGATTTTTGATCTTCTATAGAACTGAAGCCATCATAACCTCTACAATAGGATTTTCTTATCGATAAATACATTACATGTATATTTTTTTTTAATGCATTGAAGTATTTCATATAAAAAAAATATTATCATTGAAAATTGCTGAAAAATAAGTTCCTAGCAGTATTTGCCACCCATAGAAATTTCATGGCGGGGCTGATTATGACCTGCCTTGCCTTTTCACCTCTGTGCTGGTATATATGGGAGTGTAACATATTAGCTGTATGGATAAATATTTTAATTAATTCCTACTCCCCCTTCCTCTCTCAATATTTATCTGAAGCCCCATGGAGAGCAAGCAGTTTGTCCATTAAAATGTGCTTTTGTACCCTACCCCCACCTAAATAATGACTGACACCCCCTCATTATAGCTGATACGCAATTACAGATCACCAAACGCAGCATAATTTCATTACAAATAAAGCTAATAAACTTGATTGAATCCAGTACTACCACCGGGTGGCTTTTGCAACTGGGAAGCCTAAAATATAGTTATTGATACTTTTAAGTCAATTAGTTTCTCAGGATTTAAATTGATTGTAAATTCGTCCTCTTCGGGGTAAAGTCATAGTTTGGTGCCCTAAACAACCTAAACTGTTATCCAACCACCACTGCAGCTTTGGCGTCTGCCCCCACCCACCTTGAAAATTTTCTGCCGGCGCCCTTGCTTGGTTTGATTCCTATGTTACCTTATTAACTAGTAATTAACAGGCTCAGAAAGCCCATAAAAACGTGGTGGAAATTGAATATCGCTTATGAAAAATTTAGGCTACTGCCTGGACTTTGTTTTGAGATGTTAAAATTGTAATAGTGCACAAAAATTCAGGTTTTGATACACATTAGTAATTATTTATGATTTTGACTGATTAAGAAACTTTATGACGGGAGTTATGGAACATAAACTACGTTAGGGAATTTCGAAAGAAATTTGCTTTGTAGGAGGTTTTGTGGCTGAAACATGGGCGATCCGAAAGACGAAGGAGGATTTATTAGTCGCTTTCTACAGGAATTGTCTACAGATTGTTCGACTGACCGTATTTCAAAAAATAAGCTGCACAAAAATATGATTCTATCCGGCTTTCTAGGGCTATAATGACAGAAAGGTCGAGATGGCCTTGACATGGTCTGCGAACGAAAGGTTGCCGCTTGCCAAAGATCGTCCTTTACGGCGAACCATCTAGGGCCAAACGAAAAGCAGTTCACCCCCGAATTTTATGGGAGGAGCTCGTAAGGAAGTGTTTAACGGAAATCGGAACTTCTTGGGGTGTAAAGAGGGAGGCTTTAAATAGCTTGGAATGGAGAATGAACCTTTTTAGGTGTGTTGGCCTCAGGCGGCTTGGTGTTGCTGTGAGTCTTTAGTAGTAGTAGTAGTAGTAGTAGTAGTAGTAGTAGTAGTAGTAGTAATCGAATTGGGAGTTGTTTAGTGAAAGGCTATATGGCTACCGGGTTTCGGTGCTATGAATGAATGACTAAAATCGTGCCATAGTTTTATCCTGTTGATTGTTTTAACATTTCTTTCCATTTTCTAATTCAAAAATCAACGGACTCGGTCTCGGCCTTCGGCCTCACCTCGTTTAAGTTTATTTTTCAAAAATAGTACTTCATTTGATTTTGCTGGAATTTAGTACCCGACAATTAAATCGTTCCTATTGTGCAATTAAGCAATTTTTTTGCGCTTCTGAAAACAATTTCTATTTCGAGCTGTGTTTTTATTTCTCCTAACATCCAAAAAAAGGCACCATAATGACTGAGATTACTGGAAAGAATAAACGGAAGTGTATTGACAGTTTAAGTCTGAAGAATTTAAGATATGTTAAAGTCGTCAAAATATGTTCTGGTCCTTAGAAGGCACAGAGGGCGTTAGCCTTACTCCTCTTTATAGATTTTGTCCAGATTTTGTATTCTTTGAGTGTAATTTTCTTGTTTTATCATCTTTCTTTTTTTTACCAGCTTAGATGTATGTGTAGCCAGATTTTAGCTCCAGGGGGGGGGGAGATTGAGAGGATCGTTCGTTTGAAGAGGATGGGGTCCGGAAATACCTGTTCTACCCAATATAGAAAAGTTTCATCCTGTATTTATTTAGGCAACAAAGCCTTTGTTACTTGTTACTTGTTGAAACTCTAATTTTTGGTTTATTGATAAGTGTTATTTTTAGTAGAATGAAGTCGCTTCTTGTTGCTATGGATACTCATATAATCAAAGTCTATTTCATTTCCAGCCCATTAGCAACTGAGATTGGGACAGTTAATAAAGAGCTACATAGAGACATGGTGGAAAATTTTGTTTTTTCAGTTTGCAAAAATTAGAGTAAGTGCATTACTATTACTACTACTACAGAAGTCTTGCAATTTCAAGCCAGAAAAATTAAGCCAATGCCAAAAAATGGAATATTAAGCCAATGCCAGAAAATTGCCATTTACTCCTCCTCTGTCTTGTCAAGTTTTGAGCTTTTGCTTAGGTACCTCAGAAAAATATTGGAAAGATTGTAAGATTCAGATTTCAGATTCAGACATTTTTATTAATACGAAAACAACTCAATATGACAATAAGTCGCATTAAAGCAAAAAGAAGCTTGAAAAAGCGACCGGTAGGATATCATGCACGCCAATTTATCATACCAATTTAAATGAAAAAAGGGGATAATAAGAATAATAATAGAGATTATTGAGATTATAAATTTGAATATTGTAACCATATTATAACCGATTAGGGGCCTTTAATCTTTCTCTTACCCTCTTGTCCGTCCTTAAGAAATAAATATTCTAGGACTGGAGTTCTAGTTTGTCTTAGGGAGATCTTAAAAATATCTAAGTAGCTCTTTGATGATGCCGTGCACCTTTTGGCTTGCTATGTTTTAGAGCCTTAATTTTGAAGAAAAAGTGTGTGAATGATGTCATATTCATATGCATTTAAAGATTAATTGAAAAAAAAAATCTTAAAAGTAAAGAGCAACGTTAGAACCCAAAACGAACTGAAATTTTCCTGTTAATGAAGGAACCTTTCGCTCCCCAAATCCCCGGTCTTTACGCTAAAGTTTATTGAGGGCTGAAACGATAGCATTTTAGAGTGTGAGAATTAAACCAGTTGATACTTACATTTATTTTGTTCAGCGAATGCCTTTCAAAATACTTGAACTATAAATCTGATTGTTTAAAGCTAATGGGAATAATTACACAGTTCCAATCCCAAAAACTAATCTTTTTTGTCATATAGGTCTTACAGTAGAGCACTCGTTCTTATAGTAGTTGGGGATCAAAGTCAAACTTTGGTGGAAAGAGTGGGAGATTAAGGGAACAGGAGCCCCACTATTTACTGAATAGTTTCTTTTAGTTTTGATTTCTAACGTTACTCTACACTTCCGTTTTATTAATTTTTTCTTATCTACTTATTAGTTTAGATTGAATAGGGATTGAGGACAATTTTAGGCGCAGACCTTAATGACAAGTTACCCTCATTCACTCTTTTTGAACGGACACTGAGGAGGGGATGGAGGTCAAGTGTTCCCTTGATTTTTTGTTTCTTCTTCTATTTATAAAATCGTCAGTTTAGTGTATTCATTAAAAGAAATACCCTTTTCTTTGTCATTTTCATTGAAAAAATCAAAAAAAAAAGTAAATTTACGCCTCTATATTTAAAAAAAGACGCTTTTCCCCCTCTATATTTGAAGAAAATACATCTGCCTTCCCTTTTCATTTTTGTGAATTGATGCCCCTGTCACTTGGGCTCCTGAATATGCAATGAGAAGGACTACAGAATACACTTTGAAAAAAAATTTGGTTAATTTAAGGGTTAAAATCGATACTGTAGGTAGATACCAATCCTTTGGCCAGGGTATATTTTGTTCGTTTTAACTTTTAACGTTGATCCATATTGTTATTTGGAAAAAAACTTGGATTTTTCAATTTTCACAGTTTAATCGACTGAAAGTACAGGGAAAGAACAAAAACTGGCTTCCTCGCCGAGAAAGCATATGTGCAGCCAAGGCCGTGTCCAGTATTTTTTGTTTTTGGGACGGGGGAGGGGGAAGAGTTTACAAAGGATTTCTTTGGGGGGGGGGTCTACAAAAAAACTTCAAAAAACGCAAATAAATTTTTTTATATTCATTTTTGTTACATTTTCACAAGTCGGACAAACATTTCGGGGAGGGAGGTTCATACCCCCTAACTCCTCCTCGATACAGCCTTGTGTGCAGCCCTAGTCTGTCAGCTGGTGCTGGAATGATATTGTGTAATACTGGAGATTTTGGCTTCTCGATTAACCGACTATCAACATACAGACTTTTCAAATCATGCATTTTTGGAGTTAATTTAAAAAATTGTAATGACACATCTCTTCTGATTATTCTTTTGATTTTTCAGAATAAAAGTTTACTCATAATTAAAAAAAAAATTAACCGCAATCGAAGTGTAACCGCAAGAAAAAAATAGTGGTAGCTTATATGCGCATGCATAGCATTTAGTGTATTCAGAGCATATTGAAATTGCAAGTGGATCTATTGGTTCTGATAAAAAACTTTTCTGGGAAATAGAACATAACACACAGATTTTCCATACGCATTTAATGAACTGATTGGAATTAACTGCTAATTTTATTTGTAAGATAGAAGGTTCAAACTATAAGCCGGCCAATATAGTCTTTTAAGAGTCGTACAGTCTTTTGATTCAGAATCCAGATATGAGCACATTTTACTACAATTATTTACATTATATAATCCTGGAATTTGATTCTGGTGAGGAAATTTTGTGAAAGTGTCTTTACAATAACCCAAGAAACAAGAAGAACAAGATTTATAGGATTTTTTTTCACAGAAACGGGACGAGAAAATAATACCTAGATTGCCTACTGGAATATCTATTTCAATATACAAAAAGTGTTATAGCGCAAAAAACATTAAACCGATTTTAATATGACCTTTTTTTTCTTTGAAAGGAAATATCTTCCTTACATGAACCTCCCCTAAAAAAGGAAAAAAAATAAACTGAACTAGCTTTTTCAGTTGTTTTGCGACTACAATGTTACGACACCTATGAGGCACAACCATGGTCTTTCCTCCTGCTCATCCCGTCGAACAAACGCCTCAAATTCTTCCAGAGAAGTATTACCATTCACTCCTCACGCAGGTCAGCCTGGAACTATAGTAAGAGCACCTCCGTCCGTAAGCTTTGTGGCTAGTTCTACTATTAAAAGTATCGCATTCAAAAGAGTATATGATTGTGGAGATCTACCAGCTGCAGTATTGCATGATTCTCAAGGAAGAAAAATATCCTGGAAGGTAAAAGTTATTATATTGTACCCTGAGAGATATAATTGTAGTAAAATATTGATGTGCAATACCCATAGTGATGATATGACTTTGTTGTGTATGAAGCTTGGAAATTCAATGGAAATTCAACCCAAATTTAAAATTGAATAGCCACAAAAAAGTCGACCGAATGAAAGTTGAGAGCAAAATTGAACTTTAAAACGAGCAGAATTTATTCCGTATTTCCGGAGTATGTATGGAATAAATTGCATACGGAATAAATTTTGCTCGTTTTAGTGTCTACTGCTTCTCTTAACTTTCATGTGCCAAAACTTTTTACTCTTTGCTTAATGGCGTAAGAGGTGGGCCTGTTTGGTCTTGGTCGTCTAATAAACTAAAACCTTTCAGGAATAAGTCACTAGGGGAAGATATTTAAATTTAGCTAACGGCATTCTTTAAAAACGACACGTAGCTGAGTAAATTAAAAAACGTTGTGTTTGTCCACTATTTCCTATGAACTACCTGGAAGATATCAAAATGTGGGCGGTATTAATCAATCAATATTTGAAAAACTGGACTAGCCTTGCAATGTTTGTATATTCAATGTAGTTTAGTTAAGCTGGAGTCAAGCTCTATGTAAATTCAGAATCTTTTTGTAAAGATTTTCTGTTCATTGATGACACTTACCAGTAACAGTAGCAGTAGTTGTAGCAGCAGTAGTGGTAGTAGGAGTAGTAGTAGCAGTAGTAGTAGAAGTAGTAGTAGTAGTAGTAGTAGTAGTAGCAATAATAGTAGCAGTATTAGTAGTATTAGTAGTTTTAGTAGTAGTAGCAGTAGTAGCAGTAGTAGGAGTAGTAGTACTACTAATACTACTAGTTGTAGTAGTATTAGTATTATTAGTAGTAGAAGTAATAGTAGTAGTATTAGCAGTAATAGTAGTGGTAGCAGTAATAGCAGTAGTAGTAGAATTGGTAATAGTAGTATTATTAGTCTAGCAGTATCACTAATAGTAGTATTAGGAGTACTACTAATAGCAACAGTAGTAGTAGTAGTGGTAGCAGTAGTAGCAGAAGTAGCTGTAGTAGTAGTAGTAGTAGTGGTGGTAGTAGCAGTATTAGTGGTAGCCTCAAATTCTTCTAGAGAAGTATTACCATTCACTCCTCACGCAGGTAAGCCTGGAACTACAGTAAGGGCACCTCCGTCCGTAAGCTTTGCGGCTAGTTCCACTATTAAAAGTATCGCATTCAAAAGAGTATATGATTGTGGAGATCTAACAGCTGCAGTATTGCATGATTCTCAAGGAAGAAAAATACTCTGGAGGGTAAAAGTTGTTATATTGTACCCTGAGAGATATAATTGAAGTAACAAATTGAAGTGCAATACCCGTTGTGATGATATGACTTTGTTGTGTATGATGCTTGGAAATTCCATGAAATTTCCACCAAAATTTAAAATTGAATGGCCACAAAGAAAGTAGACCGAATGAAAGTAGAGAGCAAAATCTAACTTTAAAACGAGCAGATTTTATTCCTAATATCCGGATTATGTATGGAATAAATTGCATACGGAATAAATTTTGCTCGTTTAGTGTTTACTGCTCCTCTTAACTTTCATGTAACAAAACTTTTTTACTCTTTGCTTAATTGCATAAAAGGTAGTCCTGTTTGGTCTCAGTTGTCTAATAAGCTTAAAGCTTAAAGGAATAAGTCACTAGGGCAAGATATCAAAATTTTGCTAACGGTATTCTTTAAAAACGACACGTAGCTGAGTAAAGTAAAAGACGTTATGTTTGTCCACCATTTCCTATGAACTACCTGGAAGATAGCAAAATATGGGCGGTATCAATCAATCAATATTTGAAAACTGGACTAGCCTTGCAATATTGTTATATTTAATGTAGTTTAGTTAAGCTGGAGTCAAAGTTTATGTAAACAATAAAATTGTATAGCTTGTAGCCGATACCTTAGGGACTGTGGAGGCTGATGTTATCCCCAGAGGCATAGTTATTGGACCTTTTAATTATTCGAAGCCAGGTGGCATTCTCCAAATTTCGATTGGATGTCTTTGGGGGGAAAGGGGGCGTAGGAAGGGAGCTAGTAGCTCTCCAATCTGTTTCGTCTTTTAAAAAATGCACTAAAACATTTAATTTTTTGTTCAAATGATCCCTTTTCTGATCTTCTAGGACCCTTGGTTCAATAAGATCATCCCCGAGGGAGAGAAGAAACATACATCTATGATCTTTCTTTTGGCAAAAAGCACAAAATTCGCTATTTTTGTAATCGAACATCGACAGAGCTTGAAAGAGCTTTTTTTTATTCCAATATTCACGGCGCCAGGTACTTCGAAGTATCTGATATGCCGCTATTCATTTACCTCGTTCAATGACCTCGAGGTTTTAAATGTCTATTGAACCTTCTTTTGAAGGTGTCAACAGAGGGATTTGCAGGGATAATATCCCCAGGAAGATCGTTCCAGATAGAAGTGCAACGCCGGATGAAGCTGTTCCTCAAGTACTCGGTTCTCGGCGTATCCTCCCTTAGATAATTGGACCGAGCTGTGTGCTTTCTTGTCTGCCTTGTCGGCTGGACAAAGGGGGGCACAATTCGAGAGAGCTCGTCTGAGGGAGGCTAATTCATGTACTTGTAGAAAACAGCCATCGACGCTGCATCAAACCTTTCATTTAGAGACTGGAGCGATTCTTGTGTAGAGGCGCAGCCCGCCCTATTTGCCCTATTCTTGATCTTCTGAAGTGGTGCCAACAGCGTTTTTGGAGCACCAGCATATAGCGGGCATCCATATTCCGCTATGGGTCTGATGCAAGACCTGTAGAGTGGGATGATCGATCTTGATGGAAGAAAGTTTTTGCAGCGAAGAGTAAATCCCAGCTTTCTTGCGCAGGAGGTTCTCAACCGATCAAGGTGGTTGTTCCAAGAGAGATCGGTGGAGAAATGAATCCCCAGTAGACGAAGCTCGTCGACTCTCTTTATAGCTTCATTTTTGAAGATGAAACTGGCGTGCTCACCTGGCACCTTTGATCGGGTAATTAGAAGCTCCTTTGTTTTCGATGCATTGAAGTTGATCATCCATGCATCAGACCACTTTTCAATTTTCAAAAGATCCATCTGTAGGAAAAGGGAGGCTTGTGTTGGGTCTTCGTGTTTAGGGACGGCTGAGTGTGTCGTGGAATCGTCAGCAAAGTGATGCAGAGGGTTTGCGAGGTTGTCTCCCATGTCGTTTATGCAGGTAAGGAAAAGCGTAGGTCCCAAGACACTGCCCTGGGGTACCCCTGCTTTCACTGGATATTTGCGGGAAATAAACCCGTCGAGAACAACCAGCAGTGAACGATCGGAAAGAAAGCTCTCAATCACTTTTAACAGACATCCACGAACACCATACGCATAGTTTCCTTAGCAGGCCACGGTGCCATACTCTGTCAAAAGCTTTCGTAATGTCGAAGGATAATAGCCTGATGTCGTATCCCATTGCCAGAAGTTCTATCCACTCCTGATACTGGGCCACTAGGCAGTCTAATGTTGAGCGTTTCCTGCGGAATCCATATTGGCGATCGCCTAGAAGGTCATTTGATTCCAGGTACTGATGAAGTGTTTTATTGCGGACGCTCTCGTAGACTTTGCCAACACAGGAGAGAAGGCTAATAGGCCTGTAGGAGCCCACGCTCGTTGGATCCCCTTCTGGTTTTAGAATAGGTATAACATGGGTGGACTTCAATGTTCGTGGGAAGGTTCCGGAGCGAAAGCACAGCCGGAAAAGCAATAACAAGGGTCCAGCTAGTTCGGCACTGCAGGACTTGAGGACAACATTTGGTATGTTGTCAGGACCCGTGGCTTTGGTCACATCAAGATGCTGCAGAATGCGAAGGATTTTGGGAGCAGAAAAATTTACGCTTCCAGGACAGTGTCGGTTCGGTCGGAGAAATTTGGCACTTCTCCACCGTCGTCGTTAAGATTCGAGAATTCGGCAAAAGCCTTAGCAACAGCTTCAGCCTTTGCCTGTGGATCTTGTACCACTGTCCCGTTGGTCTGGAGAGAAGGAATTGCGGTCCCCTTGGACGACGGTAAAGCCTCCTTGACAATTCTCCACCAACTCTTTGCCGAAGCAAGTTTAGGCTTGGTGGCGAATTTCTCCTTATACTGAACCCGGGACTGCCGAATCACACGAACTGCATCTTATGATGCAACTGAGCGTGAAAATCGACAGCAGGGTTCTTTGACCTTTTTTAGGTGGGGAGGGGGGTAGATGTCTCAAAGGGCCCATTTTAATGTCAAAACATCCTAACCCTCATTAGGAGTTCAGATAAATATGGAATTAGATCTAAAGAATAGGTGAAGTGACGAGGTAGACATTGATGCGTAGTCCTTCTTAATTTCCGGGAATATTTTTGGTCTACGCCTTTATTATGTAAGTATAGAGCAACATTTAACCCGAAAGAGAACAGAATTTGTTCCGTGTGGGAGGGGGCTGCCCCTCCTCATCTCCAACTCCCCGCCCTTCATGGTCATACAAACTTCAGAGGATGCTAATTTAATCGAAAATTGATTATTTAGTCCCTTTTTTTTAAAGTTAAAAGTGATTGGAGACCATCCAGCCCCTGTCTTTGAAGCTTTTTTGATATCTGGACCGTTTTCAACCCCTTAAACTATCTAATCGGCATGTCAAGGTATCAATTTGCATCTCCTCTGGGGCTACTCAATTTTGCATATGGTGAAATTTTCCTCGGCTAGAGTTTCACAAACCCTCTAAAGGCTAGAGTTTCACACTCACTCTACTGGAAAAAAAACCTTTTTAGTCAGTTTGTTTTTTATCATAATATAACATTGAAAAGTCAAAATTAATAAAACTTAAAGAAGCTACTTCATAAAACTCAATCTTTGGTACAAATAGAGATAGCTCCTTAGAGGCATAGATTGAATGTTATTATGGCATTGTTACATCAAGTTATCTTTTCAAAAATACTAAAAGAGATACATGTATATATAAAAAAGAGAAGGGAAGTAAAACATTATTCATACTTTTTTTTTTTGAACGGATACCATGATGTCTGTCGATTAAAGCTTACGCACATTAAAAGAGCAAAGCAAATGGTTTAAAAAAATTCAGTATCTGACTGTAAAGATTTTCTATTCATTGATGACACTTACCAGTTGTAGCACCAGTAGTGGTAGTATTAGCATTAGTATTATTATTATTATTATTATTATTAGTAGTAGTAGTAGTAGTAATAGTAGTAGCAATAGTAGTAGCAGTATTAGTAGTATTAGTAGTATTAGTAGTAGTAGCAGTAGTAGTGTAGTAGTAGTAGTAGTACTAGTAGTAGTGCTATTAGTAATATTACTAGTAGTAGTAGAAGTAATAGCAGTAGTATGAGCAGTAATAGTAGTGGTAGCAGTAATAGTAGTATTAGTAGAAGTGGTAATAGTAGCAGTAGCAGTAGTAGTAATAGTTCTAGCAGTAGCACTAGTAGTAGTAGCACTGGCAGTAGTGTTAGGAGTACTACTAATAGCAAAAGTAGTTGTATTAGTGGTAGCAGCAGTAGCAGAAGTAGTTGTAGTAGTAGTAGTAGTGGTAGTGGTAGTAGTAGCAGTATTAGTGGTATTATTAGCGTCCCCATTTTTTGCCACTTAGTCAATTGAACATACCCTTGATAATGCCCTGAAAGCTCCAACTTAACATCCTAAGCCGTTCTTGAGATAGGCCCTTTTGACAACCTGCATACACATAAGGTACTTTGATTTAGTTCAACATTTTCTGAAAATGCTATGGTGTTGCACTTTTCTGTGATATGATATCCTTTTACTTTGGTTAAGTTGACAAGAACACTTAACCTAAATGAACATAAACCAAGTCAGGGGTAGTATCGCTGCCCTTAATTTAACCTAACCTAATATTATGAAGTAAATTCCTCTTTTTCAAACTAACTTAAGTACATATAGCTAAGTAGGTAGCTAGACGTAGGAAGGTATACTTATGTGATAACTGAGGTAGGTTGTTTAAGCTAAGTAGGTAGAGCACTGTAGGTAGGGTGGTGAAATACATAATATTCAATTTCTATTTTGATGAAATTTGGTCTTTCGATTTTGTTCGGTAGACAGTCTTTTTAAACTTTATGCTCGATTAATTTCGTGTTTTTCAATTTTTGTTCGACGAATTAGGTTTTTTCTAATTATGTTCAAGAAGTCTCGTGATTTTTAAATTTTGCTGGCGGGACCTGTCAGTTTTGGTCATGAAGTCGAGAATTCTACTATTTTGGATAAAAAATTCTCTAGCATTTGAAATTTTGCTTGAGTAACTTCGTATTTTTCAAATGATGTTTGCACGGTCTCGTCTTTTTCCAGTATTTGGTTGTACGTTTCCCTCTTTTTGAAATTTCTGTTCGCGCGTTTCCAAGTTTTTTCACGTATTTCTGTCCTTTTCTACTTTTTACTAGACCTAGGTAGGTAGACTTAATTTTACCTAGGTTTATTTTTCTCTTGTCTAGCTTCCCGTATTAAGGTAAGATGGCTGATTCTAGCGTAAGGAAATTCCGTATATGTATGCTGAATTTTTCGTTAATGAGTTTCTCGTATTGTGTCGAGTGGATTAAGTTTTGCTATTTCACGGGATGGGGTGGAGAGCGAGATTGCAAGCAATATGGGGAATTTTTGACATGAAAAGGGTTCTGCTATTGAAATTCGACAAGTATTAATAGTAAATAGTTAGAAAATGCAATAAATTATGAAATAGAAAGGTCATACTGCAAGTAATATGACATTGAAAAGCTGAAATTTTCAAGAAATCTTGAATTTTTTACTTGAAAGGGATTTTGCTATTGAAATTCGAAAAAGAAGAATTTTAAATGGTTAAAGAATGTAATAGATTATGAAGTAGAAGAGACCTACCTGAAGAAATGGGATGCTGAAATGCTGAAAATTTCTGAAAATTTGGAATTTTTGACATGATAGGGATTTTGCTATTGAAACTAAAAAAAGGAGAATCGTAAATCGTTAAAAAATAAAATAAATTAGGAAGTAGAAAACCTTAAGTTGAAAAAATGACATTTAATAATTTGAAGACGTAACAGTCACTCCCCCATAAGATATTTGCTGGTATAAGTTATCTTCTAGCAATATGGAAAGCCCAGCAAGAGTTTTAAAGATTACCTTGGTCCGGCATGCTTCAAGTCAGTGACACTCATACCTGTCTCTCCATCTGAAATTCTGGTAATCATACGAAATCTGTGAGGCAATTTGGCTTCTGGGTTCGACAGAGTTCACACAAAAGTTTTAAAAGCAGTTGCCCCGTCTATCATTGAGCCATTTACTTACTTAATAAATTTGTAATTGCAAAACGGTACTTTCCCAGAATTAATAAAGTAAGCTAGAATAATTCCGCTGCACAAAGGAGGTTCTTGACTTAACCCGGCTAATTACAAACCTATTTCTGTTTTTTCAGTACTTTCAAAAGTTTTTGAAAAACCTATACAGCAGCAGCTACACCTGTCACTGGAGAAGAAAGGGCTTCTTAATAATCGCCAATTTGGGTTCAGACCAGGGCACTCCACCCAAGATACACTAACAGCTTTAAGCTTATGGATACACAAAGCTCTGGACTCTGGCCTACTACCTGCAGCAGTTCAGCTTGATATCAGAAAAGAATTTGATAGTATGTACCACTCAATTCTCCTTGGGAAACTGGAACACGTAGGAATACATGTTCTGGATTGGTTCAGATATTATCTTAGGGACCACAGGATTTATATGAGGGACTATACAAGGAACGATGTACTCGTCAACTGTGATGTCTCATAGAGCTCAATATTAGACCCGCTAATATTCCTGATCCACGGTAACGATCTAAGTCGAGTGCTGAACTTCGCTCACACTCATCTTCACTACTGTAACCTATGCCATGATGTAGATTATTTTCAGTCCAAAGATGATGACAATGATCATGTGGCCTTTCCTAATGATTCGGCGCTTGTCAGTTGTCAAAAAGATAAGATAATGCTCATGTATAATCTGAGAGATGTTCTGGAGGAGACATATCTATGGGTGGATGCTAAATGACTAGTCATTAATGTTGATAAATCTTGCGTATTATTTTTTTCCTGGGTCGGAGGGGTTCATCCAGAGATACGTGGTATCCAAACTTCAGAGGTCTGATTAGTTGGACAGAAAAGCGCTTCAAGAAATACCTGGGAACCCTCCTTGATGAGAACCTGTTATTCCTGTATCACATCCAATCAGTAGAGCTGAAGCTATCCTGAAATCTTGAAATATTAAACAAAACTGAAGCAAAGGTTGCCGCAGAAAATACTTGTCCCTCTGTACAACGCCCTCATAAAGCCCTATTTACGGTACTGTGCGATGATCTTGCAGTCAAATTTCAAATCTTGTCTGCAAAAACTGAATTCTATTCATAGACAACATCTCACATTCATTGGCAAAAATAAAGAGTACTTGTCACTAGAGTTGCTGCATCAACTGTCATGCTTGACCATTGTGTTTAAGTATCTAGCTGGTGAGCTGCGTCTTTCATTTAAAACATTATTCCGGCCTATCTTGGACCATCATAATTGGCCTACTGGATCGTCATCAAACCTGCACATACCCTTCACCCTGACTGTACGATCAGAATTTGCTCAAAATATAGCATGCGCAAAGGTATGGAATCAGATCCCGGAAGAGCTGAGAGGCAGGAGCTCCCTTACGTCATTTAAAAAAGAGTAAAAAATCATTTATTGGCATTACAAAAGAAAAGTTAAATTAGAGTGTGATAAATAATGTAAAGTATAATAAATAAAACATTTAAGATTAAAATATAAATAATTAAAGTGTGATTTTTTTTATTATTATTATTTGTGGCTTCCCCTGGGGAAAGGAACAGGAAGCTCATGGTTATTTGTTTTTTTGATTAATGAGAGGTAATGTTGCATCCGGGAGTAAGAGCGGTGACCACTCTGCGTATTATGTTGAATTAATATTAATTGTGGTTCTTGGCATCCAGAAATGGACTGAGCATTTTGTATTATGTGCGATTTACTTTTTGTCTTTGTAAATAAACCCATTTTGAATTGAATTGAGTAAATGGGATAATTAACTGTTTTGAACCTGGATATTCCTCATTGTTATCGCTTGAAGACTGGATACCGCAGAATTATTGGCTGAAATTACGCAAAATGGGGATATTGCATGGATTACATCTCTTGGCCAGGAAGTTTCATCACTATTGTAAAGCATTACGGGGACAAAGAATGCAATATGGATACACCCCTTATTATCTACTTCTGTTTAATAAGAACCGTTCAAGGAAAATATTTTGGAGTGCGTTATTTTGTCACTCAAAAAATGTTGTTGTCTTGAAGCGTTCAGGCTTAGGAATTGATTTGGTTCCCCTCAATCTTTTGTGGCAAAATAATACTGATGTACAATTATGTAAATCTTTTGCTAGGAATGACTCTGCCCGTGAATGATCTATTCATTCAGTAAAATTTCATTTAGATCTTCAGAAAGTCTTCTTTTCCAACCACCCAATTTTTGCAGGAAAATTATTTGCGGTTTCCTTTTTGAAACTTTTTCATCTTCTTTTAGACTAACCCAGATACTCTGGACCCAACTATTTATGTACCTCTTTTTCTGGATGGTCTTTGTGAAACCAGTAAACCCTATGATGTGCTAAGCAGATTTGGAGCATATGACCTTATTGGGAGATTTTGTGACAGGATTCCTGGATTCATCCAGTTGGTAGTATCTCCTATAAGACGTAAGTATAACTTGATTGCAGGTTTAAATTGTCGCCCCAGTGACAAGGCTCCATTAGAGCTGCAGCAACTGTGGCCAATGGGTCACTGTTGTGAAGAAACACCAGCCACTATATCTATGCAATTGCATTAGAATCCTCTAGAAGTACAACAAAAACAAAGTTACTAATTTAAAGAAAATCCCTTAGAAAAAACCTCAGATCCATGAAAACATACTCCATGAGATTTATCAATACATCCGACTAGTAAATTAAATTACATAAAAGAGCAGAATATATCTTGTGAATTTACCTAATTATTTTTAAAATGCTATATAGATCTCGTCAAATATCAAAAATTGCCTAATAGAGCTTTTATCTAATAAAATATATTCCGTGAGTTGCCTCAGGAGGAGGTATATGCAAAGAATATGTCAATAAAGTCTAATAAATACAATGAATTACATATAACAGTTTTTTTTTCTCTAAAAACACTTGAATTTAGAACTGTGGAATATACTCTTTATTTGAGAAGTTGAAGACAGTTTTCATCATTGTTTTTGCTGTATCAAATATGTATAGATACTAAGTGATATTTTATAGTAGTTACCTTGGAGTATTTTCTTTGTGTCTTCTATTCTATTATTTGATCTATTTTTCCAATTCCAAATAGATTCGTCTTGTTTACACATTGATACACGTAAGAGGTTCGTTTACACATTGCGGAAATTCATGGGGATTTACCAATCTGTGGGGAAATTCCGTCCGTTTTCGTGCTAGAAAAAATAACTAGCTTTCCGCAGAGTTTTGGTCAAATCAGGACGGAATCTTGGCAAGATTTTTAAATGAATAAAACCATGAGTATGGATTATCAAAAACTACACGATCTTATAATTTTGGTTCAAGGCTACTCCAGCTTGTATGATCATGCGCACCCAGGCTATAAGAAAACTAAGAACATTTGGATTTCTATTGCTCCACAGCTTTCAGAAGAGGGTAAGAACATAATACCCTTCTTGATATTATGATGATAGCCACAGGGGATATCCACTATATGGCTACCAATAAGTCCTTTCACCCTTTTGACTCAAGGTCAAACTGTTGCAATAATTTGAAATCTTTGCCTGAAAACGCAGGGTTATTTTAGCCATAGTTCAAACAAAAACGGACGGATTTCCGCATGGATTTCTGCAATGTGTAAATGAACCATCAGTGTTTGTAGTTAATATTTCATGGTTGTCGGTGCGTGGTTGCCTATTATAATTAAAGAATTAAGAAATGAAATATTCGTCGAATTTCTTATCAAAATTCAGCCAAATGTTCGCTAACTTGGTTACAGCCTAAGCAGATGAGAGTGGTAATAAACAAGAAGAGGTATCGGTAGGATTTTACACCGATGCCGCATTGTTATCGGTAGGATATTGATCCTTATAATGTTGAAGAAAGACAATTTAAGTACTGGCACTTCCCACAGGTTTTGTCTACTGTTTTATTGCAGACATCAGGCCTTGACTGGCATTCATTCAGTTTACTTCGTATTTCATTCCAAAGCGTTACCTATGGTGATTACCCTGAGAACAAACTTTCGACCGTCCTTGGATATAATTTAAGCTTGGAATACGGTTCGAATCTTTGTCTTTGAGTAATGCATTTTGCGAACAAGCAATGTTGGAGAAGTTAGTGGTTAACCCGTTGCTGAACTTTCTTACGCAATCACTTACGAGTGGCAATAAGTTGAATATGGTAACATGCAAAGCGATCAACTTTTATGACCGAGAATCGATGACCGAGAACAAAGGAAATTGTGTATGAGGAACTAGGACTTTCTACAAGAAAGGTGAATCATAAGAGAAAAGAAGACACTGTAAAAGATATTTGCGAAATTTCAGTCACTGCTGCAAAAGAGCGTAATACTATACAAAAATCCATTACACTTTCGCCACGTCAAACACCCGTTATAGGCAATCCAGTATCCACCACTTTGATGGCTGAAGATAACAAAATTGCTAGGAAAGTTGATGGTTTAGTGAAATGCATGAGCCAGAGTAGTATAACTATAAATGATCCTTCTCAGCAGCAGCCTCAAAACATGCCACAACCACGACACATACCGTTGTTCTTAAAATTGTACAAAAACAGGGCGTCGCCAAGTGACAGTAAGGCCTTCATTGGCAATTTATGTCCCAAAGAGTCGGCTAAAGTCTCTTAACTTAAGCGATCAGTTTCTGAACTCCGCGTCGGTGTAAAATCAAAGGCGGAAGCTAATCTGATTGCTGGAAACGCAAACAGAGTTAAACCGTCGGTTGAACCAGGCGTGATGCTATCCCTTTTTATCGGTTTCGTGAAGTGAGTTCCTGAAAACCAGAGTGAAGCTTAAGAGATCCCCTTCCAAAGAGCTCCAAAATGTTAAAATGTGGCTTCTCTTGCACTTTTAAAGTAAATTTCGATTTTTGTGAAGACCATGATGAATTCTTAAGAAAATAAGTGAAAATTGTTTATGAGCGTCTGGCTACTCAAAAAAAAGTGTTCCGAAATTGGTATTTTTGTCATAAAAGTGGTTACAAAGCCATTTCAAGGATTGTTGTGATACACTCATCTGTACGAGATGTGGATCTTCCTATCACGAGTCAAAGCGAAGTAAACCAAGCACTGCAAAAGTTTTCTATGTGTCTTGTCAAATTGTGACCAATACTGCTACAATATAAAGTGTCCCGAGAACCGCAGAGAAAGACAACTAAGTAGGCTACCCTAGTAATTTTATAAACAAAATCCCAGTATTTTGTGATTTTACTAGTACAATTGATATTTTTTGCATCCAGGAACACTATTTGACTTCCATGAGTTCATTTTTGCGTTAAATAAATCTGGACGTTATGTGCCTAATAGCGTACCCTCAGGTGGTCTGACTATTTATGCAAAGCGTGATTTGACATCTAGCATTTTTAGGGAGGGTGATAATTTCCTTACTCTGCGTGTTGAAGGTTGTTTAGTAGTTGATGTTTTTCTGCCGATAGACTATCGCAATCATCTGTTTGAACGTCTGTTCGTTCTGACTTATGACCGACTTGCTTCTTGTTTTGATAAAATTAAGCGTCTTCAAATACCGTGCATTATTGTATGGGATTTTCATTGCAGTATTAGCGCGTATGACTCATCATCACCTGTGTCTCTTTTGCTTAGTCTATTTAATGAATGGTTTGTCACACTTGTGAAGGATTGTAATGTAACATAAATTCATGTTTCATCTCTTAGCTCTAACCTCGATCACATGGTTGCATCTAAAGATGATGAAACAAAAGTGGTGTCATTTTAGTTGAACATGAAGTTTCTGATCACTTGCTTATTTCGGTTAGCTTACATATATCACTTTAGACACATGATAAACGGGGATCAAATAGTAATGTTTACAAGCGAAGTTTTCATTGGAATTGGAATAAAATCAACAATCCACTGTCTATCGAGAGTTTTGATCTGTAAAAAGTCTGGCATCCTTTCCAGCTTTCGGCATGAAATGTGAAACCGTAACTAATGAGCTATTGCGTTTGTTATTGGATATTTACTGTCCAGATATTTGCCACAGTGTATTTACTGATTAAAAAATAGCTGTTCCACTGGTCCCTTTCCGTCTCAATATCGACCAAAAGGGTCACCAAACTAGGCTCTATTAGAAGCAGGTAATAAACCGATGTTTTGGTTCGCATTTGGAAAGAGTGCGGTCGACTAAGATGAGGTATAGTGAATCCGATTCAAATCTGCCCTAATCGAAAGTTTAATATACCTTTTCTCAACATACGAAAGGCAATCAGTCATCTGAAAAAAAGACCATAATCTACAGTGGGAAATAATTCCCAAATCAGCAGCTCCTTCTTTAGCAGTATATCAGCAGGGGATATTGGGCTATCTGAATGGTTGCTGAGTTCTCTCCCCCTGATGCCGTTTTTGAAAAGAATTATGAAGAGTACCTAAAAAGTTTTGACACGGAGATTGCCTACTGATTTTATTGTTTCCTTTTCTGTCATTGAAAGTAGTTTCAAGTGCCTATAGCGGAAAGCTCTTGCGGGATAAATAAGGTTAACGATCTGTATTTTAAAAATGGAGGAATCTAGCTCAGATACCACATTGCTGTTTTAATGTAGATGCTTTTCACGCAAGGAGTTGCTTCACAATCTTTCTGCATTGCTGAGTCGACACCTATTTTCAAGAAAAGAAATTTGACAAGTCTAAGTTCTGAGTTCCACGGGATAATCGTATGATTTTTTAGTTGTTGTTTGTTGACGATTTGAAGCATAACTGCTATGCCCCTCTATATCAGTTCGGTTTTCAGCAAGGCTTAGGGTGTTCTAATGCTCTTACAATGGTGGCGAATGTTATAGTCGATGCATGATTTTATTGTTTCCTTCTCTGTCATTGAAAGTAGTTTCAAGTGCCTAAAGCGGAAAGCCTCTTGCGTGATAAATAAGGTTTATAGCTGTTTACAGACTCTTACGTCATAGCTGTTTACAGACTCTCTGACATTGATTTGAAACTTACAGAGCTTGCTAATAAACTAAAATACGGTACCTAAAAGTATCTGCCCATCCACAGTGCCCGTACTTTTTTTCTATTTGCTTTGTTTGAAGGGTTTGTTTCTTTTCTTTTTATTACTCCGCTTTCTTTTTTTTTCGTAGCGGGTTATAAATACATTATTAATAGGATGACACGTCCCCCTTTTATTTTTATCTATAATATGTAATTAATATTGCATAATATGTTATCAGTAAACAATTGTTCCTGTATTTTAAAAATGGAGGAATCTAGCTCACTCACCACCTTGCTGTTTTAATGTATATGCTTTTCACGCAAGGAGTTGCTTCACAACCTTTCTGCATTGCTGACTCGACATCTATTTTCAAGAAAAGAAATTTGACGAGTATAAGTTCTGAGTTCCACGGGATAATTGTGTGATTCTTGAGTTGTTGTTTGTTGACGATTTGAAAAATAAATGCTATGCCCCTCTATATCAGTTCAGTTTTCAGCAAGGCTTAGGGTGTTCTAATGCTCTTACAAAGGTGGCGAATGTTTTAGTCGATGCATGTAAAAGCGGTGAAATACTTGTTTTGGTTGTCGGGCGTTTGACGCATCGGTACATGCCGCCATGTTTTTGTTTGCAACGAAATGAGGAGCAAATGCATCCTTCATTAGTGCTTTGTGAGACATGTACCCGAAGCTTAAAATTCGCATCAAGCTACTTCCTGACGAATATAGTCCTTCCGTACCGTATGACGAACTTATCGATGTTTGCAAAAGTGCCGGACAGGGAGCTGTCTCTTTCCAAACACTCTTCAGTAACTATGCCCTACATCTTCAAATACAGTGTCCCTGAACTTGTATCCTGCTTGGTATTAACTTCTCTGTTGTTTCTTACTGTGATGATAGTATAAAAATCAGCCGGTCCTTAGAAAGGACCTCCGATATTTTTGAAATATTCAGAAAAGCGTAAGCTAATATAGGTCTTGATTTTAAACCCGAAAAGTCAGAAATGATGTTTTTCAGCTGGAAAACATGCTTGACCCTACTCAATCCATCTAGGAGGTTCTGAAGTCAAACCTGTCGAGTATATAACACAGCCTATCGGGGACTTCTTATTGGTTCATCTCTTAAACACACTCATCAGTTGGTAGCATTCCATATTCAGGACCGTATTTGCATTTGTATCGGATTCATTCATTAAAGTAAGGGTTAATCTTAATAGAGCAACACTCACCACTCTATTAAACAAAATTGTAATGCCCCCATTATTTCTTGTGCACCCATTTGGAATGTCTTTACTCAAACAGGTAAAAAAAAATTAGGTCACATTACTTGAAAATTGCTAAATACCTACTTCGCCTTCCCCCCGTAGACCAGAAATATAAAACTGATTAAACATTACAACATCACATAAGCATATATAGCAGTTGAAAAACAGATTTAAATCACAATTTGTCCAGTTCTGGAAATTCCCCTTTGTCCAGTCAACTAACCCAAAAGTTCCACGCCCATTGGTGAAAAATCAGGTTTGGCTCATTTTGGGGTCTCACGAACCGATACAATCCTTTTCAGAATATTTGATACCTTTTTCAAATACACTTTCCCTCTTAGGCCTGCTTGGCCAGGCATACATACTCAATAAAATGATAGCCGAGTAGGAGACAAAGCAAATTCAGGACAATTTGGGGCGTCATGAATCTACACAGCGATTTTCTCCGTAGCTTTTGTCTCCATTGCTGTCTGTCTCATTGTCTTTGATCGCTTATTCTGTAAATGTAAGGAAATATGAAGAAAAATTCATCTGCCCAGTTTCAAATGTTAAATATCAATTTTGCTAATCTAAAAATACTTTTGTATTCATTTTTGTCTTACTAACCCTGTCTACAAGACTTTTAAGTTACAAGCCTATCAGAGACGGAAAAAATTGCTCATATTTGGGCTGTGCGAACCATTATGGCTACAATTATTTTCAAATTTGTTTTCTGCATAAGAGTCTCGATTGCCAAGAAACTTATGTGTATCAATTTTAAGCAGTTTGGAGAGACGAAGTTTAAGGCTCCGTTTTTTGTGTTACCTTAGTCTTCTAGTTTTTCTTGGTCTTGAATAGTAACAAATTTTCAAGGTCAAGTAACAGGAAGGGAAAAGGCGTTATGAGTCCTAGTCGATCGGTAAAAATCTTCTGTCACTTTTCATTTGAAACAATATTTGTTCAAAGTTTTTTTGTTGTGTAGAAGCCCCTTTGGCGAGATAGCTCAAAGATATCTGTCTTGAGTTTTTAAAAAATATGTAGGTTTTTTCTTGAACGAATCCAAATTTAAATAAAAAAAAAGGTGCTGTTGTTTTAGACATATTTCCGATAAAAAAGCTGGTCAGACAACCAAGACCAAGCACACCCATCTTTAGCAATAAAACTTATGTGTGAGCCATGGGGGATTTAAATAATTTACGGGTATTGCCCTTGGTCCTGTGGGGTTGGTGTCGAAGCTTGTTCCACCCTATTTTTTTAAATTAATTTAAAAAACTTTTTCCACAAAATAAGTTTTTCAAAGAAAAGTAAAGAACTCCATTAAATAAAAAATGAGCAAAAATAAAATAAAATAATCTACCAAGCGTGAAACTACCACAAATCAGCATGGATAAATAAATGAAACCCAAAACGAACAGAAATTACAATAATTAACCGAGTGAAACTCAAAATGAACAGAAATTAACATAAGTTGGGCGCAAAACCCCTATGCCTTCCCAAGGCCAGAACAAAGTTTGCACTTTACTGAAAAGATTTAAATGTTTTTACTTTTATAGCTTTAATAAATCAAATAATATTAACGTTTTGATTACTAAATATCAGTATATGTATATTAAACTGACAATGCATATTCATTTGTATTTTTTTAGTAAAGTGCGAATTTTGTTCTGGCCTCGGGAAGGCATAGGGGTCTGTCAGTGTCAAGCAACTTTCGACTATTAAAAAGGGCGCTAGGCCTTTCAATTTCCAATCGAATGAACCCTTTTGGAAACGACAAAGCTTTCTATAAGCACCTTATATGCCCCCACGGCATAAATTACAACCCTTATCCTAAGGTCTGTAAAGGTGGTTGTCATCCTTTAAGACCGAAACTGAAACTTTGATTGAATGTTTTTGGGGAAATGGTGGGCGTGAGAGGGGTGTTAGTCGCTCTCCAATCACTTTCGACTATTAAAAAGGGCACTAGCCCTTTGAATTTCCAATGGAATGAGCCTTTTTTGAAGTTTTTACGACAACGCCTTCTAAAAAACATTATATTTCCCCAGGGCATAACTTAAAACCCTTGCCCTGAGGGTTATGGGGGAGTGTCCTCCTCAAAAACATATTTTCTATCTGGAAATCAACTACGCTGAACAAAATGGCTATCTAAAAATTTTGATTGGGTGTTTTAGGGGGAATGATGGTTGTGGGGAGGGGGGGCTAGTTGCCCTCCAATCACTTTCGACTATTAAAAAGGGTACTAGCCTTTCGAATTTAAAATTGAATGAACCTGTTTTGAGGTTTCTACGACAACACCTTCTATAAAAACCTTATTTGTCCCCAGGGCATAACTTAAAACCCTTGTCCTGCGGGTTTTGGGGGAGTGTCCTCCTCAAAAACATATTTTCTATCTATATATTTTCAATATGAAAATCATATTGGAAATATTTTCATATTTCCAATATGAGAATATTTTCATATTTTCTATTGGAAATCAACTACGCTGAACAAAATGGCAAATGAACGAAATCTCAAAATTTTGATTGGATGTGTTTGGTTGAATGATGGGCGCTGGGGTGGGGGGCTAGTTGCCCTCCGATCACTTTTGACTATTAAAAAGGGCACTAGAACTCTCAATTTCCAATCGAATGAGCCCCCTTTGAAGTTTCTACGACGACCCCTTTCATATGAAGTGCCCTGCTCTAAAGGAAAAAATAAAAAATAGTATATTGGGCCAACATCGTTCTTATACGCCCTCAAGGCATAACTTAAAACCCTTGCCCCGAGGGTTGTGGGGGACTGTCCTCCTCAAAAACATATTTTCTATCTGGAAATCAACTACACTGAACAAAATGGCTATCTCAAAATTTTGATTGGATGTGTTTGGGGGAATGATGGGCGTGGGGGGGGGGGCTATTTGCTCTGCAATCACTTTCGACTATTAAAAAGGGCGCTAACCACTTCAATTTCTAATCGAATGAGCACTTTTCGAAGTTTCTACGACAAATCCTTCGATACGAAGTGCCCGGATGGAGAAAAAAAAACACATTGTGCCCATATCGTTCTATACTTAGGCAGCGCTAGCGCGCTGCCTATGATAGGGTGTAGTTGCAATCTGATATCTGATTAAAATAGACAAAATCAAACAGTTCGTGGCCACGGACTGTAGGTAAAGAGTGACATGGCTCAAAAGTAATTGAAACTCCAAAAATCGAAATATATCAAAAGAATAGGCTGATTATGCTGAATCAAAATATATAAGATTCATTAAGCTTAGGTTTACCCATAAAAGGCTATGAACCTGAGCAAATTTGCTCGATTTTTGGAAAAGGGGGGAAACGCTCCCTAAAAATGAAAAAATATTAATGAAAACCACACTATCAGATTCAGAGTAACAAAGAAATCAACTGTATAGGTTTCAAGTTCAGATCTGCAAAAATGTAGAATTTTATATTTTGTGTCAGAAGATAGATCATGGATGCGTCTTTATTTGTTTTTTCCCAGGGGTGATCGTATCGAACTAATGGTCCTAGAACATCGGGAGAGGCCTCATCTGAACGGGAATTAAAAGTTCTGGAGCCCTTTTAACTGGCCAAAAAACTTGGAGGGCAACTAGCCCTCCTCTCACGCCTCCGTCCCCCAAAACTGTCCAATCAAAATTTTGAGATAGCCATTTTGTTTAGCATAGTTGAAAAGTCCGAAAAATTATATGCTATTAGACATAACATGACCCCCCAGCCCCTAGGTCTTTAAGTTATAAAATTTGCCCATTGTTAACGTATAGTATCTGTCATTGGGAAGTGTGCAGACATTATTCAAGGGAAGGGAAGATTTTATGTTTGGGATGGATTTCCGTTGGGATAGTTTTCCATGTGTAGGTAAATTTCCGGGGGCGACTTTCCAGGGAAATTTACACGGGGAAGATTTGACAGAATTCCTATATCAAATTCATTTTATTTGTCTTATTTTGTCTTTGCCTATGCACTTTTGTATGTGGAGATGTTCCGGGGGAATTCTCCGAGGGAAATTTTCTGCGTGTTTGGGTTTCCAGGAAATAATTTCCACGGAAGGGGGGATATCTGGAGCGATCGGAAATTTTTTTTAGAAATTAGTCTTTTTCAAATGAAAGTTTGCCAAGTAGAATTTTTCAAGTTGAATCTTCTGCAAGAATTTTTTTGAGGTTGCGGGGGGAATTTCAGCAAGAATAGAATTATCCGAAAATGAATTTATGGGGGGGGGGTGTATTTTACGTGGGAAGAACTTTCTGAAGAGGAGTTTCCCGTGACGGGAAGGAATTTTTCATGGAGGGTTGACCAGATTTACCGGCATTGTTTGAAAAACGATCATAAATTAAATAAAAAAACGAGTCTTTCCAACTTAAAGTAAGGAGCAACATTAAACTCAAAACAAACAGAAATTATTCCCTATATGAAGGGGTTGCTCCTTCCTCTATACCTTGCTCTTTGCGCTAAAGTTTGACTGTGTTTCCCAATTTTTTAAGAACGACTCCAAGGGCTGTTTAATTAGAATCGGAATCTTTTTAAAAGTGCTGAAAACTTTCGTGAAGAGCAAGGTATTGACGAGGGGGAAACCCCGTCACATATGGAATAATTTCTGTTCGTTTTGAATTTCAATGCTGCTCCTTACTTTTAGTTGAAAAAACTATTTTTCTTTATTTAATTTCCCTTTGAATTTAACTATATTGTGAAACGGTAAATTCCAAAAAAATAGAGTTTGCAAATTTGGCAATGAAATATACAACAGATTTGAAAGAAGGCATATAAATCACCTAGTTATCCCGATCATATGTGGATTATATTCATATTGATATACCACGATCAACAGCTTTCAACAGTTTCAAAACCTTTCACCCCATCTGGAGCATATTAATGTTATTATATACCACGATTAACAGTTTTCAACCATTTCAAACCGTTTTCACCCATATTCAACATATCACTAGCATTTCTATCACTTAGATCCAAGCCTTGGAAGGGTTGCAACGTCTGCAGTTTGAAAAAACAAAAACAATCCTTATAAAAACTTGTTTTTTTTTTTGTTTTTTTTAAATAAATAAGGGTTTATTCATCAACCAAAAATAACAAAATCCAGAAGCTAAGCTTAAAAAAAAAAAAAAAAAAAAACCTATCACATAAAAATAACTAATAAGCGACTATACCACCCCTATTCTTTATTATCTCAACAATTCTCAATATTCAACATATTTATCCTTGTCCTTCTCAATCCATCAACCAAACACACACAAAAAAAAAAAAAAACATTAGCAAACTAAAGGCAAAAGAGACCGGAAAACTGACTCACTCACTCCCATATACCCTATAACAATGTTCTTTTAACAGACTTCTAAATTCAGAAACATCCGTCACCTTCTTTATCCCTTCTGGTAGACTATTCCAAGCACGAGGGCTAACATGGCGGATACAAAACATTGACCTAGTTGTCACAGGCTTAGGTAGTCTGAATTCATTCGAAAGTCTTAAACTATAAGAATGAAAACTAGAAACAGGCAAAAAAAAATCTTGAAAGCAAATTGGTAGCATTTTATTCTGATGTTTAAACATAAAAAGAGCATTATAAAACTTAACCAATCCAAATAGTGGAACAATATGTAGTTCAGCATACCTTGCTCTAACCGAGGAACGCTTATCATCTCCAGTAAGTACTCTTACAGCTTTATTCTGTAATACTCTAATCTGCGATAAATGACCCACAAACGTTGAAGACCAAGCCAATATACAATAAATCAAATACGGATGAATAAGGGAGAAATTAAGCATTCTGAGAACCGGTCTAGGGAAAGTACGCTTTAGCTTCCTTATAATTCCCAAATTTCGGGCAACTCTAGCTGCAATTTGATTAATATGGTCTTTGAAACTCAAGCACTCATCAACTATCACTCCAAGAAACTTCACTGCTCTGACACGTTCTATAGCATTCCCATCAAGTTCTAGTTCCTCTATCCAGGAATAGTAATTTACACTTCTCCCGTAAATCACAAATTGACTTTTCTTATGGTTTAATTTAAGTTTATTAACTCTCATCCATTTCTCTATTTGTTCCATTCCCTTTTTCAGAACTAGTAGAAGTTCTCTTTCTGTCCTCGCAGCAACTGTAAAATGTGTATCGTCAGCAAAACTAGGAATTATAATTCTGTTACCGCGATCCCCTTTATCCGAAATATTTAAATCTTCAATGCACCGGTAAATATCATTTATATAAATCATAGATAAAAGAGGTCCCAAAACTGACCCTTGAGGAACGCCAGCCTTGACTCTCTGCGGGCTAGAGGTCTCACTTTCGATTTGAACAATCTGCATACGTTCACTCAGGAATGATCTAACAAGTTCCAAAAATTTTCCACGGATACCACAATTATCTAACTTCTTTACTAAAATGTCATAATCCACACAATCAAATGTTTTCATTATGTCAAGGAAAACGGATGCCACTTTAAGACCACGATCTAAATGATCATTAACAAATGTCGTCAAAAAGATCACTGCTTGCTCATTTGACATTCCTTTCCTAAATCTAAACTGACTAGATCGAAAAAAAGACCTGTTGTTGGAATAAGAAAAGGGTAAAGGCAATAAGAAAAGGAATAAACAAAAGAGTTGAAGTTAGCAAAAAGTCCCTCTGGATGAGGAAGAGGGGAGCACCTTCACATTTAAAGTATAAATTCCGTCTCTTTTAAGTCTTAAGGTCAATTTTTCTTTTACTTAGAATAATTTTTTTGAAGTCCTATACAAATAGAGAGCCGTAATATCTAAGCTTTAGAATATTGTTTTATGTTTCATTAAAATTGTGTTCCTTTTCGAGATGCATTCTCTTTTTAAACTAAACAAATATTTTCGTGCTAAAAAGTGCTTACTGTGTAACTTCAAGTTTAAATATTGTAACGGAGGGCCTATTTGGAATTAGCACAAAAAGCAGACACTTTCGCTTGGAAGTCCTTAAAATCAGTCAAAAGAATTATAACCTGTGTGTCCAGTATGTGAAGTCAGCTTTTTACGACGCCATATATTTTACTACGTTTTCCGTCCTGTCAAGAACACCTTTTCTTGCAAAATTACCTAAAAAAAAATATTAAAAAGCTTTCTAAACGTTTAAAACTTTGCTTGTGTCATTTTAGTTTCATGGATTACCGTAAGTAAAAATAAGCTTCAAATAAAGACAAAAATGAAATCCTCACTAGTAGTTACTGGGATAAAATAAATGCTTTCCTCCTTTCCTTCCCTTTTTTTACTTATATTGCTTGACAACATAAAACATATGTATTTTTAGGTGCATTCAACACACGAAACCCTCAAATTATTTGTGCTACCCTTACAGCGCTCGAGCAAATTGCACAGTCATCTAGGGAGTCTGGTAAGGCTTTAATTCCTTACTTGCGTGTTTTACTTCCCATGCTGAATATATTCCGGACGAGCAAAGGTAGGAAACAATATTTAGAAACGTTATTGAGTAAACATTTATAGCTAATTATAGTATCAGTTGTCGAATTGATTAATTTCAAAAACGTAAATTGAGAAAAGTAACAAAGAAAATAAATTAGTAATGTCTATTATGATAAACCAATAATCTGGTGAACAATTGCCCAGGACAATGTTTTGTGTTTTCCTATGTGGTTGACCTTAAAGGGTCTGTTTCTGTACATTTTGTTATGGGGTCGGTCACTTTGGCTTCTACCTTTTGAAACTTACTCTTAGAAAATTCCTTTTTATCAAAGTTAAGAGTCAATCTAGTCCTTTGATTTTAGAATTGGAACAAGATATGAAGCTTGCATCTGAATGGCTCACGTATTTTTTTAAAGGGCCTCTAGTAAATAGTATTATTATGTGCATTGAGTGATAAGTGTCTTGAAATTTTCTTCCTGGTCTGAAGGATCATTATTTTACACTGTTATTTTAAATTGGATGAGTCTTGGTTAAAGTGCGATCTGAAGTGTTTTGTTCTAATGGATTCCTTCATTTTCGTACCCGAATGCCTAGGAAATAACTCTAAAGTTCCAACGGAAACTCAGCGTTTTTCTTCAACTAAAGAAGACTAAAAATAAATTTTTCTTTATTTTGGCTCCGAATCATCGAGTATTGTTTTTAGCGTATGTATTTCTCAACAAAATAGATCATTAGCTCGGTCAATCCGATTCTTGCAAATTAAATTCATTGTATTCGTAATTTATAATATTTTGGCTCTTCAAAATCATGGTGCCCAAAAAATTTGTTTTGCTATTTTAATTGAAATTGTAGATGAAGATACCTTATTGAAATGTTCAATGACACCCACAAGAGAGGGCAAGGATAAGCCAAAAAAGCTATGTAAAAATTGAAGACAAGAGAAGGTTATGGTATAATTTAAGGTAGTGTTAAGAAAAAGTAATCTCAATATCCTAGATCTTACTGAAAACTATATAAAACTTGAAAAATTATCAAAATAAAGTGAAGTCAAAACAGACCTTGTAAGAAAACTTTAACATTTTATCCATAAAAAAAAAATGCTTTAACTCTGCACGAACTAAATCCAAATCAATTAAACTTTTCTTCTTTAGAAACCTAAGACAATTGTTGTCTAAAATAAGTTTTTATTATTTAAACTAAAAGCTCAGCAAGTGAGCAAAGAAAGCGCATTTTAGCATCAATCTAAGGATTACTAGCAGAGAAGGCTACATATGGTTTGCTATATTTTTAGAATAGGAAAATTGAATTTAATTGACAAAAAAGCTAGCATTCTACTTGTTATAACATACACATGCAAGTTATCACATCTTAACCTTTAGATTATCCACCAAAAGTACTCATGCTACTCATATCGTCAGAAACATTCATATGTGAGAAGACGGAAAAGGGTAGAGAAGAAATTTGCATTGGGCCTCAATGAAGCCCAGTACATTTTTTTCTGCTGAAATTCATGTTAAAAAATTTTCTTTTTTAACCTTTCATTGAAATATTTTATATTTCACAGTTTGTTTTACCTATTTTTTTCACTGGGTTTAAAATATTTAATATTGTCGCATTAATGTTTCCATATTTTTCTGTGTTCTTTGTGCAATCACCCTGTGTTTCCTGCCCTGATGAAGTGGAAGGGTTTTATGATGGATGAATTTGGAAACTGTGCCTGACAGCACCAACAAGAGTCAACAAACAATTCTTAATGGGACCACGATCGATCTATATACATTAAGTTAAAATGAATAGCGAACTGCATAATGATGCGCTTATTCAGTAAGTGACCGCCGGGCTGCGAAATAAACGGAAAATTCAAAGTGATGTCCGGAATAATCAAATCCAAGAAACTGTGCTACAGTGACAAATACTAAATTTTAATTGCAGGAGAGACTCAAGGTATTGCTACGTGGATGTTCATATCGAAAGAGATGAGAAATACTCCCCCCCCCCTAAATTTTGGAAATATTCTTTTTTGCCTCTCCGCAAAAAGTCCTAATTTTTATCGTTTCTAGGCACCTCTTATTCAAATTACCATGTTTGCTTCTATTGGCCCCACCCCCCTAAAAAAGGCTGGCGTGCGTTCTTGGTTGTAAGGATTGTAGCGAATTCTATTTTATGGGTGCTACTAAACTTGATATAAAGATATCCGCAAGTTCCTTTTTTACATGTCTTGGTTGGAAAACATTTGGTACTATATCCACAACCCGTAAAAAAACAAAACAGAAATATTCGTTAGAAAGGTACTCTTACGACAAGGGAAGACTTTCAGCTTAAACCCCCCTCCAGCTTAAAAGAAAACCACCACCGTTTATATATACAATTAGGTGTCTTTAATTCGAGTTTTTCAGTAACTCATCCGCCCCCTCTCCATCCCTGAAAAATGCTAAAAATAGAGTTAGTCACCTTAATACATCCTAGTGCGCTTGAGATTAATTATCTGATTTATCTGTAGGGCCTAATTATTTCATCAGCTATTGATTGTCGCATACTTGATAATTTTATTAAAGTTTGTTCTTGCAACTGTGGGCATATTTAACGTTTTTCTATATACTCTTGGTTTATATATAGGCTACTTATTAGTAAATATTTTTTTTCTCGCATAAGCGTCAAACTTCTTCTGATTGATTGCAGCACATCGTCGACAGATTCTTAACCGTCTTGAAATCACGACTCTACGGTGTTCTGAAGTATGATATATAAAATGATAATAACAATAAAATTTTTCAGTTCAACCTTCATCACAATTCAATCGCAGTAGTCTCAATCCAAAATAATGACAGGATCTAATTAATCCGACCAAAAAAAAAAAAAAATTCTGAAAATTACAATAAAATAATTTCAAAAGTAAGAATATAAAAAAAAATATACTAGTAGAAAAAACTTGTTGAGAACCATGGAGTATATATAGTTTGAATCCAATCTTTTTTACATTCCAGCTTCCTGCTGCAATCGAAAGCGAGCCCTCGGTGATCATGTGCTCGAAGCACTAGAAGCATTAGAGAGAAGCGGTGGGACATCTGCTTATGCAGCTATAAAGTATATGGTACCAACTTATGAGTCTTGCATTTCACGTTGACTTTTACTTGAAATAAATTTTGTTGCAGCAAACATCATTGAAATATATAAAACGGAAGGATTTGTCATGTAATCCTTTAGTTTCAAACTACGGTATGCCCCCGTTTCCGCCTTCACTTTGATGTTAAAGAATTTAGGATTTGAGCTACATTCTATAGCCCCTTTTTCATTTATATTCGGTGCTAAAGAATTAGGCTAAAATAAAATGAAATATTAGTGACTATGGTACATGATTTATTAGTACATAGGAAATTGCCAGAAACTATTGCTGTTTTTCGTGACGAACGATCAATTGCTCAGAAAAAGTATAAAATAAGCACTTTCCCCCTTTCTTTTAAATTTATCTTTTTTTTATTGCAGGGTGGTCTAATCGAGTATAGATGGATTAAAAGACCAAAATCTCAAACGTTAATTATTTTCGCCTTAATTACTAGTTTATTAACACCCATTCAGTTATAAAATCCACTCTAATGTCGTTTGAAGGTGCTTTACTTGAGTGAATACTGCATAATCAGCTAATCCTTTAACTAGTTCATCGTCGCTCATTGCCACAAACCCCCACAGTGGGTTTTCAGAGAATATATCACAGCATCGCCATGAAGGTCGCAATATCGTCATCCGAAAAATTTAGGAATTTAACATGCTGATGTATTTGCCAGTCCCGTGGAGCTCAATCTTAAAACAAGAAAAGAAAGAGGAAAAGTCATCTGACATATCTTAACCCAAAACAAATGGTGGTTTTGGAAAAGCCGTAGAAAAAATTATCAGTAACAGTTTTGCTTGATAGCGTAGCAAGAGTAAGTATTATTACTCAAAGATTTAAACCCTAAGCAGCCATAGTTGAAAGTAAGTCAGTAGCTTTTTCCATAAGCAGAAGACCAATATTAATGGCAAAAAACACAACGAAGATATATCTGGACATAACAATTTTTTTTTTTTTTGTTTTATCAACAGTAGACCCAAAATGAAGCGAAAATCCCGCAAGAGAATTAAAAGGTGTGCAATGAAGCTCCCTTATAAGAACCTCCTTGATACGAATTGTATTTAGTTCTAGAAAGGCCAATGCAAAGTACCTTCAACGTTTAGATTTAAATCATATTCCGAAACGAATCCAGGGAATCTGTTGTATAAACTACAAGATCTCATCTTTTTCTTTATTTTTACGATGCAAAAATTTTGAAATTGTAAATGCTATAAGACTATCAATGACAATAAAATTTTAATACATAATACTAATATTTATTATTATATATGGAATTCACGTATTTATTCACGTACTGTATTATGTATTTATTCACGCGGGCTGGACTTTTTCTGCCTAACATCCTACTTTGCATTATTTTACCTGATGTATTATTTTTTTTTTATTATTTTTCGATATTCTTTTTCAAATTCTGTAGTTTATCACTATAATCCATTGACCTCAAACTGTGCCACCAGCCTCACATACGAATAGAATAATTCAGACCACAATTTGTTTACAAACAAAGTTTGCCCTGAATAATCTCAAGCTGGAATGCATTTTTCAAAGATGTCTTCTACTCGTAATAGAAAGGAAACGTAAACAATCAATTAACTCAAGAGATAATTAAAATTGCACAGTTTTACGCTTTAGAAATATGCTTATGTAACGTTTGTCCGACGAATTACGTGTCGATAAACTGAAATGGGAAAGCAGATGCTCAGCTACACATTGCATTTCCACTTGGTTGGGAAATGGTCAGTTTTTTCGCAGAGTTTGCGTTTAAAGAAACCATACTATTTAAAAAGATATTTAACACGACTATATCTTCAGCTGGCAACTGCTGCTTCTCTCACCTCCCACAGGCTGCACTTTCGCCCACATATTTTTGGTGTAAAATGGTCGTTAGCTCTCAATTCTCGTATTTAGTTTTTTTAAGCGGTAGAAAAAAAAATCTGCTAATTTTATTTAGAGTCCGCATGTAAAGTGCTCTTAGTCGAGAATTTTAGAAATGGGGGAGTAGGTGCTAATGGAAATTTTATCCTAAGTTTTAAATTCTTAAGGGCAGCGGTGAACTAAAGATACAACAGGAAATTTTTTTAAACCTCTTAAAGAACAAAAACCGTGTAAGGTATTTTTAAACAGTAACCGAAGACAGCTCATGCTAATGAAAGTGAGCAAAGAGCAGATCCTGAAAATATAAAATGCATTAAATTCACAGCTACCACCGAAAAGTTGTTAGCATATAGAAACTATAGTTCAGAGAAGGGAGGAAGATAACTCCCAAAAAACGTGGGAATTTTGATGAAAATTACAACATCACATTTAACATGTCTGAGGGCTTTCGAACAGATTTTCTGCCCCCATAATAAACAAAACTACACAAGTTCTAATTATCCTCTGATAATGCCAGTTACAGATCCGTCTTCTTTTTTTAGGCGGGGGGGGGGCAGGCAGAATAAAAGTAAATTGAAGTGGAAAATTGAGAGAAGGCTCTTTCTAATCCTAATTATGTTTTTTTGCGCCTTTTTAGGCATCAAACGAGATTTCGTGACAGTAAGGTGATGTTTTTTTTAGCAATTTTGCCCCAAAACAACAACTTTGGTCTTAATAGGGTTTCATACTGTCGAGCAAAACTCTGCGAGAGCCAATCAGTTTAAAATTATTGAAAGCTCTTTTAGGTCTATAATGGAAGCCGTTTACATCTCAGAAAATACCTCACCCCAGAATTATCCTCACCCCCTGGAAAATACCTATTGAAAAACCCCCCCGCATAAAATCCACCCTGCGGAAAACACCCCCTGGAAAATAGCCCCCCTCCCCAGAAAATACACCCAGTTGGAAATTGTCCCCCCGCAGAAAATTCCACCAGTAGAAAATTCCCCCTTATAATTCCTCCGCGTGGGAAATTCCCCCACACGCAAAATTGAGCAGCCAAAGAGAAAGTAACCAAAGACCAGCCAAAGAATTTCAGTATAATACCCAATAATTTTTATTTAGAATACATGCTTTTCAAATTATATTAAAAAAAAAAACATCCCTCTTAAAGAAGAGTTCTTTTATTTTGGTGCAATACTCAATATTTTTTTAGTTAGACAACATGTTACTTAAATTACATTTAAAAAAAAGCTCCGTAGAGCAGATAGTTTTTATATTTCTGCATAATACCCAATATTTATTTTCAGTTAGGTTCTTTAATTATGTGTTCTTTAAATTGTATTTAAAAAAGATATGTCCCTCAAAGCAGATGGTTCTTTTATTTTGGTAAAAAACCCAATATTTTTATTAGTTAGAGCAGTGGTTCTCAAACTGTGGTACGCGTACCACTTGGGGGTACGCAAAAATTTTTAGTGGGTACGCGGCGGGCCAAAAAAAAACAAACTAAAAACGACCCTTTAACTCTATCACTGGCAATTTTATTTATATTTTAGCTATAGTTGACTCAGAAATTAGCACTAGCTATTTTAGCTATAGCTGACTTAGAGAAGGGGTACATAAAATATATTATGTTAAAAAAGGGGCACAGTTTCTAAATAAGTTTGAGAACCATTGAGTTAGACTATATGTTATTCAAATTACATTAAAAAAATACTACTACTACTACTAACAACAACTCACCGCAGCACCAAGCCGCTTGAGGCCAACACAGCTACGCACGCTCCTCCTCCACCCCAATCTATTCAAAGCCTCCCTTTTTACACCCGCCCACAAAGTTCCCATTTCCTTTAAATCTTTCTTTATGACGTCCTCCCACCCCAGACGGGGACGGTCTGCTTTCTGTTTAGCCCTAGATGGTTGGCCGAAAAGAACAATCTTC
>CM051257.1:43600154-43760154 GCA_027921565.1 Artemia sinica
TGCCCTTTTTTCCTCAAACCCATCCGCTACAAATTTTGAGATAACCTTTTTTTTAATTGTCCAAAAATTAGATAACAAAACTCCGGTGTTGACAAAACCCCCGGGGCCCGGGGTTAGGTGTTGTATGTGTTGTCCCGGGGTGTATATGGTTCTTACGAAATGGATGCTCGTATGAACTTCAGAGAGGGCTCATTTGATTGGAAATTGAAAGTTCTAGTTCACATTTTATGAGTCAAAAGATATCCGAGGGCAACAAGCCTCCCCCCACACATACACCCTTTTTTCGCCAGACCCATCCGATAAAAAGTTTGAGATAGCCATTTTGTTAAAAATTGTTCAAAGGTTACATCAGAAAAACTCCTGTGTCGACGCAACCCCCCAGAGCCCCGGGACAGACGTTGTATGTATTGCTCTGGGGGCATATATGGTTCTTATGGAAGGGATGCTCGTATAAACTTCGGAGATGGCTCATTTGATTGGAAATTGAAAGTTCTAGTTCAATTTTTAAGAGTTAAAAGAGATCAGAGGGCAACAACCCCCCCCCCCTCCATGCCCTATTTTTCTCAAACCCATCCGATAAGAACTTTGAGAGAGCTACGTTTTCAAAATTGAAAGCTCTAATTCAAATTTTAAGAGTAAAAAGAGATCGGATGGCAAATAGCCCGACTCCCCACGCCCTTTTTTCCGCAAACCCATCCGATATGAATTTTGAGATAGCTATTTTTTAAAAATAGTTTAAAGGTCAGATAACAAAAACTTCGTTGTCGACACAATCCACCAGGGCCCGGGGCTAGGCTTTGTAAGTTATGTCATGGGGCCGTAAATACTTATTATGAAAGAGATGCTCGTGGAAACTTCAGAGAGGGCTCATTTCATATGAAATTAAAAGTTCTAGTTCGCTTTCTCAGAGTCAAAAGAGATCGGAGGGTAACTAGCCCTCCCCCTCCATGTCTTTTTCTTCCCCAAACCCATCCGATAAAAATTTTAAGAGCAATTTTGTTAAGAAGAGTTTCAAACATCAGATATTAACACTCCGGGGTCAACAAACCCCCCAGGGCCCAAGGAGAGGCGTTGTAAGTTATGCCCTGGGTGCATATATAGTTCTTATAGAAGGGATACTCGCATAAACTTCAGAGAGGGCTCATTTGAGTTAAAATGGTTAAGTTTTAGTTCACTTTTAAGGAGTCAAAATATATCAAAGGGCAATTAGCCACCTTCCCCCCCCACGCCCTTTTTCCCCAAACCCATTCGATAAAAATTTTGAGATAGCCATTTTTTTAGAAATAGATCAAATATCAGATAATAAAAACTCCGAGGTGGACACAAACCCATTTGTTTTACTTTGATATTGTTACTTTGATACTAGTTTTGATAGTTTGATGAACATTTGATTAAAAAAAAGTTTGATTTTGAAATAATGTATCTTTAAAACTTGAAACTTTTTGAAATAAAAAACGAACAAAAATTAATTAAAAAAGCTTTCCGAAAAAGATGTGTTTCAAATAAAAGTAAAGGCCATTTTAAACTTAAGATCCTCAGATACAAATACCTGTTAAGATTCAAACTAATAACGACCAGAAATTATTATTAAAGAATAAAGGAAACCCAAAACGAACAAAAACTAAATAAACAATCATAGGAAACAAACATACAACAAGCAATAATATAAATAATTAAATAAATATTAAAGTGGGCTATGCTTAAATTAAACATGCAAATCATTCTTAAAATGAAAAAAATATTTTGCTATTGAAGCATAAATGAAACCCAAAACAAACAGAGATTAAATAAAGAATCAATGCAAATAAGCATACAATAGATACTAATTTAAAGAATAAATAAATCTTTAAAACGAGTTGAAACTTAAGTTGAATATGCAAATCAAGCTTGAAACGAACAAAAATCACCCCAAACAAGATTTTGGGTATCGCCTCCTCTCACTTTAAAAGTCTAAAACCTACTGCGTCATGGCGCTTTACTGAAAACTATATGTGTTTTGAACAGTCTTGGAAAGTATAAACAAAATCAAATTGAATATTTGATATATAATGATATTAATTTTTTAAAGATCCATCAGTTCAAGATTTTATTTCACTGTAATTTTATTTTCATTTTCAATGCTGTAAGAACTGGAAAAGAAAATATTTGTAATATAATTCATTTTCAGTGAAGCGCCAATGATGCAGTAGGCTTTTAGGTTTTTACAGTTAAAGAATGGGACAGTTTTAGTTGTCTTGAAAACTTTTAGAAACAACTATTAAATTAAACGGAATATTTGATGTCTAATGAAATTAATTGCTGAAAGCTCATCAGTTCAAAATTTTACCATAATTTAAATGTTTATTTTCAATATCAATTACAAAAGAAAAAATTTGTATTACAATCCGTTTTCAGTAAAGGGGCAATGACGGAGTAGGTTTTAGACTTTTACCGTGGGAGAAGGAGGCGATACCCAAACTCTTGATTATAGTGATTTTTGTTCGTTTCTGGCTTGATTTGCATAATCAGTTTAAGCTTCACTCGTTTTAAGATGTATTATTAATTTACATTAGTATCTATTTAATGTTTGTTTGCATTTATTCTTTATTTAATTTCTGTTCGTTTTGGGTGTCATTTATACTTCAATAGCAAAATATTTTTTTTCGTTTTAAGCTTGATTTGCATATTCAATTTAAGCATAACTCGCTTTAAGTTTTATTCATTTATATTATAACTTGTTGTATAATTTTTTGCTATGATTTTTTATTTAGTTTCTGTTCGTTTTGGGTTTCATTTATTCTTTAATAGTAATTTCTGGTCGTTTTGAGTTTGTTTTTTAACAGGTATTTTTATCTGTTGATCTCAAGTTTAAAATTGCCTTTACTTTTCTTTGAAAAACTTCTTCTTTTTAAAGTTAATTTTTAATCAATATCTAGTAATGAACACCCTATCACTACTGGAGTCGCTGTAACAGCCTGTGTATCTCAGAGAAATTTGTCAGTAAATGCTGCAGATTAAATAATTTGTCCCGGTCTCCTAATTGTACATCCCAAGTGCATCGCAAACATGTAAAATTAATTGAATCGGGAACAACTGTTGCAACTATTATTTTGGTAAACTTCACTAGTAAATGTACTGCGAAAAAAATGGGAAGATTGAAATAGAGCCTGAAAACCCTCGGAAAAGGCGTCAGTTCGAAATGAAAAATTCTCCATTGGAAAAACCATGGTAAAAACCCTATACAAAATAACTAAAGTCCCCAACATTAAACAACAAGGAAAATCCCCTTTTGTCACGAGAAGCAATGATATTTCCCCTTTTCTTTTTTTTCTTTTTTCATCGCCGCTAAAACAACACTATAACATCAGAGGGAGCTGCTTAAGGGTTCGTTTAAACTCTAATCTTTATATCTAGCAGTTTTTTTTAATAAATTTGGCTTTATAACAGTATTATGGGGTAGATAGGGACGACAGATACGCCTGAGGCTCTAAAGACTATACCCTAAACCTCATTGCATATACCGTAAACGTCATTAACATATTACATATGCTGCATCTCATTAGCATATTACATTTAACCATCGTACTCGCAGTGATGTTTAAAATCAAACACTCGTATTATTCCCACTATTGAAGCTTAGACCAGATTATTCCTCCCAAAACAATTTATAACTACGACGATACCAGTCTTTTAACAATCAACTGAAATCACGTTTAGGGTTTTTCAATCGTACTAGGGTAAGTATTTTCCCCATTGATCACAATGACAATGGGAAAATAGGAGACCTCTAGTGTGACAGTCACAAACTGCTTCAGGGAATGAATTAAAATCTTTAATTTACACTGCATGTCCTCTATGCAATTTACATGGATTGCATAATCTACAATTTTAATCAGGGTCATCAACAATAGTACAATTCTCACAGGATGACCAGCTGCACAATGTATAAAAACATAGTGGACATGTGTAAAATATTTTTCACTGTTTACCATCTCCCTTCCAAAAATAAACTGACTTTTGATCGATAAAATGAATGTTCCTTTCACTTCTAGAGAGGAATAATCAAGTAACGCCACAAAAACTATTTGGGCAGGGTATTTCGACTTGTTTGTTGTTTGAATAGGGTCTTAAGAAAATTTCTAGGTAGTGTTCAAAAGCAAATCCACAATATCATTTTGTTTTGATTCGATTAGTACGTCAATAAATTAAGTAAACGCATTTGGCTCACAACCTAAAAGTCTCATACAATAGTCCAAAGATGGAGAATCATTTTCATTATATCGTCAAGCATTCTTTGAGAGAATACTTTCCGTTGAACTGATAACTCTTGAAAATGATAATTTAGAATCAAAGATTTTTCCAAAGTCACAAAATGCGCATGATTTTTTATTTCTCAAATCCAACCATCTTTAATCCTGACACTCTCACTGTCGATTATGAATTAGCAAAGTCAGAGAATGATGATTCTCTCTAGATTTTCATCGCCAGTAAAATATCCAACAAGAAAAACATGTACAAAAATGGAGTAGCAACAAACTCACTTATTTTTTATATATCGATTCAGATCATTGTCTTCAGTATATTTCACTAATGCATTTAATCCATCTTTTAGCTTTTTATAATGCATTATATTCACTTTTGCTTCAAAAACATAACTGTTCTTCCAATTTGAATTTTTTCAATGATACCATATATCTTGCAAACATCTCATACCATTCAAAGTTTAGCGGACAACCCCTTGTAATTTCTACTGAAACATTAGGTACTCTTGGTTCCATTTCACCGCTGCTAGCTCCCTCAACTTCCAATATAGTAAAAGTGTCCTTTACTAAAAATATGCTAAGAACAATACTCAATATCCTGAGGAAACACCCTGAACTCTCTTTTCAAATGCTGAAATAAGCGGACCGTGAAATCTATCAAAACAAGTGTCGTCGACATTCAAAACCTGTTTTTACTGGATTACAAAGGTTCCCGGAACCAAAAAAGTGTTGATGTCACACAAAATTACGTCGTCTACATAAGTAAATATTGAATTAAGATATTTTTTTACAACCGCGAGGTTTCCAACTTGATTAGCGGGCTCCTGAGAGTTCTTTCCTACACCTGCAGGTTTTTAAACATTTGCATAAGTAAATAATTATGTAACAACCAAAGAATTATCGAACAAAAACATCCAGTATTAAGTAACAAGCACTTGCGTCTTGAAAAAACTCTGCCAAATATCCAGTAGCTTAAAAAAAGTGCCGGCACTAGGATTTAAAGGGGGTACTGGGCGCTCGAATCTTAAAAGCCTGCACTACTATCGTCCGCTGACTATAAGAACTAATAGGCTACTGAAGCATCGTAGAAAGCAGTTTAATGGCTCAATTCGAAGTTCTTGATCATAAATCCATGCTTTCTGGAAATTAAATAAAAAAGAAAAACATTTTTTTTTCAACTGAAAGTAAGAAGTGACAAATTATTTCGTATATGAAAGGGGATGTCACCTCCCCAACGCCTCGATCTTCAAGCTGAATTTTCAGTCTTTGTCATAACTCTACTTTTTAAATCACTAAAACCTTAAGGGAAGCGTTGTAATAAGGAAAGCGTAATAAGGGAAGGGTTGAGGAGGGGACAGCCCCTATCATATACGGAATAATTTCCAGTTGTTTTAAGTTTTAAAGTTGCTCCTAACTTTTAGGTAAAAAAAAAATGTGTTTTCGTTTAATTTCCGAACGTTTTTCAACTAATACATATTCGAATTTGGCTTACCGTACATGAAAAATTAAAAACAAAATTTGCATATTAATTTTGGCAGACTTATTCCGTATATCAAAGGTTGCCCCCTCCTCAATACCTTGCTCTTTAGGATAAACCTGTTAGCACTTTCAAAAAAGCTTCCTATTCTAATTAAACGGTCCCCGTGTTTCAGTACACGCCGGGGCCGTATCCAGGATTTTTTTTCGGGAGGTGCTTTACACAAGGAGTTTTTATTTTATTATTTTTTTTGGGGGGGGGGGGGGTACACAAAAAAAACTAAAAAAAGCATAAAAAATTTGTTTATATCCATATTTGTTACGTTATTATGTCTGTACACTTCCCAATAACAAATACTATACGTAAACAATGGGCGAATTTCATAACTTACAGGCCTCTCCCCATGGACTGCGGGGGTAATTTTAAACCTAAGAACTTAATTATTTGATCTTTCAAATATGCTGAATAAAATGGCTATCTCAAAATTTTGATCAGATAACTTTTGGGGGACAATGAGCGTGGGTGGGGCCCAGTGGCCCTCTAATATTTTTGATCACTTATAAAAGGCACTAGAAATTTTAGTTTCCGTTCAAATCCAACCTATACCAATCTCCTAGGACCATTATTTCGATACAATCCCCCTAATAAAAAAGAAAACAAATGAACACGCATTCGTGATCTGTCTTCTGGGAAAAATATTAAATTCCACATTTTTGCCGATAGGAGCTTGAAACTACAGCATGTTTCTCTGGTACGCTGAATCTGACTGTGTAATTTTCATTAAGGCTTCTTTGATTTTAGGGGGCATTCCTCCCTATTTAAAAAATAAGTCAAATTTTCTCAGGCTCGTAACGTTTGATGGGTAACAACAAACTTGATGAATCTTACATATTTGGAATCAGCACAACAAGCTGATTCTTTTTATGTTTATGTTGGCATTAAAATTTGTTTTTTTAGTTTCGGTTACTGTTGAGCCAAGTTGCTCTTTACTTACAGTTCGTTACCACAAACTATTTGATTCATCTCGATATCGTAAAGTGCCATAAGGCACGTTTGGAGCAATATCTGGAGTGAACAGGCTGGAAAACCTAGAAAGTGTGGCATTATAATCTCCATTGTTAAAAAAGCCGTAATTGGAGGTTTATAACTCGTGTACTCTACCCCCCCCCCCCCGACCTTTTAGCAAGAGAAAACAAACATTCAAAACAAATATTAAAACCTGGCTTTAGAATAATAAGTTTTATTTATGTTCCTTTTAACAGTAAAGGTTAATTATGAAAACATTTTTCAGAAATTTCGAGAAAGTCAAAGAGCTGGAAATGCTGATGTGTCTTTTATTTATTTAGTTATTTCTTCACCACTAGCGGGACGCCAAAACATTATGGAAAGTAATCCAAGATCTCATGTGAAACCTAACACTTACATCTGTACTTTTATGCTAATATATTTTTTTCCTGACAGCGCCATCATAATGTAGTATGTGACCCTACAAAATGGGTCTTTTGTGAGATGTTTCATTGAAATCTCTGTGGCCAAAAATTCTTAATCAAATTCTTAAACTCACACTCAGCCACTCGCCTTGGCAAGCGAAAATGATAAAAAACAGCTTTGAAAAAACTGCCTAGTTAAAAATTGACTTCAATCAAATTAGAGTTTTATGTTAGTGTCTTAGCTTAGAGTTTTAGTTAGAGTTTAGAGTTTTAGTTTAGAGTCTTAGCTTAGAGTTTTAGTTCTATTTATAGTTTAGTTTAGTTTTAGTTGAGAATTTAGAATTTTAGTTTAGAGTCTTAGCTTAGAGTTTTTGTTAGAGTTATAGTTTAGTTTAGTTTTAGTTAGGAGCTTTAGTTTAGATCTCTAGCTTAGTTTTACTTAAGAGTTTTAGTTTAGAGTTTATAGTTTTAGTTTACAGTTTTACTTTAGAGTTTAGAGTTTTAGTTAGAGTTATAGTTTAGCTTAGTTTTAGTTTAGATGTTGGAGTTTTAGTTTTGATTCTTAGCTTAGAGTTTTAGTTAGAGTTATAGTTTAGTACAGTTTTAATTCAGAGTTTTAGTTTAGAGTCTTAGCTTAGAGTTTTAGTTAGAGCTATAGTTTAATTAAGTTTAAGTTAAGAATTTTAGTTTAGAGCTGTTGTTTAGTTTTAGATAAGAGTTTTAGTTTAGGGTTTAGACTTTTAGTTAGAGTTATAGTTTAGTTTAGTTTAGTTTTAGTTTCGAGTCTAGAGTTTTAATTTAGAGTGTTAGCTTAGAGTTTTAGTTAGAGTTATAGTTTACTTTAGTTTTAGTTAACAGTTTTAGTTTAGACTTATAGTTTAGTTTTAGTTAAGAGTTTTAGTTTAGAGTTGTAGTCTAATTTTAGTTAAGAATTCTAGTTTTGAGTTTAGAGTATTAGCTTAGAATCTTAGCTTAAAGTTTTAGTCAGAGTTATAGCTTAGTTTAGTTTCAGTTAAGAGCTTTGGTTTAGAGTTTAGAGTCTTAGTTAGAGTTATAGTTTAGTTTACTTTTAGTTTAGAGTTGTAGTTTAGTTAAGAGTTTTAGTTTAGAGTTTTAGTTAGAGCTATAGTTTAGTTTAGTTTTAGTAGAGTTTTAGTTTAGAGTTGTATTTTAGTTTAGTTAAGATTTTTAGTTAATAAGAGTTCTAGTTTAGAGTTTTAGTTTGGTATTAGTTTACAGTTTCAGTTAGATTTATAGTTTAGTTTTAGTTAAGAGTTTTAGTTTAGAGTTATAGTTTCTTTTAGTTTAGAGTTTTAGTTTAGTTTTAGGTAAGAGTTTTAGTTTAGAAGTTACGAGTTTTAGCTTAGAGTCCTATCGTAGAGTTTTAGTTTAGAGTCTTAGCCTACGGTTTTTGTTAGAGTTATAGTTTAGTTTAGTTTCAGTTTGGAGTCTAGAGTTTTAATTTAGAGTCTTAGCTTAGAGTTTTAGTTAGAGTTTAGAGATTTAGTTTAGAGTCTTAGCTTTGAGTTTTAGTTATATTTATAGTTTAGTTTAGTTTTAGTTGAGAATTTAGAGTTTTAGTTTCGAGTCTTAGCTAAGAGTTTTAGTTAGAGTTATAGTTTAGTTTACTTTTAGCTAGGAGCTTTAGTTTAGATCTCTAGTTTAGTTTTACTTAAGAGTTTTAGTTTCGAGTTCATAGTTCTAGTTTAAAGTTTTACTTTAGAGTTTTAGCTAGAGTTATAGTTTCAGTTTAGTTTTAGTTAAGAATTTTAGTTAGATATTGAAGTTATAGTTTTGAGTCTTAGCTTAGAGTTTTAGTTAGAGTTATAGTTTAGTTTAGTTTTAGTTAAGAGTTTTAGTTTAGAGTCTTAGCTTAGAGTTTTAGTTAGAGTTATAGTTTAGATTAGTTTTAGTTAAGAATTTTAGTTTAGAGGTGGTGTTTAGTTTTATTTAAGAGCCTTTGTTTAGGGTTTAGAGTTTTAGTTAGAGTTATAGTTTAGTTTAGTTTTGTTTTAGTTTAGAGTCTAGAGATTTAATTTAGAGTGTTAGCTTAGAGTTTTAGTTAGAGCTATAGTTTAGTTTTAGTTAAGAGTTTTAGTTTAGTTTTAGGTAAGAGTTTTACTTTAGAGTTGTAGTTTAGTTTTAGTTAAGAGTTTTAGTTTAGAGTTTAGAGTATTAGCTTAGAATCTTAGCTTAGAGTTTTAGTTAGAATTACAGTTTAGTTTATTTTCAGTTAAGAGTTTTAGTTTAGACTTGTAGTTTAGTTATAGTTAAGAGTTTTACTTTAGAGTTTAGAGTTTTAGTTTAGGGTTTAAGCTTAGAGTTTTAGTTAGAGTTTTAGCTTAGTTTTGTTTTAGTTTAGAGTTGTAGTTTAGTTAAGAGTTTTAGTTTAGGGTTTTAGCTAGAGCTATAGTTTAGTTTGAGTGCTCATGATAACCTAACCTAACCTGACTTAAACGTGGAGAAACCTAAGTTTTTTGTATGTAAACCGCAATAAAAATATTCCAAGTCTAGCAATTCAAAGAAAAAATGTGTTCAACACCTTTCTCTTTACGCTAAGCTAAAACTCTAAACTAAACTATAACTCTAAACAAAAACTCCTAACTAAAACTGAACTAAAACTATAACTCTAACTAAAACTCTAAGCTAAAACTCTAAACTAAAAACCTTAACTAAAACTAAACTACAACTCTAAACTAAAACTCTTACCTAAAACTAAAGTACAAGTCTAAATTAAAACTCTTAACGAAAACTAAACTAAACTATAAATCTGAATTAAAACTAAACTAAACTATAACTCTAACTAAAACTTTAAGTTAGGACTCGATCCTAAAACTCCAATCTCTAAACTAAAACTCTGAACTAAAACTAAACTCAAACTATAACTCTAACTAAAACTCTCAGCTAAGACTCTAAACTAAAACTCTTAACTAATTTTAAACTAAACTATATTTCTAACTAAAACTCCAAGTTAAGACGCTAAACTAAAACTCTAAACTCTAAACTAAAACTCTTAACGAAACTATAACTCTAAACTAAAACTCTTAACTAAAACTAAGCTAAAACTATAACTCTAACTAAAACTTTAAGCTAAGACTCTAAACTAAAACTCTAAACTCTAAGCTAAATCCCTAAACTAAAACTCATAACTAGAACAATACTAAACTATAACTTTAACTAAAACTCCCAAAACTCGTAACTAAACTATAACTCTAAACTAAAACTAAACTAAAACTATAACTCTAACTAAAACTCTAAGCTAAAACCCTAAACTAAAACTCTCAACTCTAAACTAAAACTCTTAACTAAAACTAAACTACAAGTCTAAACTAAAACTCTTAACTGAAACTAAACTAAACCATAACTCTAACTAAAACTCTAAGCTAAGATTCTAAGCTAATACTCTAAACTTTAAACTAAAACTCTTAACTAAAACTAAACTACAACTCTAAAGTAAAACTCTTAACTAAAACTAAACTAAAACTCTTAACTAAAACTAAACTAAACTATAACTCTAACTAAAACTCTGCGCAAACACTCTAAATTAAATCTCTAGACTCTAAACTAAAACTAAACTTAACTGTAACTCTAACTAAAACTCTAAACTCTAAACAAAAACTCTTAACAAAAACTAAACAACACCTCTAAACTAAAATTCTTAACTAAAACTAGACTAAAGTATAACTCTAACTAAAACTCTAAGCTAAGACTCTAAACTAAAACTCTGAATTAAAACTAAACTAAACTAAACTACAACTCTAACTAAAACTCTAAGCTAAGGCTCAAAACTATAACTTCAATATCCAAACGAAAACTTTTAACTAAAAAGTAAACTAAAACTATAACTCTAGCTAAAACTCTAAAGTAAAACTGTAAACTAAAACTATGAACTCTAAACTAAAACTCTTAAGTAAAATTAAACTAGAGATCTAAACTAAAGTTCCAAGCTGAAACTAAACTAAACTATAACTCTAACTAAAACTCTAAGCTATGACTAAACTAAAACTCTAAATTCTCGACTAAAACTAAACTAAACTATAAATATAACTAAAACTCTAAGCTAAGACTCTAAGCTAAAACTCTAAGATAAGACTCTAACTTAAAACTCTAGACTCCAAACTAAAACTAAACAAAAGTATAACTAAAGTATAACTGTAACTAAAACTCTAACCTCTAAACTCAAACTCTTACCTGAAACTAAACTACAACTCTAAACTAAAACTAAACTATAACTCTAAACTAACACTCTTAACTAAAACTAAACTAAAATATAACTCTAACTGAAACTGTAAGCTAATACCAAACTAAAACTCTAAACTAAAATTCTTAACTAAAACTAAACTACATCTCTAAGCAAAACTCTTAACTAAAACTAAACTACAACTCTAAACTAAAACTCTTAACTAAAATTAAACTAAACTATAGCTCTAACTAAAACTCGAAACTAAAACTCTTAACTAAACTACAACTCTAGACTAAAGGTAAACTAAACTGTAACTCTAACTAAACTCTAAGCTAAAACCCTAAACTAAAACTCTAAACTCTAAACTAAAACTCTTAACTAAAACTAAACTAAAAGTCTAAAATAAAGCTCTTAACTGAAACTAAACTAAACTATAACTCTAACTAAAACTCTAAGCTAAGATTCTAAGCTAACACTCTGAACTCTAAACTAAAACTCATAACTAAAACTAAACTATAACTCTAAACTAAAACTAAACTAAACTATAACTCTAATTAAAACTCTAAACTCTAAACTAAAATTCTTTTCTAAAACTAAACAACACCTCTAAACTAAAATTCTTAACCAAAAACTAGACTAAACTATAACTCTAACTAAAACTCTAAGCTATGACTCTAAACTAAAACTCTGAATTAAAACAAAACTAAACTATAACTCTAACTAAAACTCTAAGCTAAGACTCAAAACTAAAACTCCAATATCTAAATTAAAACTATTAACTAAAACTATAACTCTAAGTAAAACTCTAAAGTAAAACTGTAAACTAAAACTATAAACTCTAAATTAAAACTCTTAAGTAAAACTAAACGAGAGATCTAAACTAAAGCTCCTAACTAAAACAAAACTAAACTATAACTCTAACAAAAACTCTAAGCTAAGACTCTAAACTAAAACTCTAAATTCTCAACTAAAACTAAACTAAACTATAAATAGAACTAAAACTCTAAGCTAAGACGCTAAAGTAAAACTCTAAACTATAACTAAAACTCTAAGCTAAGACTCTAACATAAAACTCTAGACTCCAAACTTAAACTAAACTAAACTATAACTCTAACAAAAACTGTAAGCTAATACCAAACTGAAACTCTATACTAAAACTCTTATCTAAGACTAAACTAAACTAAAAGTGCAACGGAAAACTCTAAGCTATGACTCTAGGCTAAAACTCTAAACTAAAACGTTTATTTAAAACTAATCTACAAGTCCAAAAACACTTAATTAAAAATTAAATAAAATATAACTCTAAGTAAAACTCTAAGCTCTGAGCGTCTTAACTTGAAACTCTAGACTCTGAACTACAACTAAACTAAACTATAACTCTAACTAAAACTGTAAGCTAATATCAGACTAAAAGTCTAAAATAAAACTCATATCTAAAACTAAACATCACCTCTAAACTAAAACTCTTAACTAAAACTAAACAACAACTCAAAAAAAAAACTCTTAACAAAACTAAACTGAACTATAACTCTAACTAAACTCTAACCTAAAACTAAACTCATCTATAACTAACTAAAACTCTAAGCTAAGACTCTAAACTAAAACTCTAAACTATAAACTAAAACTCTAAACTCTAAACAAAAACTCTAAACTCTAAACTAACACTCTTATCTAAAACTAAACAACGCCTCTAAACTAAAATTCTTAACTAAAACTAAACTAAACTATAACTCTAACTAAAACTCTAAGCTAAGACTCATAACTAAAACTCCAATATCTAAACTAAAACTCTTAACTAAAACTAAACTAAAACTATAACTCTAACTAGGACTCTAAAGTAAAACTGTAAACTAAAACTATAAACTCTAAACTAAAACTCTTAAGTAAAACTAAACTAGAGATCTAAACTAAAGCTCCTAACTAAAACTAAACTAAACTATAACTCTAACGAAAACTCTAAGCTAAACTCTAAACTAAAACTCTAAATTCTCAACTAAAACTAAACTAAAAAACTATAAATAGAACTAAAACTATAAGCTAAGACTCTAAAACTCTAAACTCTAACTAAAACTCTAAAGTCTAAAATAAAACTCTAAACTCTAAACAAAAACTCGTAACTAAAACTAAACTAAACTATAACTCTAGCTAAAACTCTAAGCTAAGACTCTAAACTAAAACTCTAAACTCTAAACCAAAACTCTTAACTACTATAACTCTAACTAAAACTGTAAGCTAATACCAAACTGAAACTCTAAACTAAAACTCTTATCTAAAACTAAACTAAACTAAAAGTGCAACGAAAAACTCTAAGCTATGACTCTAGGCTAAAACTCTAAACTAAAACGTTTAGCTAAAACTAAACTACAAGTCCACAAACACTTAACTAAAACTAAAATAAAATATAACTCTAACTAAAACTCTAAGTGCTGAGAGTCTAACTTGAAACTCTAGATTCTGAACGACAACTAAACTAAACAATAACTATAACTAAAACTGTAAGCTAATATCAAACTAAAACTCTAAACTAAAATTCATATATAAAACTGAACAACAACTCTAAACTAAAACTCTTAACTAAAACTAAACTAAACTACAACTCTAAACTAAAACTCTTAACTAAAACTAACCTACAACTCTAAACTAAAACTCTTAACAAAAATTAAACTAAACTATAACTCTAACTAAAAATCTAAACTCTAAACTAAAACTCTAAAGTCTAAACTAAAACTCTTAACTAAAATTAAACTAAAATATAACTCTAACTAAAACTCCAAGCTAAGACTCTAAGCTAAAACTCTTAACTTAAATTAAACTACAACTCTAAACTAAAACTATTTACTAAAACTAAACTACAACTATAAACTAAAACTCTTAACTAATACTAAACTATACTAAAAGTGCAATGAAAAACTTTAAGCTAAGACTCTAGGATAAAATTCTAAACTAAAACTCTTACCTAAAACTAAACTAGAAGTCCAAAAACACTTAACTAAAACTAAAATGTGTTGCTTGGTGTTGGGGTATTCAAAAAGCAATAAAGTAAAGTTGTGGGTGAAAAGGATGGGTAGTTCAACTTGTAAAATTGGTTTAGGAGGGACATTAAGAAAAGAACTTGTTCTAACATAATATAATAATGCCTTTTGAAAAGTATTGCTTGGTGTTGGGGTACGCAAAAAGCCGTAAGGTAAAGTTGTGTGTAAAAAGGATGAGTACTTCAACTTATAAAATGGGTTTAAGAGGGATATTAAGAAAAGAAATTGTTCTGAAAACTATATTAAAGCCTTTAAAAAGTATTGCTTGGTGTTGGGGTATTCAAAAAAGCCATAAAGTAAAGTTGTGGGCGAAAAGGATGAGTACTTCAACTTGTAAAATTGGTTTAGGAGGGACATTAAGAAAAGAACTTGTTCTGAAATAATATAATAAAGCCTTTTGAAAAGCATTGCTTGGTGTTGGGGTATGCAAAAAGCCGTAAAAATAAAGTTGTGGGTGAAAAGTGTGAGTACTTCAACTTGTAAAATAGGTTTAAGAGGGATTTTAAGAAAGGAACTTGTTCTGAAAAGATATAATAAAGCCTTTTGAAAAGTATTGCTTGGTGTTGCGGTATTCAAAAAGACATAATGTAAAGTTGTGGGTGAAAAGGATGAGTACTTCAAGTTGTAAAATTGGTTTATGAGGGACATTACGTAAAGAACTTGTTCTGAAAAGATATATTCGGGGGAGCCAAAAAGTTGGGGGGAGGGGGCCCTTCTGTGTCTTAAGTGCGAAAAAGAGTATTAAAAATGGGGGTTGTCGGGGGGAGGGGGCCCTTTGGGGGCTCAGGGGAGGGGCCTTTCTGTGTGTCAAGTGTGCCGAAAAAAGTGTGAAAAATGGAGGGGGTAAAAAAGTTGGGCGGGGCCTCTTTGGGGTTTGGGTAGGGGACCTTACAACACTGTTCAAATGGAACTTGTGTATTATAACGACCACAGAGTTACACCCCAAATCATTTTCTAAAATCTCTCAAACTGTTTCGCCAAAAAATCTCTAAATGCCGATTAATTTGTATCGCCCAAATAATCCCCTAAAAGTAATTCCTGCGTGTTCCTTGTTTCGGCATCCCTGCGCTGTCATATTTGAAATTCCTAGGAAACCATTTCCTGCGTAAAATATATTCAATCTGTCTTGATCTCGTATGAATTTCTGAAATAATCTAAGGTTTTCCTAGTTACACTATTATGGCTTCGATAGAATATTAATATTTATCTCTCAGACCTAAAGACCAGAAAAGCCATATTTAAAAATGAAATCCCCTCATGATAGAATTCCTCGTCGATTATGCGAATCAAATTCCCGGAAATCCTGTCCACTCTTGTCCCTGTCGATTATGCAATCAATTTCCCAGAAATCTAGTCCTCTTCGATTATGCAATCAATTTCCCAGAAATCTAGTCCCCTTCGATTATGCAATCAATTTCCCAGAAATCTGTCCCCTTCGTAGATCGATAACCTGACTGTGAAGTCACTCCCGGTTGGAGTTAATAGGCTTAGAAACATCCCTGATTGACCTTAAAAGAGGTGTCATTATCTCGTTAGTGGATCAATAAACCATGAATAAATTATGTAGCCTCCGGATGTAATTACCCATTCCTACTTATGTAGTATTTACAAATAATTTTAGAATCATAACTTTTATAAGCTCTGGTAAAGACAAAACCCCAGTTACTCGCCAAAGAGGGGTCTATCAAATACCATGCGATTGTACCTTAAACATTTTCAGATATTTTCTTGATAGAATGTATCTGTATTGACCTCAGTGATGCTTTATGTTACAGTGAGTTGTTAATAGTAGTTCTATTTTCATGTTTTTTGCGATGCATTTGTAATATATCTTAAACATTTTCAGACATTTTCCTGATAAAACGAGGGATTTGTCAGTAGTAGTTCTATTTTCATGTTATTTTGCAATCCATTTGTACTATACATTAAACATTTTCAGATATTTTCATGATAAAACGTATCTGTATTAACCTCAGGTTTCTTTATATATCGGGGAGTTGTTAGTAGTAGTTCTTTTTTATGTTTTTGAAAGCCTTTTGTACTATACATTAAACATTTTCAGATATTTTCTGGATAAAACGTAGCTGTATTGGACTCAGGTGTCCTTATGATGCACTGAGTTGCTAGTAGTAGTAGTAGTAGTAGTATTTCATGTTTTTGCATGCCATTCATACTATAATTTTTATATTTTCTAATATTTTCTTAATAAAACGTACTTTTGTTGACCAGAGGTGACTCAGTAGTGCAGTCAATTGTTAGTACCAGTAGTATTATTGTGTTTTTGCAAGCCTTTCATGCTATAGCTTAAACATTTTCAAATATTTTCTTGATAAAACGTATCTGTATTGACCTCAGGTGGCTTTATGTTACAGTGAGTTGTTAGTAGTAGTTCTATTTTCATATTTTTTTCATGCCATTTGTACTATACCTTAAACATTTTCAAAAATTTTCTTCATAAAACGCATCTGTATTGACCTCATGTGGCTTTATGTTACAGTGAGTTGTTAGTAGTAGTTCTATTTTCATGTTTTTTCATGCCATTTGTACTATACCTTAAACATTTTCAGAAATTTTCTTCATAAAACGTATCTGTATTGACCTGATGTGGCTTTATGTTACAGTGAGTTGTTAGTAGCAGTTCTCTCTGTTTTGATTTGATGTGTAATCACACAGTTTGTGGTTACGAAGTGAGAGTAGGTAAAAGCATTTTTATATTGTTGTTTTATTTAAACGTTGTAGCAGGGGTGTTTGCAGATGAATCGTGTTTGTAGCTGTGCTTAGCTATAATTACTATTTGAATAAAATCAGAGTCGAAAGAAAGATAAAAATAGGCTCAAAATCAATCATGTAAACGATAATATTCAAATAAAGAAGTCATCTCGTTACCCCAAACTTACATGAGGCGAAAATTCTGTCTTTTTAGGCATTTCCATGTCCCTCCCCCCCTATTTTCATGTTTTTGCAATCCATTTGTACCATACCTTAAATATTGTTATTTATTTATACGTTTTAAATGCAATTAATTAGGATTTTAAGGGGCCGATACCTCAAGTTATATGTGGATAGGTCAGGGTATGATTTGGAAACAGTCAGAAGTTTTGTAAAAGTGGAGAGTACTTACATTTATTTTAAGTTTCAAACTTGTTCCCTACTTTAGCTGAAAAACCTTTTCTATTTGTTTAATTACATTTCATAAAACTTTAAAGTCTTAAGAATCCAATACTTTTGGTAACGTAAAAAAAATTATCCCTGTTTGGATTTGATGCGTAATCAAACAAACAGTTAGTGGTTACAAACTGGGAGTAGGTAAAGGCATTTTTATATTGTTGCTTTATTTAAATGTTGTAGCAGGGGTGCTTGCTTATGAGTCGTGTTTGTAGCTGTGTTTAGCTATCATTACTGTTTGAATAGAATCAGAGTCGAAAGAAAAATAAAAATAGGCTCAAAATCATTCATGTAAACGAGAACATTCTCATTAAATCACTAAATATAGTTACTAAAGTTGTATGACATTTCCTTGCCCCCCCCCCCTATTTTATGTTTTTTTGCAATCCATTTTTACTATACCTTAAATATTGTTATTTATTTACATGTTTTAAATGCAATTAATCAGGATTTTAAGGGGCCGATACCTCAGATTATATCTCGGGTAGGGCCGGGGATGATTCGGAAAACAGCCAGAAGTTTTAAAAATAGAGAGTAATTATATTTATTTTAAGTTTTAAACTTGTTCCTTACTTTAGCTGAAAAACCTTTTCTATTTGTTTAATTACATTTCATAAAACTGTAAAGTCTTAAGAATCCAATACATTTGGTAATGTAAAAAAAAATTTATCTCTGTTTGGATTTGATGTGTAATCAAACAGTTAGTGGTTACAAAGTGGGAGTAGGTAAAAGCATTTTGATATTATTGCTTTATTGAAATGTTGTAGCAGGGGTGTTTGCAGATGAATCGTGTTTGTAACTGTGCTTAGCTATCATTACTATTTGAATAAAATCAGAGTGGAAAGAAAGATAAAAATAGGCTTAAAATCAATCATGTAAACGAGAATATTCAAATAAAGAAGCCATCTCGTTACCCCAAATTTACATGAGGCAAAAAATATGTATTTTTAGGCATTATTTCTGGCATTATTTAGGCATTATACTCATTAAATCACTAAATACAGTTACTAAATTTACCTAACATTTCCATGTCCCCCCAATTTTCATGTTTTTGCAATCCATTTGTACTATACCTTAAATATTGTTATTTATTTACATGTTTTAAATGCAATTAATCAGGATTTTAAGGGGTTAATACCTCAAATTATATCTTGGATAGGTCCGGGTTTGATATGGAAAACAGTCAGAAGTTTTGTAAAAAATAGAGAATAATTATATTTATTTTAAGTTTTAAACTTGTTCCCTACTTTAGCTGAAAAACCTTTTCTATTTGTTTAATTTCTGTGTCTTAAGCGCTTCACTTAGGAACAATTAACTATTCAACGTTTTATGAACGTTCGCAGACTGTATCTAGCCAGTAGACATTTAATTTAACAGATCAGTCAAAAATATCTATGAAATTAGATGTTTTCGTTGTGGTAATTTTTATAGTGACGGTAACTGCTTTTAATAGTGATTATATTGCTGGATGTTTGCATGAATAGCTGATGCGCTAAGGTTGTTAAATAGAAAAGTCATAATGATGAAACATTTAGGACATGGGAGGGGGGGGCTTTAAAAAAAAGGATAACATTATAAATGAAACATTTGATAGTGTTAGGCAAAAAGTATCGGAATTGGATGTTCAAAGCACCCGCTTGTCTAAGTCCCGAAACTTGAGGTCAGAAACACGTTCTGAAAACTTTTTCTTACACATTTTTAACTCTTAATGGAGCCTCTATACTGAAAATTGAGGATGTCCTCAAAAAAAAGTTGGAGGAAGGGGCCCTTATTAGGTTGGGGAGAGGGGCCCTTGGAGGTTGAGGTCCTTGGTGGTTGCAGTCCTTGATGGTTCATACTCATAATCGTCTCACTAGTTGATTTCTAAGGATTTCTAAGGATTGTTTTGAATTTCTTTATTAAAATTCTATTCTTGGCATCTACATCTTTAATATTATAAACTTTTTATATTCACAACACTGCTTAAATGATACTTGTGCAATATACAGAACACAGTCGGGAAGTAAAGCTAGGTTAATTCACAATGTCATCTTGACACCAATGGCTCTATTACTTTCAACTTTTTAGCATACTCCATTGTCAAAGACAATATTTTATATCGCTTACATTTCATATTTTGTACATATCTATTATAGCGACCACAGAGTTTCACGCCAAATAATTCTCCTAAAATGTCAATTAATCTCGGAAGTTTCCTTTTGTTCTGGCAACTGTGCACAGATACATTTTAAACTTACCATCCTCTCAGACTTACCTTAACTTTTGCGCGCTTTTAACTCTTTTATTCCCTTTCATACAATTCAATTAAAAATATGAATAATATCTAGCTTTGATTCATCCCCTATAAAAGTTCTACTTCAAGATTATTCGATAACCAGATAAGAGGAGTTGTGATATAACAGTTACGTAAATTCATTGCTGAAATTTTCTTGGAGTCTGATGATGTAATCTTGTTGTCCCATTATTTATAACCGTCGATTGACCAAGAAAGAGGCACGTGATCTTGTTCGCCCAGTATTCTAGCTCATTGAAGGTCAATGATCTTGTCCCGGTTGTATTCACTGAGCGTATTACGTCACTCCCGTTAGTAGGTCAATGCCCATATATGGTGTCCCTCCTGTGGTAAAAGGGCTTTTGGCTGTGATCTTGTCCCCCCTGTGGCATAAGGACTCCTTCTACTTACGTTGTTATTATGAAAGTAAAGAGTAATATTAAACCCCCCAAATGAGCAGAATCTATACCGGATAAGATGGGGACTGTCCTTTCCTCATTCCAACCTCCACCTCATGGTCGCAAAAACTTCGAAGGATACTCATTACGTCAGAAATTGAGAGTTCTAGTCCTTTTTTATAAGTTAAAAGTAATTGGTGACCAACATGGGGGGGTATTTTCTAGGGAGGGGTATTTTCCCCGAGGGTATTTTTCGTGGAGATGTTTTCTGCGGGGAGGTATTTTCTGGGGGGGGGGGTAAACGCCGGCTCCCTTATCTTGTATGCCCTACAAGGATAAGACCTTCGCTAAGGCTCTTCTGTCAGCTTAATCAAACGCTTTTTCATAATTTGTAAAACCGAAGACTAAAGGTGTTTGATTATTCAGACACTTCTCAATTACTATTTTGTATGTTTTTCCAACCCTAAAGGCTGCACCTTAAAAACCACCAAGAACATCACGTTAAACTCTATAAAATTGAAATACTTGCAAGTATTGGCTTTGAATGCTAGTTATCCGACAATAAATTACTTATTTTAGTTAGAACTATTAAAAATAATTTAGTTTCTTTTTTCAGTCCAACGAGTCTAATATTTCTCCTTGTTTGAATTGATTTTTAATAAATTATTTTACAAAACTACACTACAATTTTATACAAACCTTGTTATTGAATATTAGTAACTCAAAATCTGGAGTGTGAACGCGACTGGCACTGCTACTACAGTACACAAACTTTAGTTGACGATCAAATTAGCCGATATGACTTTTTTCCCATTAATTATTTGATAATCATTAGTTTGATTTTTAACAAGCCATGGAAGGGTGTAAAAATACAAGGAGAATTCTCAATTGGCTGAAAAGCTCAACAAAATAAGAGAAAACAGATAGAAAACCTGTCAGCATTTTATCACGGGTAGTCGTCGAAATTTTCTATATGTATGTCTAACAGAAGACATTGATTCTCAAGTGTTTATTTTGCTTCCGTTAATCAAAACCATAAACAAGGACTTAATCTTTTGGATGCGTAAAGAATGAGTTTATATTAATGTTTATCTCTGGCATGGCAACACAAAGTTTTCATAGAATAAAACATTACGGTAGTCCATCAAAATATTGCTATTAGCAGCATAAATACGCCTATCAGTTAATGTTCATTACCGGGATAAAATGGACAATATAGTTAAGAATAAAAATTAAGGGACTTGTATAGAATCCAGAAAACACGCGATAAGTGGAGTTTCGTTAATACTAATGAAATAAAACAAAGTATGATAAAAATATAATATTTCAGAAACAAGTTTGGTCTACATATTTGCACATTAGTGGGAGGGGGGGGGGGTAATCATAGCATATACTAAATACGCAACCTAACCTAACTTAGGTACCTTTTATTCCCCCTTAACCCCCAAAAAACTAAAGTATAATTATAGTTCCTGGAGTGAGAAACCCTTTGTTTATACAGCGTCTAGGTATTACCCAGTAAAATGCCTATCTGATCTTCAATGCAATTCTCGCGTGTTTTCTGGATTATAGACAAGCACCAAATTAAGTAATAGAACTTCTATTATGTCACAACGTCCCAGTCTGAAACACCTCCCCCAAATGGCAACAATCGAGGAGACAGAGTGCTTTATCCACTGGATCTTTCCCCCCCCCCCCAGATTTTCAAAAAATACCTTTTGTTGAATTTTCATGATAAATATCTATTTTAGGGTGTTTTCATTTGAAAAACAACGAAACTGATCTCCTAGATTTTGAGAGATACATTTTCCTCCACCGTAAAAATTTCCTTCCATTGGCTTGGCAGCACTGCTTCTCCTCTCGCCATGGATGTGGCATAGACTTTTGTAATTCATGTCCTCTTTCAAAATAGTAGGAATGTTAAAAGCTTTCAGCTTATTAGTCCGTTAAAGCTATTATCTAGGTTCTAGGCATTAACCCCCGGAAAATACCCCTCCCAGGAAATACTCCCTAGAACCTCCTCCCAGAAAGAACGCAGAAAACACCCTCCCCCCCCCTCGCCACCGGCAAATATCCCCCAAAAATACCCCCGCGGAAAATATACCCCCAGAAAATACCCCTCCCCCGTGGATAATACACCCCCAAAAATACCCCCCACCCGTGAAAATACCCCCCCCCCAAAAAAAAAATAATACCCCCCCCCCCTCCGTGGAAAATAAGGTTTTCCAAATTTAGGGATTTTTTTTCATTTTCTTTTTAGTTTCTTTGAGAAGTGCTATGGATAGGGAAAAAAAAGGAATTTACGCACCATAAGCATCTTAAAAAGTTGGAAAAAAAAAATCCATTTTTGTTGAAAAGACTTTCATATGAATTTCCGTAGTTTTTGGTGATAGCGGGCGCCAAATTAAAAAAAAGAAGCGAAAAAAAATTTTTCGCTTCTTTTTTTGGGGGGTGTAGGTGAAAATTTTTCAAAAATAAGCTATAAGTATATGGCCCCAAAAAGTTTGAGAAGGTTTAGCTTTCCTTTGAATGGATAGTTGGTTTTGGGGGCCAACAATTTCTTATTGTTTAAGTTTTCACGGACGAAAGTGTCGTCAAATTCTACAAGTTTGTTTTTCTTACCTTACAAGTGTAAAAATACCACAAATCACCATTATTCAATAAATGAAACCCAAAACAAACAGAGATTAAAATAGATAACCTAGTCAAACTCAAAACGAGCAAAAATTAAGAGGGGTAGGGATGAACCCCCCCCCCCGACTTCTCAAGACCAGCGCAAAATTTGTACTTTACTAAAAAAAAACAAAAAAAAGAAAAAAAAAAAAAAACACTGTATTGTCAGTTTAATATACATATTCTGGTATTTATTCCTTATAGTCTTAATACTTCTTTATTTATTAAAATCAAAAAGTTAAAATATTTAAAATGTGTTTTGTTTTCAGTAAAGAGCAGATTAGGTTCTGGTCTTGAGAAGGCGTGGGGGTTGTCTGCCCTACTCATGTTTATTTTTGTTCGTTTTGAGTTTGACTCGGTATTTATTGTAATTTCTGTTCGTTTTTGGTTTCATTTATTTATCGATGGTGATTTGTGGTAGTTTTACCCTTGGAAAATCAATTGAATTTATTTCTACTCATTTTTTGCTTAATATAGCTCTTTACTATTTTCTTCACAAACTTCTTTTGTGGAAAAAGTTTTTTTAATTAATTTCTGTTTTATTGACATAGTCTTTTTCATGGAAAAAAAAAATCCTTTTTTTTCTTTTAGACTCCATAGTTTCTTACTTTGAAGATTATTTGACTTTATTCCTGCTAATTTTTGGTTTAATGAAGCATTTGACTTTAATTTAAAAAAAACTTCTTCCATATGTTTCTCATTAACAAATACTATCTGTAAGTAATTGAATAAAAAAGTTTTTCGACTGAAAGTTAGGAGCAACGTCAAAACTTAAAACGAACAGAAATTATTACGTATATGAAAGGGGTTGCCTCCTCCTCAAGACCTCGCTCCATTCTTAAAGAATTAGGATAAAAACTCAGAACTTAATCGTAAAGAGCAAGGTCTTGATCAGGGGTCAACCCCTTTCATATACGTAATAATTTCCGTTCGTTTTAAGTTTTAATGTTTTATCGCGGATGAACTCGGGTGAAATATTCTTCGTAGCGCACTTACATTTGAAAACGACTTTAATATCTGATTGTTTTTAAATCATACCGGGAGTCCCCTCCTCCGTGTAAAAGTTTTCCAGCAAAAGCCGGCAAAAGAGTATTTTACAGCAAATTATTTTTTTTTTTGGGGGGGGGGAGAAAAGAAACTTTAAAAAATCCATCAAAAATGTAAAATTGATATCTACTCCCTTAAGATTTCTGGGAATATTTATTGTCTACACTGTGATTATGAAAGTAAAGAATAAAGAGGAACATAAGAGCAACAACAAAATGAGTTGAAATCGTTAGAAGAAGATGGAAAAGATATACATGGTATAATTATGGAGTTAAATGAATTAATTTGCAGTTGTGCAGTATCGTGTAACCTGACAAAAAAAGAAAAAAAATGAGCGATATTTGGTTTGGAATGTAAGTTAATGAAAGAAAAGTCAGATATTTATTTATTGAGTCATTTAAAAGAATGTGATAGAGCTGAAGATCAAAGTTTAAGATTAGCCGAATATAAAGATAAAAGAAGAGATTATAAAAGGTTAATAAAAAGGAAAAAAAAGAGTTTGAGAGTAAGAAGAAACTGGATATTGCAGATGATTTTAGAAATAAAGATTTTAAGAAGTTTTGGGGTTATATAAGGAATGATATTGGAAATGAAAAAGGAAATACCCAGGTGGCTCCAGACGCCAATTCATGGCCTGATTACCTAGAAAGCTTGGAAGGTGATTGTGCAGAAATACAAGAGGTAGCACATACCCCAGAGATGGTTGTCTATCCTATGAAGGAACATAATGATGAGATTAAGTTTGTATTCAAGAATTTAAAAGGAGGTTCGGCTGCGGGTGTTGATGGTGTACCAATAACGTTATTTAGGAATTTTCTTTCAATTTTTATGTCGATAATTGTTTTTCTTTGTAATAAGGTGTTAACTTCAGGACAATGGCCAAATGAGTGGAAGAGATCATTGCTTATTCCGCTTTTTAAGAGGAAACCCTAAATTGCACATGAATTATCGATTAATAGCGCTTGTGCCTGCTTTAAGTAAGGTAATGGAGAAAATACTAGATACCAGGCTTTCTAAATGGTTAAATAAAAATAATATAATACATGAAGAACAAGGAGGTTTTAGGACAGGGTACGGGACGGTAGATACAATATTTACTTTAAAGGCATCAATTGATAAACATGGAAAGGGAAAAACTTTAGGGCAGCACTCTTTCTCCTAAATTGTTTAATATTTTTATAAATGACGTTGTTGATTTTCTAGAGAATAGATGGACTCCGAAAGTTAGTCTAGGGACCCATAAACTATTGCAGATGATATTGCTTTGGTGGCTAGTACACCGCAAGATCTGCAGACGCTTTTGAGTCTTATAGAAGAATATTTGCAGATGAAAAAATTAAGGCTGAATGTTGAAAAGAGTGAAGTTGTTATTAGTAAGTCGTATAAAGGTTAAAAACTTACATTCAAACTTACGCCTAAGGCATAGATATGTGTGTAAGTTTTCAACGAATTGTACGGTTACCAGGGTCATTAGCAAAGAGGTAACATTTCTATAGATGGTATAGTAATTTGAAATATCATATGGAATTTGCTTGAAGGTATATACTTTGCGTACGTGCCCGTACCAAACAGGTTGAAGGCATAGATATGTGTTTAGGTTTTCAAGTAATTGTACGGGTGTCAGTCGATTAGAGAAAGTTCCGTGGTCATTCATCTGTAAGTTGATTAGTAGGTTTTTTTTTTTTAAACTTGGCTAATAGGTTTTTAAGCCTATTACTACGAACGCTACATGCATTCCATTTTTGGAACTAGGAGCGAGATTGTGTGATGCTATAAGACTGGTTTCGCTTCATGGGTTCATTAATAGAAGGACTAATGCTTATGAAAAGGGTAATTACTTCTTTAGTTTACGAGATTTGCGAATTTTTTGCGAAAAGATATTTGCGTAGACGCTTACAAGGGACATTGCTAGAAAGTATTCAATAGCTTAATTGAAAAGTAACGATAGAATGACATTGTGACTTGACCTAGCTTTACCTCGCCGATGTGGTCTGTATAATACGTAAGTAACGTTTGAAAAATATTGTCAATTTAAAAAGAAATGGCTGAAAAGTGTTATGAGGGGGGTGGGTTGCATAGAGGGGTGAGTTGCACGGGGGTTCAGTTACATGGGGGTTCTTTGTGTTAAATAAGTAGTTTTTGTATCTTTTAAAAGAGCTTTACGGGGATTGAGAGACTCAGTTGCCTAATTCCGTGTGATTTTTCTTTACTTGATGGTCATTAAAAACGAAATTTTCGTGTTAAATAAGTAGTTTTTGTATCTTTTAAAAGAACTTTACAGGGATTGAGAGACTCAGTTGCCTAATTCCGTGTGATTTTTCTTTACTTGGTGGTCATTAAAAACGAAATTTTTGTGTTAAATAAGTAGTTTTTGTATCTTTTAAAAGAGCTTTACGGGGATTGAGAGACTCAGTTGCCTAATTCCGTGTGATTTTTCTTTACTTGATGGTCATTAAAAACGAAATTTTTGTGTTAAATAAGTAGTTATTGTAACTTTTAAAGGAGCTTTACGGGGATTGAGAGACTCAATCGCCTAATTCCGTGTGATTTTTCTTTACGTGATGGTCATTAAAAACGAAATTTTTGTGTTAAATAAGTAGTTTTGTATCTTTTAAAAGAGCTTTACGGGGATTGAGAGAGTCAGTTGCATAATTCCGTGTGATTTTTCTTTACTTGATGGTCATTAAAAACGAAATTTTTGTGTTAAATAAGTATTTTTTGTATCTTTTAAAAGAGCTTTAAGGGGTTTGAGAGACTCAGTTGCCTGATTCCGTGTGATTTTTTTTACTTGGTAGTCATTAAAAAACGAAATTTTTGTGTTAAATAAGTAGTTTTTGTATCTTTTAAAAGAGCTTTACGAGGATTGAGAGACTCAGTTGCCCAATTCCGTGTGATTTTTCTTTACTTGGTGGTCGTTAAAAACGAAATTTTTGTGTTAAATAAGTAGTTTTTGTATCTTTTAAAAGAGCTTTACGGGGTTTGAGAGACTCAGTTGCCTAATTCCGTGTGGTTTTTCTTTACTTGGTAGTCATTAAAAACGAAATTTTTGTGTTAAATAAGTAGTTTTTCTATCTTTTAAAAGAGCTTTAAGGGGTTTGAGAGACTCAGTTGCCTGTTTCCGTGAGGTTTTTGTTTACTTGGTGGTCGTTAAAAACGAAATTTTTGTGTTAAATAAGTAGTTTTTGCATCTTTTAAAAGAGCTTTACGGGGTTTGAGAGACTCAGTTGCCTAATTCCGTGTGGTTTTTCTTTACTTGGTAGTCATTAAAAACGAAATTTTTGTGTTAAATAAGTAGTTTTTGTATCTTTTAAAAGAGCTTTAAGGGGTTTGAGAGACTCAGATGCCTGTTTCCGTGTGGTTTTTCTTTACTTGGTGGTCATTAAAAACGAAATTTTTGTGTTAAATAAGTAGTTTTTGTATCTTTTAAAAGAGCTTTAAGGGGTTTGAGAGACTCTGTAATGCAGTAGTTTTTCAGTAAAGACACTCGATATCCTAAAAGTGTTTAATTCAAACTTTTTAAAACTTCGAAATTTTTCAACTTTATTTATTTTTTCTTTCTGTACATAACTTAAAATGTCAAAATATGCTTACAGTTCTAACAATTGCGCTCTGTGATTGGTCAGAGACACGATGTGACTTTCCCACTGGCATTCTATGACCGGTTATTGACAGCGCTCTGTGATTGGTCAGAGACACGATGTGACTTTCCCACTGGTATTCTATGACTGGTTATTGACACAACCTAATCTATTGCATGTATTAAATCAGTATTTTTTACGCAGTGGAACGATAAACACATAAGTCATATCTTTAAAAAAAAAAAAGTGAAGATGGAGCATTTTAATAAAGTGTGTTTACATAACAAGGTTATTGTAGCATTGAATGCCGACAAAGAGAAATATTTAAACTTTGAAACAAGTACAGGTGGTAGCACTATTGGAAATGTATGCATGCATTGTCATGACAGTAAGGAATTAAATTTCTTTGGAATACCGAAAAAATTCAACTCTTATGTTGGTGGTTATGCGAGATTGAGATCTCCAGAGATGATTGCACTCAAAGAGAATGCCAACATAAAAATAATCATTGATGATAGAGGACAACTCCTTGCTACTGTTGCAGGTAACACATTACCTACTGATACATCCAATCGTCACCTTTCAGGTATTAGCATTCAACGGAAGATCAATAAAAGAAAGGCCTACTCTTCTACTAATATCGTAAACCATATCTTGTCTACGTGCCGAAACTGTTACCTGTGTAAAAATAATGTGATAATAGACAGTGAAATTGCCAGAAAAATAAAAAGGGCATTGTCAGAAAATATCACGATGGAATATAAAGATGAATCGATGAAAAACAATGCACCAGCAAACGTTACTGCCATTGGTCAAACAGTCATTGAACCAAATAATACCAAAGACGAAAAGCATATTGAGCCTTTTGATGAGACACCAGTAAAAATTGTGTATGACTCAAAATGGAATAATGATTATTCTACTGATTACGAACTAAGAGAAGACAATAGCTATAATATCAAGAGAGAACATGGTGAACTATTTTATGGAACAGATTCAAAATGTCCAAAGTTAATTGTTGATATTAATAATGTATCATAATATATTTTTTGTATTAATATTCTACATAGCATTATTTCATTAAAAATATATTTTGCATTACATTGTTATGTGTTCATTATTTTTAGAGTAAGCTAGCATATCAAACGTTTAGAATGTCTAATAAAACGTCGGAGATGTAAGAAAAGGAATTTGCATACATCTATTGTCAGACACATGGGGACAAATTTTTTCTTGAATTCACCTCCTGGATAAATAAAAAAAGACATTTCATTCAAGAAATTATGACGAAACTCTAAGTAAGCTACAAACTCTCTCTTGAAGTTACCTCATGGATACACAATGCAGAAATTTCATTTAAGAAATTATCAAAAATTGTAAGTAAGTAGCAAATTCTTTCAAAAATATGTTAATACGTTTAAGCAATAAATATCTTTAAGCTTAACCCGTCTTTATTCTTTAGAATAGTTTTATTCATTTCATTAAATTATGAAGAAATTGTAAGTAAGTAACAATAGCTTTCTTGAATTCGCTTCCTGGACACAATACAGATATTTAATTCAAGAAATAATAATAAAATCGCAAGTAAGTAATAAAGTCTTTATTGTTTTCCCCTATTGGATACACAATACTGAAATTTCATTCAAGAAATTATGAAGGAATTCTAAAAAGGTAACACACTCATGTTACCTCATGGATACACAATGCAGAAATTTCATTTAAGAAATTATCAAAAATTTTAAGTAAGTAGCAAATTCTTTCTTGAATTCGCCTCCTGGGTAAATAAAAAAGACAGTTCATTAAAGAAATTATGAAAAAATTGTAAGTAAGTAGCAAATTCTTTCTTGAATTCACCTGCTGAATAAACAAAAAAGACATTTCGTTCGAGAAATTATGACAAAATTCCAAGTAAGTAACAAACTCTTTATTGTTTTCATGACTTAGATACACGATGTAGAAATTTAATTCAAGAAATTATGAAAAAATTCTCAGTAAGTAGCAATTTCTTTCTTGAAGTCAACTCTTGGATACACAATACGGAAATTTCATTTAAGAAATTATGAAAAAAAAAACAATTTCTTTCTTGAAGTCAACTCTTGGATACACAATACAGAAATTTCATTCAAGAAATTATGAAAATATTTGTAAGTAAGTAACAAACTCTTTTTGTTTTCACCTCTTGGATATACAGTACAGATACTTCATTCAAGAAATTATGAAAAAATCGCAAGTAAGTAACTTTTTTTTCTCTTTATCAAAAACAATTTTCACTTAGCTACACGATGTAGAAATTTAATTCAAGAAATTAGGAAAAAATTCTCAGTAAGTAACAATTTCTTTCTTGAAGTCAACTCATGGATACACAATACGGAAATTTCATTCAAGAATTTCATGACTTAGATACACGATGTAGAAATTTGATTCAAGAAATTATGAAAAAATTCTCAGTAAGTAACAATTTCTTTCTTGAAGTCATCTCTTGGATACACAATGCGGAAATTTCATTCAAGAAATTATGAAAATATTTGTAAGTAAGTAACAAACTCTTTATTGATTTCACCTCTTGGATATACAGTACAGATACTTCATTCAAGAAATTGTGAAAAAATCGCAAGTAAGTAACTTTTTTTTTCTCTTTATCACAAACAATTTTCACTTAGCTAAATGATGTAGAAATTTAATTCAAGAAATTATTGAAAAATTCTCAGTAAGTAACAATTTCTTTCTTGAAGTCAACTCTTGGATACGTAATACGGAAATTTGATTCAATAAATTATGAAAAAATTGTAACTAAGTAGCAAATTCTTTCTTGAATTTACCTGCTGGACAAACAAAAAAGAAATTTCGTTCAAGAAATTATGACAAAATTCTAAGTAAGTAACAAACTCTTTATTGTTTTCACGAGTTAGATATACGACGTAGAAATTTAATTCAAGAAATTATGAAAAAATTCTCAGTCTAAGTAGCAAATTCTTTCTTGAATTCACCTGTTGGATAAACAAAAAAAAAACAAAAAAGACATTTCGTTCAAGAAATTATGACAAAATTCTAAGTAAGTAACAAACTTTATTGTTTTCACGAGTTAGATATACGATGTAGAAATTAAATTCATGAAATTATGAAAAAAATTCTCAGTAAGTAACCATTTCTTTCTTGAAGTTAACTCTTGGATACACAATACGGAAATTTCATTCAAGAAATTATGAAAATATTTGTAAGTAAGTAACAAACTCTTTATTAATTTCACCTCTTTGATATACAGTACAGATACTTCATTCAAGAAATTATGAAAAAATCGCAAGTAAGTAGCTTTTTTTTCTTTATCACAAACAATTTTCACTTAGCTACACGATGTGGGAAATTTAATTCAAGAAATTATGAAAAAATTTTCAGTAAGTAACAATTTCTTTCTTGAAGTCAACTCTTGGATACACACAATACGGAAATTTCATTCAAGAAATTATAAAAAATATTTGTAAGTAAGTAACAAGCTCTTTATTGATTTCACCTCTTGAATATACAGTACAGATACTTCATTCAAGAAACGTGATTAAACACGTTTTGAAACTACATGCTATTTGTATGCCTTTCCTTGGCACCTTTCCAAACGAGCAGGGATTCCCCACTGGTTCCTACACATTGCAAAAAAGTGAGCAGTACGAAAACTCCACGTTTTCAACCAGACTGGTTTTTTAGGGACCAATAAGGAGAGATATGCAAATTCGACATAGCTTTATTTCATTTTTTTAAGGTTCATTTAGACGAAGTTACGTGCGCGCACGTAACTTCGTCTAAATGAACCTTAAAAAAATGAAATAAAGCTATGTCGAATTTGCATATCTCTCCTTATTGGTCCCTAAAAAACCAGTCTGGTTGAAAACGTGGAGTTTTCGTACTGCTCACTTTTTTGCAATGTGTAGGAACCAGTGGGGAATCCCTGCTCGTTTGGAAAGGTGCCAAGGAAAGGCATACAAATAGCATGTAGTTTCAAAACGTGTTTAATCACGTTTCTTGAATGAAGTATCTGTACTGTATATTCAAGAGGTGAAATCAATAAAGAGCTTGTTACTTACTTACAAATATTTTTTATAATTTCTTGAATGAAATTTCCGTATTGTGTGTATCCAAGAGTTGACTTCAAGAAAGAAATTGTTACTTACTGAAAATTTTTTCATAATTTCTTGAATTAAATTTCCCACATCGTGTAGCTAAGTGAAAATTGTTTGTGATAAAGAAAAAAAAAGCTACTTACTTGCGATTTTTTCATAATTTCTTGAATGAAGTATCTGTACTGTATATCAAAGAGGTGAAATTAATAAAGAGTTTGTTACTTACTTACAAATATTTTCATAATTTCTTGAATGAAATTTCCGTATTGTGTATCCAAGAGTTAACTTCAAGAAAGAAATGGTTACTTACTGAGAATTTTTTTCATAATTTCATGAATTTAATTTCTACATCGTATATCTAACTCGTGAAAACAATAAAGTTTGTTACTTACTTAGAATTTTGTCATAATTTCTTGAACGAAATGTCTTTTTTGTTTTTTTTTTTGTTTATCCAACAGGTGAATTCAAGAAAGAATTTGCTACTTAGACTGAGAATTTTTTCATAATTTCTTGAATTAAATTTCTACGTCGTATATCTAACTCGTGAAAACAATAAAGAGTTTGTTACTTACTTAGAATTTTGTCATAATTTCTTGAACGAAATTTCTTTTTTGTTTGTCCAGCAGGTAAATTCAAGAAAGAATTTGCTACTTAGTTACAATTTTTTCATAATTTATTGAATCAAATTTCCGTATTACGTATCCAAGAGTTGACTTCAAGAAAGAAATTGTTACTTACTGAGAATTTTTCAATAATTTCTTGAATTAAATTTCTACATCATTTAGCTAAGTGAAAATTGTTTGTGATAAAGAGAAAAAAAAAGTTACTTACTTGCGATTTTTTCACAATTTCTTGAATGAAGTATCTGTACTGTATATCCAAGAGGTGAAATCAATAAAGAGTTTGTTACTTACTTACAAATATTTTCATAATTTCTTGAATGAAATTTCCGCATTGTGTATCCAAGAGATGACTTCAAGAAAGAAATTGTTACTTACTGAGAATTTTTTCATAATTTCTTGAATCAAATTTCTACATCGTGTATCTAAGTCATGAAATTCTTGAATGAAATTTCCGTATTGTGTATCCATGAGTTGACTTCAAGAAAGAAATTGTTACTTACTGAGAATTTTTTCCTAATTTCTTGAATTAAATTTCTACATCGTGTAGCTAAGTGAAAATTGTTTTTGATAAAGAGAAAAAAAAAGTTACTTACTTGCGATTTTTTCATAATTTCTTGAATGAAGTATCTGTACTGTATATCCAAGAGGTGAAAACAAAAAGAGTTTGTTACTTACTTACAAATATTTTCATAATTTCTTGAATGAAATTTCTGTATTGTGTATCCAAGAGTTGACTTCAAGAAAGAAATTGTTTTTTTTTCATAATTTCTTAAATGAAATTTCCGTATTGTGTATCCAAGAGTTGACTTCAAGAAAGAAATTGCTACTTACTGAGAATTTTTTCATAATTTCTTGAATTAAATTTCTACATCGTGTATCTAAGTCATGAAAACAATAAAGAGTTTGTTACTTACTTGGAATTTTGTCATAATTTCTCGAACGAAATGTCTTTTTTGTTTATTCAGCAGGTGAATTCAAGAAAGAATTTGCTACTTACTTACAATTTTTTCATAATTTCTTTAATGAACTGTCTTTTTTATTTACCCAGGAGGCGAATTCAAGAAAGAATTTGCTACTTACTTAAAATTTTTGATAATTTCTTAAATGAAATTTCTGCATTGTGTATCCATGAGGTAACATGAGTGTGTTACCTTTTTAGAATTCCTTCATAATTTCTTGAATGAAATTTCAGTATTGTGTATCCAATAGGGGAAAACAATAAAGACTTTATTACTTACTTGCGATTTTATTATTATTTCTTGAATTAAATATCTGTATTGTGTCCAGGAAGCGAATTCAAGAAAGCTATTGTTACTTACTTACAATTTCTTCATAATTTAATGAAATGAATAAAACTATTCTAAAGAATAAAGACGGGTTAAGCTTAAAGATATTTATTGCTTAAACGTATTAACATATTTTTGAAAGAATTTGCTACTTACTTACAATTTTTGATAATTTCTTAAATGAAATTTCTGCATTGTGTATCCATGAGGTAACTTCAAGAGAGAGTTTGTAGCTTACTTAGAGTTTCGTCATAATTTCTTGAATGAAATGTCTTTTTTTATTTATCCAGGAGGTGAATTCAAGAAAAAATTTGTCCCCATGTGTCTGACAATAGATGTATGCAAATTCCTTTTCTTACATCTCCGACGTTTTATTAGACATTCTAAACGTTTGATATGCTAGCTTACTCTAAAAATAATGAACACATAACAATGTAATGCAAAATATATTTTTAATGAAATAATGCTATGTAGAATATTAATACAAAAAATATATTATGATACATTATTAATATCAACAATTAACTTTGGACATTTTGAATCTGTTCCATAAAATAGTTCACCATGTTCTCTCTTGATATTATAGCTATTGTCTTCTCTTAGTTCGTAATCAGTAGAATAATCATTATTCCATTTTGAGTCATACACAATTTTTACTGGTGTCTCATCAAAAGGCTCAATATGCTTTTCGTCTTTGGTATTATTTGGTTCAATGACTGTTTGACCAATGGCAGTAACGTTTGCTGGTGCATTGTTTTTCATCGATTCATCTTTATATTCCATCGTGATATTTTCTGACAATGCCCTTTTTATTTTTCTGGCAATTTCACTGTCTATTATCACATTATTTTTACACAGGTAACAGTTTCGGCACGTAGACAAGATATGGTTTACGATATTAGTAGAAGAGTAGGCCTTTCTTTTATTGATCTTCCGTTGAATGCTAATACCTGAAAGGTGACGATTGGATGTATCAGTAGGTAATGTGTTACCTGCAACAGTAGCAAGGAGTTGTCCTCTATCATCAATGATTATTTTTATGTTGGCATTCTCTTTGAGTGCAATCATCTCTGGAGATCTCAATCTCGCATAACCACCAACATAAGAGTTGAATTTTTTCGGTATTCCAAAGAAATTTAATTCCTTACTGTCATGACAATGCATGCATACATTTCCAATAGTGCTACCACCTGTACTTGTTTCAAAGTTTAAATATTTCTCTTTGTCGGCATTCAATGCTACAATAACCTTGTTATGTAAACACACTTTATTAAAATGCTCCATCTTCACTTTTTTTTTTAAAGATATGACTTATGTGTTTATCGTTCCACTGCGTAAAAAATACTGATTTAATACATGCAATAGATTAGGTTGTGTCAATAACCAGTCATAGAATACCAGTGGGAAAGTCACATCGTGTCTCTGACCAATCACAGAGCGCTGTCAATAACCGGTCATAGAATGCCAGTGGGAAAGTCACATCGTGTCTCTGACCAATCACAGAGCGCAATTGTTAGAACTGTAAGCATATTTTGACATTTTAAGTTATGTACAGAAAGAAAAAAATAAATAAAGTTGAAAAATTTCGAAGTTTTAAAAAAGTTTGAATTAAACACTTTTAGGATATCGAGTGTCTTTACTGAAAAACTACTGCATTACAGAGTCTCTCAAACCCCTTAAAGCTCTTTTAAAAGATACAAAAACTACTTATTTAACACAAAAATTTCGTTTTTAATGACCACCAAGTAAAGAAAAACCACACGGAAACAGGCATCTGAGTCTCTCAAACCCTTAAAGCTCTTTTAAAAGATACAAAAACTACTTATTTAACACGAAAATTTTGTTTTTAATGACTACCAAGTAAAGAAAAACCACACGGAATTAGGCAACTGAGTCTCTCAAACCCCGTAAAGCTCTTTTAAAAGATGCAAAAACTACTTATTTAACACAAAAATTTCGTTTTTAACGACCACCAAGTAAACAAAAACCTCACGGAAACAGGCAACTGAGTCTCTCAAACCCCTTAAAGCTCTTTTAAAAGATAGAAAAACTACTTATTTAACACAAAAATTTCGTTTTTAATGACTACCAAGTAAAGAAAAACCACACGGAATTAGGCAACTGAGTCTCTCAAACCCCGTAAAGCTCTTTTAAAAGATACAAAAACTACTTATTTAACACAAAAATTTCGTTTTTAACGACCACCAAGTAAAGAAAAATCACACGGAATTGGGCAACTGAGTCTCTCAATCCTCGTAAAGCTCTTTTAAAAGATACAAAAACTACTTATTTAACACAAAAATTTCGTTTTTAATGACTACCAAGTAAAAAAAAATCACACGGAATCAGGCAACTGAGTCTCTCAAACCCCTTAAAGCTCTTTTAAAAGATACAAAAACTACTTATTTAACACAAAAATTTCGTTTTTAATGACCATCAAGTAAAGAAAAATCACACGGAATTATGCAACTGACTCTCTCAATCCCCGTAAAGCTCTTTTAAAAGATACAAAACTACTTATTTAACACAAAAATTTCGTTTTTAATGACCATCACGTAAAGAAAAATCACACGGAATTAGGCGATTGAGTCTCTCAATCCCCGTAAAGCTCCTTTAAAAGTTACAATAACTACTTATTTAACACAAAAATTTCGTTTTTAATGACCATCAAGTAAAGAAAAATCACACGGAATTAGGCAACTGAGTCTCTCAATCCCCGTAAAGCTCTTTTAAAAGATACAAAAACTACTTATTTAACACAAAAATTTCGTTTTTAATGACCACCAAGTAAAGAAAAATCACACGGAATTAGGCAACTGAGTCTCTCAATCCCTGTAAAGTTCTTTTAAAAGATACAAAAACTACTTATTTAACACGAAAATTTCGTTTTTAATGACCATCAAGTAAAGAAAAATCACACGGAATTAGGCAACTGAGTCTCTCAATCCCCGTAAAGCTCTTTTAAAAGATACAAAAACTACTTATTTAACACAAAGAACCCCCATGTAACTGAACCCCCGTGCAACTCACCCCTCTATGCAACCCACCCCCCTCATAACACTTTTCAGCCATTTCTTTTTAAATTGACAATATTTTTCAAACGTTACTTACGTATTATACAGACCACATCGGCGAGGTAAAGCTAGGTCAAGTCACAATGTCATTCTATCGTTACTTTTCAATTAAGCTATTGAATACTTTCTAGCAATGTCCCTTGTAAGCGTCTACGCAAATATCTTTTCGCAAAAAATTCGCAAATCTCGTAAACTAAAGAAGTAATTACCCTTTTCATAAGCATTAGTCCTTCTATTAATGAACCCATGAAGCGAAACCAGTCTTATAGCATCACACAATCTCGCTCCTAGTTCCAAAAATGGAATGCATGTAGCGTTCGTAGTAATAGGCTTAAAAACCTATTAGCCAAGTTTAAAAAAAAAAAAACCTACTAATCAACTTACAGATGAATGACCACGGAACTTTCTCTAATCGACTGACACCCGTACAATTACTTGAAAACCTAAACACATATCTATGCCTTCAACCTGTTTGGTACGGGCACGTACGCAAAGTATATACCTTCAAGCAAATTCCATATGATATTTCAAATTACTATATCATCTATAGAAATGTTACCTCTTTGCTAATGACCCTGGTAACCGTACAATTCGTTGAAAACTTACACACATATCTATGCCTTAGGCGTAAGTTTGAATGTAAGTTTTTAACCTTTATACGACTTACTACTGTTGTTATTTTTAAAAAAAGGAAAGCAAATGGCGAAGATAATTATAGATTTAATAAGGAACTGAAAGTAAGCAAAATAATAAAATATATAGGATTTATTTTATCGGAAAATGGAAGTTTAAAGAGTCATGTTGATGAAATAATTAATAGAGGCAAAGTGGCCATGTCTGCAATTTTTAGAAATCTGACGATAATAGGAATTAAAAACCTAAAAATGCATAAAAGAATATTTAATACAAAAATTTTACCAGTAATAGAATATGGAGCAGAGATTTGGGGCGGTGAAGCGGCACAGAAGTTGGAGTCCCTCCAGCTTCAGTATTATAAAAGACTGTTTGGATTACATCGGACAACTCATTCACAGATTCTGAAAGGTGATATGGGCCTGTTTTCGTTAAAACTACGTAGGTCTATTTTGATGCTTAGATTTTGGTTGAAGCTCATTAGGTGTAATGAAGATAGACTAGTAAGAGCAGCTTATTATCAGATGTTGAGTTATGATTCGAAAACGTCGTGGCCATCCTAAATTAGGTTTTTACTAGAAAGAGTGGGAACGCCTTACTTATGGAATGACGGTCTTGGTTCCCGTGATCTACCAACAAATTTAGTAAGCCAGGTACGATTTATCTTAGAGGGTCAAGAAATTCAGTATTGGCAAGGGCTGGTTTTAAATTCCGCTACATTGAATCATTATAATCAGGTTAAACCTAGTTTTGGAGAGGAATTTTATTTTAAATTTAATTTACCGGCTATGATTTTATGTCGATGGATTCAGCTTAGGGTGAATTGCCTTCCAATCCAGAGCAGGCAAATGGTGTTTGACAGGGGGATAGTGCATCCTGATGGTCGGTATGTGTGTCCTCTTTGTAGAGATGAGGACGAATATTTGGACCATTTTCTCCTGCTCTCTTATTTAAGGGAAAATTACTTACATGGGATTGTTTTGCTGCTTCATGGTATTTTACAAAGTAGTAATCCAACCACAATATTTCGTATTGGTGCGTACATAGAGAAGGGATTAGAAAGAAGGAAAAGTTTTTACAATTAATTATTATTAATTATATGGGATTTACATTTATTTTTTCGATAAATTACCATAAGGTATTTTTTGCTATGTATCATGTTTATTTGTGTTTCGTAATTTGTTCTGTTGTGATTTTTTTTATTTTTCATAAATTTTTGTGTGTATATGGCTCTTGGGCTTTGGAAATACACGATCTATCTATATCTATATCTATCTATACCATTAAACCGGAAACCGAGCAAAATTAATTCCTTATAGGAGGGGGGCTGCCCCTCTTTCATCCATACCTCCACCTCATGGTCAGAGGCAAAGTCAGCAAATACCCTATTGCTGGCTTTTTGTTGGGAATCCTGTCATGGAGGGGATTACCGGTAGGATTTTAAAAACAATCAGAAATTAAAGTATTTTTCAAATGAAAATGCGCAAAAAACATTTTTCACCTGAGATCGTCTGCAAGAAAGTTTCTGGGTGGAATTTTCTGCTAGAATGGAATTATCTTGGTAAATTTCCCTGTAGGGGTATTTTACGTGAAAAGAGCTTTCCATGGAGGAAGGAATTTTTCGTGGAGGAGAGACAGATTTCCCGGTATTATTTGAGAACGATTAGAAATGGATTTTTTTTTAAGTTTTTTTTCACTGAAAGTAAGGAGCAACATCAAAACTTCTAAATGGTAACTGAGAAAAAAAAATAATAGGAAAACACTTTTTCATAGAAAAAACTCAGCTACTTCGTAAATTCCAAGTCTTTAATTGATGACTGAATATCAAACATTAATAAGAAAACACTTTTGAATAGAAAAAACTCAGTTACTTGGTAAATACCAAGTCTTTTAATTGATGACTGAACATAAAAAATTAATAAAAAAAAACACTTTTTGCATATAACAAACTCAACTACTTGGTAAATTCCAAGTTTTTAATTTGAGAACTGAGCATTAAAAACTAATAAACAAGCACTTTTACAAAGAACAAACTCAACTACTAAATTCCAAGTCTTTTAATTGATGAGTGGATATAAAAAATTAATAAGAAAACACTTTTGCGACGAACAAACTCAACTACTTGGTAAATTCCAAGTCTTTTTTAATCGGTGACTGACTGTTAATAATTAATAAAAAAAATACTTTTGCATAGAACAAACTCAACTACTTGGTAAATTCAAAGTCTTTTAATTGATGACTGAGTGTCAAAAATAAATAAAAAAAAGCAATTTTAGATAGAAAAAACTCAAATACTTTGTAAATTCCAAGTCTTTTAAATTGATGAGTGAGTATCAAAAATTAATAAAAAAGCACTTTTGCATAGAATAAATTCAGCTACTTGATAAAATCCAAGTCTTTTCATTGATGAGTGAATATCAAAAATAAAAAAAAACACTTTTGCATAGAACAAGCTCAGCTACTTGGTAAATTTTAAGTTATTTAAATGGTAACTGAGAATTAAAAATTAATAGGAAAACACTTTTATATAGAAAAAACTCATCTACATGGTAAATTCCAAGTCTTTTAATTGATGACTGAGTATCAAAAATTATTAAGAAATCACTTGTGAATAGAGCAAACTCAGTTACTTGGTAAATTCTAAGTCTTTTAATTGATGAGTGAATATCAAAAATTAATAAGAAAACACTTTTGCGTAGAACAAACTCAACTACTTGGTAAATTCCAAGTCTTTTAATTGATGACTGAGTATGAAAAATTAAATAAAAAGTGCTTTTGCATGGAACAAATTCAACTACTAGGTAAATCCCAAGTCATTTAATTGGTGACTGACTATCAACAATTAATTAAAAAAGTACCTTAGTAGAGATAAATTCAACTACTCCTAAGTCTTTTAATTGGTGACTGAGTACAAAAAATTAAAACAGTGCTTTTAAATAGAAAAAAATTCAACTACTTGGTAAATTCCCAGTCTTTTAATTGATGACCGAGTATAAAAAATTAATAAAAATCACTTTTGCATAGAACAAACTCAGCTACTTGCTAAATTCCATGTCTTTTAATTGGTGACTGAGTACAAAAATTTAAAAAAAAAATTGCTTTTACATAGGGAAAATTCAACTACTTGGTAGATTCCAAGTCTTTTAATTGATAACCGAATATCAAAAATTAATAAAAAGTACTTTTGCATAAATCAAACTCAGCTACTTGATACATTCCATGTCTTTTAATTGGTGACTGAGTATCAAAAAATAAAAAGAAAACACTTTTGCATAGAACAAACTCAGCAAATTGGTAAATTCCAACTCTTTTAATTGATGACTGGATGTCAAAAATCAATAAGAATAGTACAATTGCATAGAACAAATTCAACTACTTGATAAATTCCAAGTCTTTTTTAATTCGTGACTGACTATTAATAATTAATAGAAAAGTACTTATGCATTGAACAAACTCAACTACTTGGTAAATTCCAAGTCTTTTAATTGATGACTGAGTGCCAAAAATAAATAAAAAAAAAGCACTTTTAGATAGAACAAACTTGACTACTTGGTAAATTCCAGGTTTTTTAAATTGACGAGTGAATATCAAAATTAATAAAAAAAGCACTTTTACATAGAACAAATTCAGCTACTTGGTAAATTCCAAGTCTTTTAATTGATGACTGAGCATGGAACATTGATAAGAAAGCAATTTTTGCATAGAATAAACTGAACTACGTGGTAAATTCCATGTCTTTTAATTGATGAGTGAATATCTAAAATTAATGAGAAAACACTTTTGAATAGAACAATCTCAGCTATTTGATAAATTCCAAGTCTTTTAATTGATGACTGAGTATCAAAAATTAAATAAAAAGTGCTTTTGCACGGAACAAATTCAATTACTTGGTAAATTCCAAGTCATTAAATTGGTGACTGACTATCAACAATTAATTAAAAAAGTACCTTAGTATAGATAAATTCAACTACTCCTAAGTCTTTTAATTGGTGACTGAGTACAAATTTTTTTTTTAAAAGTGCTTTTACATAGAAAAAATTCAACTACTTGATAAATTCTAAGTCCTTTAATTTATGACCGAGTATCAAAAATTAATAAAAAGCACTTTTGCATAGAACAAACTCAGCTACTTGATAAATTCCAAGTCTTTTAATTGGCGACTGAATATCAAAAATTAATAAGAAAACACTTTTGCATTGAACAAACTCAGCTAATCAGTAAATTCTAAGTATTTTAATAGATGACTGAACATCAAAAATTAATCAAAAATCACTTTTTTACATCGAATTCAACTACTCCTAAGTCTTTTAATTTGTGACTGAGAACAAAAAATTTAAAAAGTGCTTTTACATAGGGAAAATTCAACTACTTGGTAGATTCCAAGTCTTTTAATTGATAACCGAATATCAATAATTAATAAAAAGCACTTTTGCATAAAACAAACTCAGATACTTGATAAATTCCAAGTCTTTTAATTGGCGACTGAATATCAAAAATTAATAAGAAAACACTTTTGCATTGAACAAACTCAGCTAATTGGTAAATTCCAACTCTTTTAATTGATGACTGAATGTCAAAAATTAATAAGAAACGTACTATGGAATAGAACAAATTGAACTACTTGATAAATTCCAAGTCGTTTAATTGGTGACTGAGTATCAATAATTAGTAAAAAAATACTTATGCATAGAAAAAACTCAACTACTTGGTGAATTCCAAGTCTTTTAATTGATGAGTGAATATAAAAAATTTTTGAATAGAATAAACTCAGTTATTTTGTAAATTCCAAGTCTTTTAATTCATGACTAAATATAAAAAATTATTAAATAATTTTTCTGCATAGAACAATTTCAACTACTTGGTAAAATCCAAGTCTTTTTTAATTGGTGACGGAGTATCAATACTTAATAAAAAGTTCTTTTTATTGCATAGAACAAACTCAACTACTTGGTAAATTCCAAGTCTTTTAATGATGACAGAGCATCAAAAATTAATAAAAAGCACTTTTGCATAGAACAAACTCAATTCTTATCAATTAAAAGACTTGGAATTTACCAAGTAGTTGAGTTTGTTCTGCGCAAAAGTATTTTTCTATTAATTATTGATACTCGGTCACCAACTAAACGAATTGGAATTTATAAATTAGTTGAATTTGTTCTATTCAATAGTAGTTTTCTTATTAATTTTTGACATTCTGTCATCAATTAAAAGAGTTGGAATTTACCAATTAGCCGAGTCTGTTCTATGCGAAAGTGTTTTCTTATTAATTTTTGATACTCAGTCACCAATTAAAAGAATTGCAATTTATCAAGTAGCTTAGTTTGTTCTATGGAAAGTCTTTTAATTGATGAGTGAATATAAAAAATAAATAAAAACACTTTTGCATATAACAAATTCAGCTACTTGGTAAATTCCAAGTCGTTTAATTGATGAATGAGTATTTTTTAACTAAGACTTTACAAAGTAGCTGAGTTTGTTCTATGCAAAAGTACTTTTTATTAATTATTGATACTCAGTCACCAATTAAAAAAGACTTGGATTTTACCAAGTAGTTGAGATTGTTCTATGCAGAAAAACTTATTTATTAATTTTTATATTTAGTCATGAATTAAAAGACTTTGAATTTACCAAATAAATGAGTTTATTCTATTCAAAAGTGCTTTTTATTAATTGTTGATATTCACTCATCAATTAAAAGATCTGGAATTTACCAAGTAGTTGAATTTGTTCTATGCAAAAGAACTTTTTATTAATTAAAGATACTCCTTCACCAATTAAACGACTTGGAATTTATCAAGTAGTTTAATTTGTTCTATTCACTAGTACTTTTCTTATTAATTTTTGACATTCAGTCATCAATTAAAAGAGTTGGAATTTACCAATTAGCTGAATTTTTTATGCAAAAGTGATTTCTTATTAATTTTTGATACTCAGTCATCAATGAAAAGACTTGGAATTTACCAAGTAGCTGAGTTTGTTCTATGTAAAAGTGCTTTTTATTAATTTTTGATACTCAGTCATCAATTAAAAGACTTGGAATTTACCAAGTAGTTGAATTTATTCTATTTAAAAGCACTTTTTTTAATTTTTTGTAGGTAGTCACTAATTAAAAAACTAAGGAGTAGTTGAATTTGATCTATACTAAGGTACTTTTTCAAATTAATTTTTGATAGTCAGTCATCAATTGAATGACTTGGAATTTACCAAATAGTTTAATTTGTTCCATGCAAAACCACTTTTTATTTAATTTCAGATTATCAGTCATCAACTAAAAGACTTGGAATTTACCAAGTAGCTGAGTTTGTTTTGTGCAAAAGTGTTTTCTTGGAATTTACCAAGTAGTTTAATTTTTTCAGCACAAAAGTGTTTTTTTATTAATTTCGGATATCCATTCATCAATTAAAAGACTTGGAATTTAGTAGTTGAGTTTGTTCTATGTAAAAGGGCTCAGTCATCAAATTAAAGGACTTGGAATTTGCCAAGTAGTTGAGTTTGTTCTATGCAAAAAGTGTTTTCTCATTGATTATTTATGTTCAGTCATCAATTTAAAGACTTGGAATTTACCAAGTAACTGAGTTTGTTCTATTCAAAAGCGTTTTCTTATTAATTTTTACACTCAGTCATCAATTAAAAGACTTGGATTTTACGAAGTAACTGAGTTTTTTCTTTGCAAAAGTTTTTTCCTATTAATTTTTAATTCTCAGTTACCATTTAAATAACTTAAAATTTACTAAGTAGCTGAGTTTGTTCTATGCAAAAGTGTTTTTTTATTTTTGATATTCACTCATCAATCAAAAGGCTTGGATTTTATCAAGTAGCAGAATTTATTCCTATAAAAAAGTGTTTTTTATTAATTTTTGACATTCACTAATCAATTTAAAAGACTTGGAATTTACCATGTAGTTGAGTTTATTCTATCTAAAATTACTTTTTTGTTTATTTTTGACACTCAGTCATTAATTAACAGACTTGTTCAATTAAAAGAATTGTTCTATGCAGAAAAACTTATTTACCAAGTTCAAGTTTTTTTGCATAGAACAATTTCAACTACTTGGTAAAATCCAAGTCTTTTTTAATTGATGACTGAGTATCAATAAATAATAAAAAGTACTTTTGAATAGAACAAACTCAACTATTTGGTAAATTCCAAGTCTTTTAATTGATGCCTAAGTATCAAAAATTAATAAGAAAAGCACACTTACATAGAGAAAACTCAACTACTTGGTAAATTCCAAGTATCTTAGTTGATGATTGAGAATCAAAAACTAATAAGAAAATACTTTGGCATAGAACAAATTCAACTACTTTGTAAATTTAAAGTCTTTTTTGATTCGTGACTAAGTATTAAAAATTAATAAAAAACCACTTTTGCATAGAACAAACTGAGTTGCTTGGTAAATTTTCATGTCATTTAATTGATTATTGAGTATCGAAAATCAAAAAGAAAACACTTTTGCATAGAACAAATTCAACTACTTGGTAAATTCCAAGTCTTTTTTAATTGATGACTGAGTATCAATAAATAATAAAAAGTTCTTTTGCATAGAACAAACTCAACTACTTGGTAAATTCCAAGCCATTTCATTGATAAGTGAATATCAAAAATTATTCAAAAGCCCATTTGCATAGAACAAAACCCCCTACTGGGTAAATTCCACGTCTTTTAATTGGTGATTGAGTATCAATAATGAATAAAAAAGTACTTTTGCATAGAACAAACTCAACTACTTGGTAAATTCCAAGCCTTTTAATTGATGAGTGAATATCAAAAATTAATAAAAAGCCCTTTTGCATACAACAAACTCAGCTACTTGGTAAATTCAAAGTCTTTTAATTGGTGACTTAGTATTAAAAATTCATGAAAAAAAGAACTTTTACATAGAACAAACTCGGCTTTATGCGGCTATATCAATGGTGGTACTGTATGGCTGCTCAACGACACTACGCGGCTCTCCCAAATTCAACTACTTGGTAAATTCCAAGTTTTTTTCAATTGACGACTGAGTATAAAAAATTGATAAAAAGTACTTTTAGATAGAAAAAACTAAGCTACTTGGATAATTCCAAGTTTTTAATTAATGATTAAGCAACAAAAATTAATACGAAAACATTTTTGCATAGAAAAAATTCAACTATATGGTAAATTCCAAGTCTTTTTTTAACTTGCAATTAAGCATCAATCAGAGGCAACGCTATAGCGTTGCCTATAGTAAAGGCCATACGGCTCCAATATTTTCATATTTACTATTTTTTTCCAGAGGCAGTTCATATGGAAGGGGTCATCGTAGAAACTTCAAAGGGGGCTCATTCGATTGGAAGTCGAGAGTTCTAGTGCCCTTTTTAAGGATCAAAAGTGATTGGAAAGCAACTAACACCCACGCCCACCAGTTCCGCAAACTTTCCAATAAAAATGTTGAGATTGTCATTTTGTTCACCGTAGTTGATTTCCACATGGAAATTATGTTTTTGAGGAGAACACTCCCCCACGGCTCTCAGGGCAAGGGTTGTAAGTTATGCCCTGGGGGCATATAGGGTTTTTTATAGAAAGCTTTGTCGTAGAAACTTCAAAAAGGACTCATTCGATTGAAAATTCACAGGGGTAGTGCCCTTTTTAATAGTCGAAAGTGATTGGAGGGCAACTAACCCCCTCTCACGCCCATCTAATCCCCAAACAAATCAAATCAAAACTTTGACATAGCTATTTTTTCAACGTAGTTGAAAATTCAGGAAATTAGGTCTTGAGGATATCAACCCCCCCCCCCAAAGCCCTCAGGGCAAGGGTTGTAAGTTATGTCCTGGGGGCATTAAAGGGCTAGTTCCTTTTTTAATAGTCGAAAGGGATTGGAAGGCAACTAACACCCCTTCTACGGCCACCATTTCCCCAAACACATCAAATCAAAATTTTGATACAGCCATTTTGTTCAACGTAGTTGAAAGTTTTGGAAATTATATGTTTGAGCAGGAAACTTCCCCCATAGTCTTCAGGGCAAGGGTTATAAGTTATGCCATGGGGGCAAATATGGTTCTTGTGGAAGGAATACTCGTATAAACTTCAGAGAGGGTTCATTTGATTGGAAATTGAAAGTTCTAGTTCACTTTAAGCGTCAAAAGATATTGGAGGGTAACAACCTCCCCCCCCCCGAAACCCTTTTTTCCCAAATGCATCCGATAAAAGTTTTGAGATAGCTGTTTTATTAAAAATAGTTCATAGATCATATAAATAGTATGTTACCTTATATTTCTAAGGCCCCTCCGTACCAAACAGGTTTTTCTGGTAGGTAATTCTATTCTACAGGGGCATTACACCCTTTCAAAGAGATTTACGCAATTTCTAGTTCAAGGTATATACATGTTTTTTTTACCATCTATTGAATTCTACGACGCCCCCGTACCAAACAGGTTGGGTATAATCTGTTTTGATTCAAGTTTTTCTGACACAATTAACTGAATTTCTATTTCATGATATACAAGTTTTTTTTTAGGTTAAATCCATGTCAGAAAAACCGGTGTGTCTTTTTTAGCTGCCAATATATTCAATTATTTTTTGTATATATTCAGGTTTCAAATTAGATTCTTCAACAGTTTTGAATAGTTTATTCAAATTAACACTACTGACATTTTTTGTGAATATTTACATAGAAAATGGATAACTCTAAGCAATTTCTGGTGAGTAAAATTTTCTCATTATTATAATAAAAAGAAATTGTCTTGTCATTAAGTTAAGGAAGAAATTCTTTCCTTACACTAGAACTAAGGGTACTTATGCACTTAGAAGCCTATTGTTTTTAGGAGCTGAAACCTCTACATAGTTCTCTTATAGGCTGAAATTTACGGTGCGATTTTTATCAAGATCAGTGGGCCTTTTTAGAGTTTCGTTTTTGAAAAAAATGCTTAGCTTTCGATCGGTAATTTGGGATTAGAATAAAATGTTGATTCTTTTAATGTATTAATTGTTACAAAAGCTTCCTTTTTATCAAGATCAGTGGCTTTTTTTTAGGGATGTTTTTGAAAATACTTCCAGGCCAGTCTGCATTTACGGTGCGATTTTTATCAAGATCAGTTAACCTTTTTAGGGATGTTTTTGAAAAAGTGCTTAGCTCTCGATCGGTAATTTGGGGTTAGAATAAAATGTTGATTCTTTTAATGTATTAATTGTTACAAAAGCTTCCTTTTTAGAGTTTCGGTTACTATTAACCTGATTTGTTCCTTACTTATAGTTCGTTACCATGTACTGCTGGAAAATGTATTTCAGTGATATTTTAGATCATAGTAGTCTAATGGTGCTTTTAGTCTTTAGAAGAAGAACCAAAACAATTTAGAATCTATGCTGCTTACCTTAGTTTAAGAGCTGAAAATCATTCTAAAAAATCTAAATTTGTAACAATGAGTATTTTATTTTGATAATAAAGGAAAATATAAATATTTATTTAATTGAAAAAAAAAATTTCCAGCTCCCTCTATTTTAACACCAGTTTTTTAATGCAAAAAATAGGCACATATTGCACTCTGTTTAAATCAGAATAATCCGTGAATTCTTAATCTTTATGACCCAAGGACCAAAATGGTCCCATTCCCCCTGCCAGCTTTTTAGCAGAAAGACAAGCATCTTGCTTGTAAAATTTCGTGGCAAACCCAGTTTTTGTCGAATTAAGATTCAGTTGCTCAAAAAAGTAATTGAAAACCCCTGATTTTGAAATCAAGATGTTTTTTACACTACTTTAGATGCCTAACATAAACTGAATTATTTTCCAAACCCAAAATGCATTTTTTTTTTCATGCTAAATTTTTGTCTTTTTTTAAAGGAAGAAGATATGTGCTATAATGCCCCTCTGAAAAAGAAGGCGAAATGGAGCGAACCTGCACTAATGCAAGAAACAAGGCCATCTATTATCAAATACGCTGGTAGAATTACACATGACCTGGACCGGCCAATAGCCGCGAATCTTTTAATGCCAGGGTCCTCTGACGCCAGTGTTAGCTCCACGCAAGTTGGAAGGAAGTTGAAAAGGGAATGGGCTGCTTCACATAATGCCTCAGCCTCATCAGATCAAGATAGGAGGGACACTCCTCTTCAAACCATACCAGAGACTTCTGATGTACAGCCAGAACTTGTAAGTGTATATATTTTTTCTATCCCTATTTTCAAAAATAAGGTAAATTTTCTCAGGCGCATAGCTTTTGATGAGTAAAACTTAAAATTTGTTTCTAAACTATTTCATTTTCTTTCATTAACCAAATTAGCGGTATATAAAGGAATGCTTATCACACATTTCTATAAAAAAAAAACCTTACCTTGTAACTTCTAACCAAGACACATTCTAATGCAATAATTCCAATATTCCTTTTAAACAAAAACTAACTATTTGAAAAACAAAAATTTAACTATTCACTGTTTCACAAATCGTTCTCAAACTGCCGTATATTTTGTACTAAGCCATCATGCACATCCGGGCTCTTATCAGATCTCCCATCGCTAATTTGAATTTTTCATCCGCCCGACAGGTATAATTCGAATTTTAAGTGCTCCTTGCAAAGTGGGCTTTAAATAACAGGATGTCTATCTTCGATAAGCAATTAACACATAGGAAGAAGGTTTTTAGTAATCTCCAATTATGTCTTCACAGTGTTGTCAAGAAACATTATTTGGGCGAACCCGTTTTTGGTCATTTCATTGAAACACTTAGGTGTTTTTGAGAAAGAATTTGAGTCTGTTCTATTTGAACAGTGTTGTGAAGTCCGATACCCCCAACTCGAAAGGGTATCGATCCTCCTACCTCGAAGGAAGCTCCCGGTTCCCAAGGATCCTCCCCGGGAGGGGTTGGGGCGGGGGGGAGAGCTGTGGGAGGCGCTGCATGAAGCGCCGCGGGCCCAAGAAACGCCGCAGGGATGCGCTGCGGGCCAGGAAAGCGCCGCAGGATGCGCCGCAGGGATGCGCCACGGGGATGCGCCGCGAAAAAAAAAATGATTATTTTACATAAAAAATAAAACTTTTTTTTCTACAGATTAAAGATATAGCACCACCAGCGACACCATTGAGTGATGAAGCAAGTGTATTTACAGAACCAATTCTATCACCACCAGCAGAGTTCAGGGATGAACCTACACTACTTCTAGAGAATTTGGAGTGGCATAGAGGGTTCCTTAATGATGTTTTTGGGGAAATGGCCAGCCTGGAGGACTTAACTTGCGATATTGACATGCTTGAGGACCCAGAGTGGGCAGATAGTTTCATGCGTGAACATTTAAGTGATGTTACAAGTAAATCTGAACCGGGTCCTCATAACGAAATTCCATCAGAGGACAATACAGGCTGGCTCGATCAATTGTCCTCAAACACCTTGGAATATGTACTAGGGAACCTCATGTCACATCCCCCCAATGTGATTGAACAGACTGGGAGTGGTGTTATTGACAATTCCCTGTCACCCTCCTCCACCATTCCACTTAATGGTATAGATAGTAGTAGTAATACAACAGCAGATCATTTTTCCGGGGACATTTTTAACAGCAACTTTACAATTAGTGAATTGAGTCCTGAACAAACAGGGTCAGGACATGAAAATAGTGCTACGTCCCCGGAATTGCCTGATTTTTATCTGTTAGAATCTGCTCTAAGCCATTTGCAAACATACAGGGTAGATTTTAGCCTTCCCGAGGAAAACGCGAGCATTATTTTAAATGACCCCGTGAAAGTTCTCCATAGCTATATCGACAGAATTCGAGCACTTATTGAGATTCAGATCCAGAATTGGGGAGGTCGAGGGGGAATTAAAGCATCGGTGAATCAAAAAGTTTATTTACAAAAGGGGACATCCGGGGACGTTTTTTATTTTCATTTTTCGACAGGCAACCAGACTTTCTACCCAGGTCTAAACGATTTTGAAGACAACTTTTTCAACTGGGTGAATAAACTAATTTCAACTTTGGATACATTTAATGAGAGGGGGAGTGGCTCCACAATTTTATACATTGAACGCATGGATCTGAATCTCAGTAGATTTAAAAAAAACTTTATTTTAAGGGGAGCGGGTAATCTAAAAATAAAATGCCACCCAGATTTGTCGGCTACCAAAGGAGTTCAGAGTTTCTATTTTGACACAGGGCTGCAATGCTTTAAATATGCGTTTTTAGCAGCAGCTCATAAGACATTAAAAGATGAATCGTCAATGAAAAATCTTGACAGACTTGCTCGCAACGGTGGGAAAAATTTCCCTAAAGTAAATTTTGATTGTTTAGAGGGAAAGTATCCGGTGTCCTTTAAAGAAATAAGCATATTCGAAAAAGCAAATGAAAATCTTGGGGTGGGGTGGTTGTTCTCTAGTACGACACTGAATTTGTAGATGGGGGGAAAAACCAAATAAAAAAGGGGTTTTGTACTCAGTGAGGACACCGATGGTGGAAAATGTTAAAAATTGGGTATGGATTATTTACCAACCTCCCAAAGATGTAAATTCTTATGGTCATTTTTTCCCCGTCACAGCAATAAGTCGACTCCTATCTCAAGGTGTGAGGAAAGGTGAACGTTTCTATTGCCCCATGTGCCTTTTCCCATTCACATCTGAGCGAACATTCTCAGATCACATGGGGCATTGCAAACTTCATGGAAATCAAAGAATTGAAATGCCGGCAGAAGGCAAAGACACTTTACAATTTAAAAATTTTCAAAATTCTCTTCTGCAATCTGATAAAGTGTCTTTGGATTGTGAAACAAGACTGGTTGAGGTATCGGACCCATCAAGGCCAAATATAGTCAAGGAACACAAACTAGTTGCGTGTTCCTATGCGCACGCCCGTCGCGACACCAACAATAAAATGCAATTGGAAGAGTTTTTTTTACTATGGACGAGGAGGGCAGTATGGAAAAGTTATTGGTTTCTTTAATAAAAACGACAAACAAGGCAATTTCACGATTACGTCATACCAATTATCCAATGACATTGTCGGATAAAGAGCAACTGGCGCTGGAAAAGGGGACAATTTGCTGGGTGTGTAGGGGTGCCCTTGCCCCAAAAGACGCGGTGCAGGACCACAATCACCTTATTGACCCCAATTCAACGGGAAAAAGTAACTTTCGTGGGGGGGGGGCTCACAATTCGTGTAATTTAAAAATTAAACAACAACTTTTTCTACCGGTTTTTATACATAACTCTAACTATGATCTAAAGTATGTGCTACCTGCATTGGCACATCTTCAAAGAAATGGAACAGTGGATGATGCATGGGTGATAGACAGCTTTACGTACAAAATCATACCTAAATCATCGGAAAAGTTGCTTGTTTTGGAATTTATGTGGAAATTTGTTGAAGCCGGTGTTGAGTACACGAATAAAATTCGCTTTTTAGATTCCTACAGTTTTTTCCCCAAATCATTGAGCGAATTAATTCAAGTGCAGAAAAACGATGACGGCTGCAATGCTTTCCCCCTTCTCAAGCAACAATTTCCAAATGATTTATATGATTTGTTAACGGTCAAGGGCATCTATCCTTATGATTATTATTGTTCCATGTCGAGATTCGCCGAGGAGACTATTCCTTGTATTGAATCGTTTTACGACAGTCTTCACGATCGTAGTTGCACCCCGAGGAATACAGTTTTGCTAAAAAAGTTTGGGCAGAGGGAGGGTGTAAAAATGGGTTTGACTACTGCAAGCTGTATTTGTCGAGTGACGTGTTAACCCTGTTAGACATTATGTGTAAAAATACGGATAAAATCTATGAGAAGTTTAATCTTGATTTGGGTTATTATTTTTCTTCGCCTCATCTAGTGATGGACCTCATCCTGAAAACTAGTGGGGAAAAAATTGGGCTAATCACTGACATTGATCAGCATCTGTTCATCGAGAGGTCAATGAGGGGGGGGGGTTTGTTTTTCACGGAGACCGTATCTTGGAAACCGATCCAACAGGAGAGAAGACAGGGACAAAATCGAATGCAGTTTTCCTCGATATGAATTCTCTCTACCCCTCGGCCATGTCCCATTATGCACTACCTTGCGGCGACTATAAATGGCTCAATGACCCTCAAGCTCCCCATTTCCCCAACATTAACAGTGTTGAGGAGAATGGGCCGGTTGGATGGTTTTTTGAAATTGATAGAGAGATACCAGTCGAGCTTCACGATTCAGTAAAGGATTTTGTTTTCCCATGTATCAATAGACCTGTGACTAAGGACTCTTTGAGTCCTCGCAATAGGCGTTTAGTCGAGGTGGACGGATTGCATTGGGCGCCTTCAAAACAAAAACTTATTGCTGACCTTCTGCCGAAAAAAAACATAGTTGTACATCATGTAGCATTAAAATGGATGTGTAACAATGGTTTCAACGTCACAAAGGTTCACCGAGCACTCGAGTTTAGTCAAAAACCCTATTTGAAAACGTTTGTTGACACTTTTGTCGGCAAACGTTCTGCAGCACAGACGAAAGCCGAAAAAGAAATTTATAAACTCATTTTAAATTCGGCTTTCGGAAAAATGTGTGAGAGTGTTCGCAATAGGAATCGTTGTGACGTTGTGACCGATCCAGAACAATGTGCTCGAATTATTGCAGATCCCAATTACACTTCCTTTACAATCATTGGCCCGGACATGGTACTTTTGAATAGGAAAAAAAGACGCAATGTCTTGAATAAAAATATTGCTGCAGGCAGTGCTATCTTGGAGATCTCAAAAAAGCTCATGTTGGAATTCTACTACAATGTGGCTAGGGTACAGTGGCCGGAAAAGGGGCAAGTAGAGGTCTGCTACGGTGACACGGATTCTCTACTGCTCAAAGTAAAAACATCAAATCTAATTGACGATTTGGCGCACGGTGAAATTATCAGTTCACGGATGGACTACACCAATTGGAGTAGTGGTCTTTACCCTGAGCTAGTAAAACGTCGGGCGCCCAATCAGCTTTTATTTTTTAAATCTGAAACAGGAAGCGACTTGATTTCCCGTGGTATGTTTGTAGGTCCGAAGGTGTACTTTATACAGACATACGACGAGGAAATCAAGAAACGTTGCAAAGGAGTACCTACGCGCTATGTGGACAAGAATTTCGACATGAACATTTATAGGAATTGTATTGTTGAAAATGCAATTCCACGAGCCAAATTATTGGCAATCCGTTCATTGAACTACAGGAACTTTACTGTAAATGTATAGAAAATAGCCATGAGTACCATTTCCGACAAGGTCTATGTTTGTCAAGATGGTGTGACCACCCTCCCCCTTGGACACTATTTAACTTCAGACCGGATCGAATGTATTGCCCACAGGGAAAGTCTCGGTTTAAATAAAGTCCTGTAAATTATTTCCTAAAAACCTTTTTTTTGGGGGGGGGCCTCGCGGCCCGGGGGGGGGGGGGGGGCGGCCGCCGCCAGCGCGGGGGGGGGGGGCGCACGGTCACCAAAGTTATCTTTTTTTTTGGACTTAGAGCAGATTTTTTTTTTCAAGCGCCATCTCTCTCTAATTTAATGTTGTTTTCTCTATAAATAAACAAAAAAAAAAATGTTTTTTCTCTCTGTGTGTGTGTGTACCTATGTAATTTTTTTTTATAAATAAATTTTAAAAAGTGTATTTTTTCAAGTGCTCTCTCTCTCTAATTTAATGTTTTTTTCTCTATAAATAAACAAAAAAAAAGTGTTTTTTCTCTGTGTATCCCCATGTAAGTGTTGTATTTCTTATTATGAATAAATTTAAAAAAGTGTATTTTTTTTCAATGTATTGTTACTTTTTTATGTGCATATAATAAAAGAAAAAAATATGATTCTTTATTCGTCTTTGTCTTTGTCTTCTTGAAGAACAGAGTAGTAGTAGTAGGGAAAAATTATTTAGTCATTAGACAATTAGGGTCTACAGTTAGTTGTCCAGGTGAACTGTTGAAAGGAACATGTATCAATTTAAAACACCAATCAGATCGTTTCTGTGTGGGCCCTCAATGTCGGGCAAAACAACACTCTTAACTAAAATAATTAAAAATTGTGATAAAATGTTTGCGGAAAAGCCGAAAAAAATCTACTATTGCTATAGTATTTGGCAGGAGTCATACAATAAAATAAAAGCAATTGCTGCTGCCATGGGATCGGTGCAGATACAGTTCATACAGGGACTTGATGTTTTCAACATTATTGAACCAAACTCTTGGCTGATCATTGACGATCTGGCTGAATCTATTGAACAATGGTCCCAGCAAATGCTGCAATTGTTCACTGTTCGCTCTCATCATGAACAGATTTCCGTTACTCTGGTTCTACACAATCTCTTTCATCAGAGCAAATGTATGCGAACACTTGCTTTGAACTGTACCTACTATATCATCTACAGAGTTGTTCGTGATTCTAGCTCGCTAATAACCCTCAATAAACAAATCTATCCAGGTGCCCCTAAATTTCTGCTCTCAGCATACAATCCGGCAACTAATAAACCCCACGGCTATATCCTATTGGATCTTAATCAAAATACATCCGAGGATTTGCGTGTAGTCACAGATATTTTCGACAATGAAATTACAGTATATCTCCCGGTGAACACTAAAAAGACCTATTAGTCGCTATCATGACACTGAAGAAACTACATGAAAATAGACATTTGCTTTCAGTTCTAAGCACTTCAAAACCTCCGCTTAGAAAAGCAATACTCAAACACGGTATTGACAATGATTTCATTAATCTAATATCTGAACTTTGTTTAAATTTGACCGAGGGTAATGTTCAAATGCCAGAAGTAGTTAAGCAACAGGCAAAGCAACATCGTTCCATTGTACGTACATTGGCCTCTAAAAAGAAAGGAAAGAATTTTAAAAGGAAACGACTTCTTCAGGCGGGCGGTAGCTTTTTCACACTTTTACTGCCAATAATTGCAGGACTTGTAAACAGTTTTCTCTAGATGGCAAAACCCTATAAATTGACTCCAATAGAACTCGCTCTCTCACCCGTCGAACACTTTGAGGACAATCTGAGTAAATTCCTCGACAATGAAACTATTGATGATGATAAAAAACTGATTTTACTTCAAGATGCACTTCGCCGAGTGGACAAACACTATCGATCAAAGCCCACTGCTGCTGGATTCCAAAAAAGAATCATCTTCTCAAGAGTCTGCTGCTGGAACACAATTAAAGAAGGATGAATTGGATTCAATTGTATTGAAAATTGGAAATCTAATGCCCCACTCATATCGTGAACAAAGTAAACGACTCCTAATCTATCTCTTGGAAAGTGATCAAATTCAAGTTGAGAGCAATGGGGAAAGGATTATAATTCAAGGCAAGAGCTATAATCTACTTGATTTAATGTATGACATGGTTACAAATCGTAAAGGACTATTATCATTTGACACTCGTCTATACAACTTTCTAAATACATTAAACTTCCCCAAAAGTCTTATTGGCAATAGACAAATTCTAAAAAAATTAAATGAACATGCATCATCATCATCAACATTAAAATATGAACTTGAAGAAGAAGAAGAAGAAGATTTTAAATCAATTTTGGAAAATACTAGCACACCACTGATAGCTAGACAAAAGCGAAGACGTATCAAGTCAACGTCACCACCACCAGCAGCCAGTATACAAAAGGGTAGCGGACGTTACACAACGTGTTTACGTTCAAAATGGCTGAAGTTCTGAAAGGTGTTTATGAAAATATTGGCGAGGCGGGGAGTTTAAGTTCCCCCACAACTCTTTCCAAAGTCACGGGTGTTCGCACTAAAAGTGTACAAGACTATCTACAAAATGAACCAAGTTACACTCTGCATAGAAATCATAGACTTCGTGCCAATCAATATCGAAAAACTAAAGCCTTTTACCCATTGCATATAATGCAAGCAGATCTCCTGACTCTAGATGAGCTTCAAAGACGTCACAATACACCGTACAAGTACATTCTACTTGCAATCAGTGTTTTTAGTCGCTATGCATATGCAATTCCATTGCGATCAAAGAGAGGTGTTGAAGTTGCTCAGGCCATTGAAAGTATTCTCGAAAAGGATTCATATAAAAAAATTCAAACGGATCGCGGTAGTGAATTTGTTAATCCTCATGTTGCAAAAGTACTAGAGAAATATAGTACACTGCTCTATCATAGTCACAGTTCTATAAAGGCTGCATTGGCCGAACGATTGATAAGAACCATTCGACTTTTAATTTCAAGATATTGTACATTGAAAAATACGCCGGCTTTTATTCATGATCTAGATAAAATCATGTTGATTTATAATCAACGACCTCATCGATCATTGTCCAACTCTACACCAACGGAAGTTCATCATTCGGATCATAATACAATTGACACCTTTCTTAAACAATATTCCAATGAATCAAAAGCCAAGAAGAAGAAAAATAAATTCAATGTTGGTGATACTGTTCGAATTAATAGAACAACTAATGTTTTTGAAAAGGGGAATTACTTGTGGTCCACTGAACTTTTTAAAGTGGCAAAAATCCTAGACACTAAACCCATAACTTATCGCCTGCGTGATACCAAAGATGAAGAGATTCTCGGTGGCTTTTATGACTATGAATTGCAAAAAGTTAACAATGCTAGTGAAATCTATCAAATTGAAAAGATATTAAAGACACGTACTCGCGGGGGTAAGAAACAGTTACTTGTTCGGTGGCTAGGATACAACTCTGATTTTGATTCTTGGATCGGTGTTGAAGATATTGACAATGCCCAATGATTTCTATGTAACTTTCATGTCCAACGTTTCCGATCCTCTCTACAATGACTTGAATACGACAAGTGATTTTTGGACAAAACTCTCCCCCGCCGTCAAATTTGACGGTGCATATGAAGTGGCTCTTGTCGACTGTATTCTCAAAAATACCTATGACATCCTGAGAAAGGATCGTAAATATGATATAAAAATTAGACCCTATGATTGGCCGCCACCACCAGGTGATCAAGAACAAATTCAAAAAATCAATTGGATGGATTATCCATATATTGAATTACCCTACGAGGAGCTCACCTGCATGAATGATTTATGTCGTACTATCAATAAAAGAATTTCTGCTCGTAAAAAAGGAGCTTTTCATTTCAACTATTCAAAGGAGGAGGGCAAGATCTACATTAGTTCACCTATTGCCAATGAAAAGATTATTCTCAATGATAACTTAAAGAACGTTCTTGGCTTTAAGCTCAATATAATCAATGGTAGAAGTGCTGGAAACACTAATTTCATTTTTGCTGACTACCCACCTGCCTTCTCCACGGACACTTGTATATTTCTCTACGCTTCATTTGTGGAAACATCTCGGGTTGGTAATTCAAATGTTCCCCTCCTACGAGTTCTTGAACGAAAAACCAATCAAGAACATGTTCATCACTACAATATAAAGCATCTTCAGTATATTCCCGTAAACACTTCCTATTTGGAACTCTGTCAGTTAACACTAAGAACTGAATTAGGTGATTCTCTAGCAATTTCAAAAGGCTTAGCAGTGATTACATGTCATTTTCGACCCATTGTCAACGACGGTACAATAACCTAAAAAATGAACAATAGAAGAATTCCATTTGTCTGTCCCGATATCGATTGTTATCTTGGTGCTTTGAGTCCACGTCAAATAGGCAATGGATTGGACTACTACAAGGGGCGTACTACAATGTCTGGCTATGGTCTTGGTAGCTGGTTTGCTAGGCTATTTCGTTCTGCACTACCCCTTGCCAGAAAATATCTTGTACCTGCTGCATCAAATTTTGCTGCCTCCACACTACAGGACTGGGGGTCGGGCAAGAATTTCAAGGAGAGTGTTAAGGAAAATATTAGATCTTCAGCAAGAGCTGTTGGTGAACAATTAAAATCTCGACAAAATGGGGAGGGATTGAAAAGGATGCGTTCACGTCATTCACTCATCAGTCTCCACCCAGGCAGGAAGCAAAGGACATCAACAAGGACTTTGAGAAATAAAACAACGAAGGCCAATAAGCAGCAGAAGAAGAAAAAGAAAAAGATTGTTAGATCAAAGAAGGATTTCTTCTCTTAAGATGACTTATCTCCCCCACAAGGAATCATATCCATCAATCAGTTCCTCATTGAATCTATTCAATGCTGAAAATGTTGATGTCAGCGTCAAGTATGGCTACTATGAACAATTTCACCCTCAACAACCCCTCTCGGAAAATATACACTTTCAAATATTTTCCAATGAAGACTATTTCATTGATTTGTCGTCAACATTTATTGATTTAAATGTTGTGGTGAAGAAAAAGTCAGATAATACAACTCCAAATGCCGGCGATGGTCTCTCCTATGAAAACTGTATTCTACACAACCTATTCAAACAAATTAATGTATTTATTAATGGAACATTGGTGAGCACTAGCAATAATTTATCCAACTATGCAAGCTACATACAATTTATGATGATGACGCCAAAGACGTACAAGGAGATGAGAGGACAATCATTGGGCTATGAATATCGAACAGGTGTTGATACTGACGGTGAGTTGACTACTGCAGTGACCCAGGAGTATCATCTAGTTGGAAAATTAAATCATGAGATATTCAATATATCCCAATGGCTACCCCCCAATGTCAAGATTGACATAAAGTTACAGATGGCCCCATCGAATTTCATTTTGAGAAAAACACTTCCTGCAGCACCCGATGCAAATGTTTTTATCACATCGGCAACTCTCCACGTTCGAAAACAACAAGTTATGAGCTCTGTTGTATTGGCAGTGGAAAAGCTAAGAGCCAATGGTAACAACATTAAACTTCTTGTCCCTCATACAATCACCAATCAACGTCACATTGCCACCGGCTCTCGTAGCTATAGCGATTCATCATTTATCAATGGAGAAATTCCATCAAAATTGGCTTTGGCCTTTGTGAAGAGTGGCAGTGCCGTTGGATCCTGGACTGAATCCCCCCATGATTTTAATTTTTTCGATCTATCTAGCCTTGTGTGCAAAGTGAATGGTATTCCACTGTACACTCTATCATTTGACAAAAAATGCTATAGAACTCTGTACGAGTTGACCATGCAATCCCTAGATCATGACTCTCAACTATTTGAAAATGGAATAACCGATTCAATGTTTTCAAAAAATCATGGAGTTATTGTTTTGGATTTGTCAGGCACGCAGGATATGACCATAGTACGAACAGGGAATGTACGTTTAGAGTGTACATTTGCCAATGCTCTGACTGAGAGTATCACACTAATATCACTGAGTCAATTTGAAACCTATTGGGAAATCACGCCCGACGGCAGTGTTCTACTAGACCTAGTACCATGAACACAAACCAAATAATCAATGTATTTAGTATGGATCCATACATGTCCCAGTACAAGTCCTATTGCATACCCTCGGACTTCATTGAAAAAATTCCAAGTGTTAACAATACCCTAATCATTGTTAATAGCAGTCCATCGACTTTGAAGACCGGTCATTGGCTATGCATCTTTCAAACAGCAAAGAATATTGAATTTTTTGATCCTCTTGGCCTATCGTATAAATTCTATGCTCCATACATCAGCAACTTTATTGAAAGCAGAGGGAAAACCATTATTCAAAATCAACGAAGAGTACAGGATTTAACGACTAAGACATGTGGCTTTCATGCACTACTCTTTTTCATGTTCAGATGTCGTGGCTACACCTACAAGCAGTTTCTCAACATCTACGTTGACTTACCTCAATTGAACGACTTTCTAGTGGAGAATATACTTACAAGTGTATTTAATATTGATTTTAGTGCCCTGAGAATAAAATGTTCTAAAGATGTATGTGAAATTGTTTATTAATAAAAAAAATTATATACATGATAAAACGACTTTTCTACTCTTTAGATTTCATCCACTACTAAGTATTTGTCGACAACAACTAGTGCAGGTAGATTATCTGAATTCACAGTGTACTGATCCTGATGTAGTGCAATGTCAGGGTCACATTTTCTACAGTAGAGTGTGACTTCACTCTTGTCATATCTCTTTGTATAGTCAATGATACTATTCTCATTCATTCTATAGAATTCACATGTTTCAATTTGCCTATTTGAAGCAATTTCATAAACAGTGTCCTCAAGTGTCGAATCACATTCCGTCACAGCCAAATAAAAATCAGTGGGTTTATAATCATAACACCCAGTGTCTTCACAACGATGACATAGAAACCATATTCTTTTGTTGTTCCAACAGTTGAATCGTTGACCCGGTTCCTCCTCCCAGAACAATCTAAAACCACGACGATACCAATCTCGTAGCAATAAACTAAAATCACGGTTAGGATTCTTTCCAATCATACCGGGATATGTACTCTCCCACTGATTACATTTATCATAATGACAATTGGAGCATAGGTGACCTCTAGGATGAGAGTCACACACCTCTTCAAGACAGGAATTACAACCTTTAATTTGTACAGCATATCCTCTATGCAATTTACACGGGTTGCATAATCTACACTTTTCATCATACTCCTCAATCATTGTGCAATTCTCACATGATGACCAGCTGCCCAGTGAGTACATACATAACGGACATGTATGGAACATTTTGTCATGTGTTGACATTCTCACTACCACAATGAAACTGAGCTAGCAACAAAAAAAAATTGTCTGAGAGAGAGAGAGAGGAGTAAATCATCCTTGAGCACCATCTTTCTTATGAAAAAAAAGTCCTAAATTTCTAAACTAATGTTTAAAAGCATATCCACAATATCATTTTGTCGTGTCGTGATCAATATATCAATAAATTGTGTAAATGCATTTGGACCACGATGTAGAAGCTTCATACAATAGTCTAATGATGGAGAATCAGTTTTCATTATATCGACAAGCATTCCTCGAGAAAATATCTTCCTTTGAATAGACAACTCTAGAAAATCATTGTCTAGAATTAAACGTTTTTCCATAAGAACTAGGTTCCTCATGATTCGATCTTTCTCGAATCTATCCATTTTTTTTTCTTTTTTTAGTCCTAACTCTCTCACGATCAACTTCAGACTAAACAGAATTTCTTTTTTCTACTCTAGAAAATATACGCTAGTCTACTATAGAAAGAAAAAATACCATTGATTTAGAAACAGTTTTATTGATCATAATTACAACAATAATAATATTCACTGATGCATTTTGTTCTCATCAATATATTTCGATAGGACATCTAATGCTGACCGAAGTTTATTTATATGGAGAATATTTACTTTTCCAGCAAAATACAGCTGCTCCTCCTGCTTAAATTTGCTTAATGACATCACGTATCTAGCATACATAGTGTCCCATTCAAGACATAGTCTACAGCCAGCAGTTATTCCCACAGCTACATTAGGTACTCGTATATCGTTGCTGCTGCTGCTGTCGGTTCCATCATTAATCTCCAATAGTGTAAATGCACCACTCATTTTTTTTTCTCCACTAATATCCTCTCAAATAAAAACTATTCTCTTTGAATTCAATTCTCTTACTAATATGAATTGTAAAGAAAACTATTCCTTTTATTCAAATCCTAATCACCAATCAAGTTATACTCGTTCCTCTTGGCAAAGGTGTAATGACCTGTAGAAATGTTTACCTATAGGACCGGTAGCATACTATACCTATCAGAAAAACCTGTTTGGTACGGAGGGGCCTTAGAAATATAAGGTAACATATTACTCATATAACAAAAATTCCGGTGTAGACACAACCCCCCAGGGCCGGGGGAGGCGTTGTGAGTTATGACCTGGGTGCATATATGGGTCTTATGGAAGGGATGCTCGTATTAACTTCAAAAGGACTCATTTGATTGGAAATTGAAAGTTCTAGTTCACTTTTAAGAGTCAAAACAGATTGGAGGGCACCTTGCTCTCCCTCCAAGCCCTTTTTTCCTCAAACCCATCCAATAAGAACTTTGAGATAGCCTTTTTTTAAATAGTTCAAAGACCATATAACGAAATCCCCGGGGTCGACCGAGCCCCCACAGGGCCCGAGGGCAGGCGTTGTAAGTTATGTCCTGGGTGAATATATGGTTCTTATTTAAGGGATACTCGTAAAAACTTCACAGGGGGCGTATTTGATTGGAAATTGAAAGTTCTAGTTCGTTTTTTAGAGTCAAAAGAGATTAGAGAGCAACTAGCCCCCCTCCCACGGCCTTTTTTCCCCAAATGCATCCAATAAAAATTGTAAGATAGCCATTAAGTTAAAAAGTGCTCAAAAGTCAGATAACAAAAACTCAGGTGTCGTCACAATCCCCCAGGGCCCGGGGTCAGGCGTTGTAAGTTATACCCTGAGGCATATATAGTTCTTATAAAAGGGATACTCGTATAAACTTCAGCGAGGGCTCATTTGATTGGAAATTGAAAGTTCGAGCTCACTTTTTAATAGTCAACAGAGGTCTGAGGGCAGCTCGCCCCCCCCCCCCACGACTTCGTTTTCCAAACCCATCCGATGAAAATTTTTAGATAAACATTTTGTTAAAGATAGTTCAAAGCAGAAGTGGCAGCAGTAGTAGTAGCGTTATGCGCAGATTCCATTTTGCTTAGTTCAACATTCCTCTTAACACGCCCTGAAAGTTCCGTCTTAATATTTTGTTCCTGAGAAATTGTTTACATATCCTTTTGGCAACCTGAATGTACATAATGCGTTTTGAATTAGTCATAATTCCTCATAAACATTTCTGAAAGTTCCATCTTAATACCATTAGCCTTTCTAGTTAGAACAACCGTAGTAGCGGTGTTAATAATAGTAGTATGCACATAGCATCTTTTAGTTAGTTCAAAATCTGCCCAAAAATATACACCGAAAGTTTCGACTTAATGCTTTAAGCTGCTCTTGAAATATTGCTGGTGACCTTTCTGACAATTTACAAGCTCATAGAGCGTTTTGATAGTACGTTGATTTTGAATTAAAATCAAGTTGCCATCAAGCCATGGCTAATCAAAGGCAGCGCTATAGCGTTGCCTATAGTAAAGGCCATGCGGCTCCAATGTTTTATCATTTATTATTTATTCCCCAGAGGCACTTTATATGGAAGGAGTCGTCGTAGAAACTTCAAAGGGGGCTCATTCGATTAGAAATTGAGAGTTCTAGTACCCTTTTTTAAGGGTCAAAGGTAATTGGAAGGCAACTAACACCCCTTCCACGCCCACCAGTTCCCCAAACACATCCAATCAAAATTTTGAGATAGCCATTTTGTTTAGTGTAGCTGATTTCCAGATAGAAATTATGTTTTTGAGGAGGAGAGTCCCCCACAGCCCTCAGGGTAAGGGTTGTAAGTTATGCCCTGGGGGCATACAAGGTTTGTATAGAAAGCTTTGTCGTAGAAACTTCAAAAAGGACTCATTCGATTGGAAATTCAAAGGGCTTGTGCCCGTTTTAATAGTAGAAAGTGATTGGAGGACAACTAACCCCCTTCTCCAAACCCACCTTTTCTTCAAACACATCCAATCAAAATTTTGAGATAGTCATTTTGTTCAACGTAGTTGAAAATTCAGGAAATTAGGTCTTTGAGGATAACAACCCCCCACAGCCCTCAGGGCAAGGGTTGCGAATTATGCCCTGGGGGTATATAAGGCTTTTATAGAAAGTTTTGTCGCTGAAACTTCAGAAAGGGTTCATTCGATTGGAAATTTAAATGGCAAGTTCCCTTTTTAATAGGAAATTCAAAGGACAAGTGCCCTTTTTAATAGTAGAAAGTGATTGAAGGGCAACTAACCCCCCTCTCACGCCCACCTTTTCTCCAAACACATCCAATCAAAATTTTGAGATAGCCCTTTTGTTCAACGTAGTTGAAAATTCGGGAAATTAGGTCTTTGAGGATAAAATCCCCCCACAGCCCTCAGGGCAAGGGTTGTAAATTATGCCCTGGGGGCATATAAGGTTTTTATATTCAGAAAGGACTCATTACATTGGAAATTTAAATGGTTAGTTCCCTTTTTAATAGTCGAAAGTGATTGGAAGGCAACTAACACCCCTTCCACGCCCACCATTTCCCCAAACACATCCAATCAAAATTTTGATATAGCCATTTTTTTCAACGTAGTTGAAAGTTCTGGAAATTATATCTTTGAGCAGGACAATCCCCCCCCCCAATTCTTCAGGGCAAGGGTTATAAGTTATGCCCTGGGGGCATATATGGTTCTTATGGAAGGAATGCTCGTAAAAACTTCAGAGAGGGCTCATTTGATTGGAAATTGAAAGTTCTAGTTCACCTTTTAAGCGTCAAAAGATATCGGAGGGTAACCAGCTTCCCCCTCCCCCCAAACCCTTTATTCCCAAATGCATCCGATAAAAATTTGGAGATAGCTATTTTGTTAAAAATAGTTCAAAGATCATATAACAAAAATTCCGGTGTCGACACGATCCCCCAGGGCCCGGCGGCAGGCGTTGAAAGTTATGCCCAGTGGGCATATATGGGTCTTATGGAAGGGATGCTCATATTAACTTCAAAGAGGGCTAATTTGATTGGAAATTGAAAGTTCTAGTTCACTTTTTAAGAGTCAAAAGAGATTGGAGGGCACCTAGCGAGGGCACCTAGAGATTGGATTTTCCAGTTCTTACAGCATTGAAAATGAAAATAAAAATTACAGTGAAAACTAAATCTTGAACTGAAGGATCTTTCAACAATCAATATCATTATATATCTAATATTGAATTTGATTTTGTTTATACTTTCCAAGATCATATAGTTTTCAGTAAAGCGCCAATGACGCAATAGGTTTTACGCTTCTGCAGTGAGAGGAGGTGATACCCAAACTCTTGTTTGTAGTTATTTTTATTCGATTCAAGCTTGACTTGCATGTTCAATTTAAGTTTCACTCGTTTTAAGATTTATTTATTCATTTACATTAACATCTATTGTATGTTTGCTCGCATTGACTGTTTATTTAATTCCTGTTCGTTTTAAGTTTCATTTATACTTCAATAACAAAATATTTTGTTTCGTTTTAAGCTTGATTTTTATATTCAATCTAAGCATTACTCGCTTTAAGATCTATTTACTCATTTATATTATTAGTTGTTGTATGTTTTTTCCTATGATTGTTTATTTAATTTCTGTTCGTTTTGGGTTTCATTTATTCTTTCAAACAGTTCGTGGTAACAAACAGTAAGTAAGGAGCGACCCGGCTCAATGGTAACCGAAACTCTAAAAAACGGAATTTTGATACCAATAGATACATCAAAGAATCAGATTTTAATTCTGATTTCAAATATATAAGTTTCATCAAGTTTAATCTTACCTATCAAAAGTTACGCGCCTGAGAAAATTTGGCTGATTTTCGAAAAAAGGGGGAAAGACCCCCTAAAAGTTATAGAACCTTAATGAAAATCACACCATCATATTCAGTGTATCAGAGAACCCTACTGTAGAGGTTTCAAGCTCCTATCTACAAAAATGTGGAATTTTCCATTTTTTGCCAGAAGAAAGATCACGGATGCGTGTTTATTTGTTTTTTTTTGTTTTTTTTTCTTTTCCCCAGGGGTGATCGTATCGACCCAGTGGTCCTAGAATATCATGGGAGGGCTCATTGGAACGGAAATTAAAAGTTCTAGTGCCCTTTTTAAGTGACCAAAAAAATAGAGGGCAACTAGGCCCCCTCCCACGCTCAGTTTTTTCCCAAAGTCACCCGATCAAAATTTTGAGATAGCCATTTTGTTCAGCATGGTCGAAAATATTATAACTATGTCTTTTAGGATGACTTAATCCGTCGAAGCCCCCAGGGAGAGGGCTGAAAGTTATGAACCTTACCCAATGTTAACATATAGTATTGGTTATTGGGACCCACAGTTCATATAATTATCCAGTATGATCATTCCCTATCTCACCTATTATAAAAACCCGGACCGGGGTGCGAGTGCTCCAGAGAACGTAGAAACATAAGCGGCGTCAGATCTTTTCACGGGTAGACAAGTCAGACGCGAAACAATCGGAAACAAGTGGAAACCCGCTATTAATAACTGCACGAAGAAGTGGGAGGAGCTTTTTGTTCGCACCGAGAACGAAGACCAGAAATGATCTGCGATAAGCTTACTGGATGAAATATATGAACTGTGTTGGGACCCGGCTCAATGGTAACCGAAACTCTAGAAAACGGTATTTTGATACAAATAGATACATCAAAAGAATCGGATTTTAATACTGATTTCGAATATATAAGCTTCATCAAGTTTAATCCTATCCATCAAAAGTTACGCGCCTGAGAAAATTTGGCTGATTTTCGAAAAAAGGGGGAAAGACCCCCTAAAAGTTATAGAACCTTAATGAAAATCACACCATCATATTCTGCGTATCAGAGAACCCTACTGTAGAGGTTTCAAGCTCCTATCTACAAAAATGTGGAATTTTGCATTTTTTTACAGAAGAAAGATCACGGGTGCGTGTTTATTTGTGGGTTTTTTTCCCAGGGGTGATCGTATCGACCCAGTGGTCCTAGAATATCTTGGGAGGGCTTATTGGAATGGCGATTAAAAGTTCTAGTGCCCTTTTTGAGTGACCAAAAAAATGGAGGGCAACTAGGCCCCCTCCCACGTTCATTTTTTTCCCAAAGTCACCTGATCAAAATTTTTAGATAGCCATTTTGTTCAGCATGTTCGAAAATATTATAAGTATGTCTTTTAGGATGACTTAATCCCCCGAAGTTCCCGGGAGGAGGGCTGAAAATTATGAACTTTACCCAATGTTAACATATAGTATTGGTTATTAGGAAGTATACAGTACAGACGTTTTCAGGGGAGATTTTTCCTGGTAGTGGGGGGGGAGGCGGTCGGGGGTTATGTGGGAGGATCTTTCCATGAAGGAAGTTTTCATGGGGGAAGGGACATTGCTATGAAGTGGACGCCGGACTTCCCAGCATTATTTAAAAAAAGATCAGAAATTAAATATAAAAAAAACAAGTTTTTCAACTGCAACAGCAGCAACATCAAAACTTTAAACAAACAGAAAATATTACATATATGATCGGGTTCACCCCCTAGTCAATACCTCACTCTTTAAGCCAAAGATTTTTTAGTACTTTCAGAAGACCTATTTATTCTAATTAACGGCCTTTGTGATTAAGCGGTCATTTTTAAAGAATTGGAACAAAATTCGAACTTCCGCTTAAAGAGCAAGGTATTGACTAGGGGACGAACCCCCTAATATACGTATTAAAAATATATGAATATAGAAGTTCGTTACGTAAGTTAATTCGTAAGTTACGTATATTTATTACTAATAAAAACGTTCGTAAATAAAACGAAACAAGTTTCGAGAAAGCCATTTAACCAAATAAAAGTAAATTAATATGAAAATTTTGGTTTAATTATTCATGTACTGTGAGCCAAGATCAAAACCAGCATTTATACAAAAACGTTCAAAAATTAAATAAAAAAAAAACAAGTTTTTTAACTGAAAGTAAGGAGCGACATTAAAACTTAAAACGAACAGAAATTATTCCGTATATGAAAGGGGCTGTCCCCTCCTCAACGCCTTGCTCTTTACGCTAACGTTTGACTTTCTCACAACTCTATTTTTTTTAAACAATAAAAAACTTTAGCATAAAGAGCGAGGCGTTGAGGAGGGGACAGCCCCTTTCATATACGGAATAATTTCTGTTCGTTTTAAGTTTTAATGTCGCTCCTTACTTTCAGTTAAAAAAACTTGTTTTCTTTATTTAATAATAGTAATTTCTGGTCATTTTGAGTTTGAATTGTAACAGGTATTTGTATCTGCTGAGCTTTAAGTTTAAAATGGCCTTTATTTTTCTTTGAAAAACTCATTTTTTCGGAAAACCTTTTTTAATTAATTGGAGAAAAAGCCAAGACAGATAGTCTGAGTGAGAGGCAAAGCTGGCATAAGCCTTTTTGAGGATTGTATAAAAATGATATCATTTTCAATTGTTGATAGATAGTCCATCATCCATCCATCCTTGGGCGGAACTAAGGTAAATAGTTATTGAACTAGTTCAACATCCCTCTAAACATTCCCTGACAGCTCCAAATTGAATGGCCTTAGCTTCAGTAGTAGCAATAGTTTTAGTAGAAGTAGTAGCACTAGTAGTAGTGTGCACATAGCTCCTCTTGTTTTGTGTTCAACATCCCCCTCCACACACGCTGAAAGTTTCAACTTAATACCCTAAACACTTCCTGGAACATTTCTGATCCGTCCTTTTGACAACCTGCATGAAAATAGTGTGTTTTTGTCTAGTTCAACATCCTCTCAAGATTCCCAGAAGCAGTAGTAGTAGTAGAAGTAGTAGATGTAGTAGTAGTAATAGCGATAATAGTGGTACTAGTAGTAGCAGTAGTAATAGTTGTAGTAGTAGTATTAGTAGTAGTAGAAGTAGTAGTAGTAATAATAATAGTAGTGATAGTAGTAGTAGTAGTGCTAGCAGTAGTAGTAGCAGCAGTTGTGATAATTAGTAGTAGTAGTAGTAATTGTCGTAGCAGTAATAGTCGTAGTAATAGCAGTAGTAGTAATAACAGTAGAAGTAGTAATATGCAGTGGCATTGAAATATTGCTTGCGGGTTAGTTTAACATCCCCACAACAAACCCTGTAAGTTTCAACTTCATACTCCCATCCATTCCTAAGATATTGCTGATACGCCTTTTTGATGAACTGCATGCAAACAGTGTGTTCTGACGTAGTTCAACCCCCTACCTCAATATTCCTTGATTTTCACCTTTATACCCTTTGCCTTAGTGGTAGCTGCCTCACTAGTAGTAGTAGCAGTAAAATTAGTAGCAATATGGTCAGTTGAAAATCCCTTTCACCATGCCCTAGGAGTCTCAACTTAATACCTCTAAGCAATCCCTAAGATATTGCTGGTACGCCCTTTTGACATTCTGCTTAAACATAGTGTGTTTTTATTTATCTTAACTTCCCCATCATTATTTCCTGAAATTCTCACTTAACTAGATTTATGTTTGGTTAATGATAGCTTGTTCAATTATAGTAATTTCTGTTGGATTTAAATTGGATTTATAATAGAAGGTATTTCGGCTAGTCTTAGGTTTAAATACAGCTCTTTACTTTTCTTTGGAAAACCTCATTACTCGACAACAGTTTTTTAGGTTAAAATTATTTAACCTAAAATAAATTTGTTTTAATCATTTAACCGAAAATAGTTTTTTAGATAAATTGTAAGCCTGAATATTTCGGCTTCATATCCAGAAGCCTTTACCAAGAGAAAAAAGCTTGTAAAAAAAGAACAGCTTAATAAAATATAAAAAAAAAGATTAGAGAAAAGAAAACACACACAAGCTAAACAAAAAAAGAAGAATAACAAAAGAAACTCAAATCTAAACCAAGTCCAATCTATAACCCAAATCTTGAGCGAGATATCAGCTATAGCTATAATAGCCATAGCGACTAGTGAGAGGGGGAGGAGGTGTCCTGTGAAGTTAAAATGTGATTATATTGTAACTTTCCGAATAGTATATCTAAGCATTTATTTATCATTAAACTATTACAACCTAATAAAACTTTAGTTTCTTAAAGAAATACAGTGGCATGGATTATGTTGAAAGATGGGACTGTTGTTCCTTTTGTGCTGCCATTTTATTGCCTACCATGCAGGAGCACAACTAACGGGGAGAGGGGGACTCCCCAAAAAATTCAAGGCATCGGCACGCAATGCCAACACCTTGGAACTTCGGACTTCTTTGGCGTCTAGATTTGGCTTATGTGTCCAAATTTTTTGGCACACTGGACGTTTTTGTCGGCACATTCTTTATATCCCCCCTCCAAAACAAACTCAAAACCATAGCGTCAACCCCTGCTACTGTGAACGTGGTAATGGGCAAGACTTAGTCCACCCACAATTGCACCTAGCGGGCAGGGACGCCCATAAGCTGAATTTTAGAGGGGGGCTTACCTGGTCCAATCAGCATTTCCAATGTTGTATAATAGAAATCTCAAAACAAAAAATATAAAAATAAAACGCAACGTCATTCAGCCAAGGGGGGGGGGCTGGTACCCCCTCTCACCCCCCCCCCCCTTATGGGTGCCCATGTAAGCTTTGAAATAGGATTATTCTTCAGTTTTTTTTAACATAACTTTAGCAGAAAGCATACTTCTAAGCATTGAACAACCATTGGGAAACTATTAGTTAATGAAGAACACTTGCTACTCTCCCCCTAAAATCCACGCTCGGCAAGTCCTCGTTTTCAGGACTTAGTCAAACGATTTTGATCCTGGGCACCCCAATATTCATTCTAGCTTTGAGATTATTGCACAATGACTTTCTAACGAGTTAGTGATTCGGGAAAAAATTGATTTAGTTAAATTCCAGCTACAGCAAAATAGAAATTGCCAAACAAGCTAGCAATTGCCCAATAGCTGCTTAGTGTTTGCACTATATAATGCCAATGTGTGATTTCATTTATAGGTCTAAAATGCGCAGTGACAACAAGTTTATGGATGGCAATATATGATGTAATGAATGTCAGCGTATAGTTGGCTGTCAATCTGTGACAGATTCATCGTGCTCTCTTAAAAATAGAGAGATTATTTGCAGTCTTAATGTAGTCGTCATGAGATTGAAAGTAAACGATGTTTGCATTCTGCTTCATGCTAACTATAACAACGTGATTTAAACACACTGAATTCGGATTAATTGCCTGACCTCTCAACAGTCCTAGGCTAGGTAAGCATCGAAAATTCCGTAGATTCTTAAAAGACCCCCCTCCCCCCATAAGAATGCATAAATAACATAAGAAAAGTTTTAGATTTTCTCATAAAATAAATAGCATTATTAGAAAACTCTTGAGGTGGAAAACTTGTTATTTTTATAGATCTATAAAAAAATTTCCGGAAATCAATTTCCTAACTTAATTTAATATCTTCTGACAAAGGCTGTATGTCATTGATGGGAAACAAACATCTATTGCTCTAGTAAGAGATTTTGATTGATATTTATTCAGAACTGATTATTCTTGTCTGTTCAAGATGTCGTCAGAAACTCATTGAGATGAGAATAGAGGTTGTATAAAAACAATATGTAATACGGTGAATAATCGCAGTCGGCGACCAACAGCAAGGTGGAAAAGATCTAAACATACCGGTGAACTTTCTAGGAACTATTTTCATCTTTCATACTATCTTAAGGTAGGTCTGACGATAATATACATGCAATTTTGTTTAAAGGTATCTTAAGGTATACACGCTTTCTCAATGTACAAAGCTCAAGTTCATGTCTTAAAACATTTATCAAACCCAAATATGCATTTCGAATATTTTCCAAGTTAAAGAAAAAAAAGAACTGCAACCACAGCCTTATTCCCAGGCAAAAGAGATAGAAAATGCCTTTCAAGTCACTCTACAGAAGCTCTATTTTCAACTAAAATCATTTTTGAACGCATCACATAGCAATCAAAATCTAAGCTTTTAAAAAATAAACCATTATGTTAAGTTATGTGTAATAAATAGAATTTCCGAGAGTTTTAGTGAAAATGGTAATAAAATCGAGGACCCAGACCCGGAGATGGTTTTGTGAAAAGAAAATATTATAAAATAATTCAGGAGCTACCTAAAAAGGTCACTTTTTTGTTAAGGGTGTTTTTGATAAGAGCAACAGAGTGGCCAACTGGTTACACTTTAAACGTTTCTAGACTATTAATTTTTTTGTGGGGGGGGGGAGGGTTGAAGAGCCACCTTGTGTTCTGACTCAAGTGTACACCAGCGTATTAATGTGCATTTCGACTTCAAGAGTAATTCTTTATGTATTTGAAACGACAATATATTTCTGTGGCTTATAACAACCATTCTTAAGATATTTTACTATTTATGTGTTTAAAATTTGGATGGATCCCGCATACATGACTTTTTCTAAGAAAAAAAAATTCTTGAAATAAATAAAGCCTTACATTAAAGTAACGATAAATTATCATTTTAAATTTTGGCTTGTTTTCAGTTTTTTGTGTTAATTATGTACGGAAAAATTAGGATAATTCTTAAGGTCAGTGGTAAATATCAGGTTCTCGTATTTCGTGGAATATTGATAGTAAGCGATGTTCAGTTAACCACCTATTTATGCAGTCAAACCCCTCCCCAAAGTACAAAGCTTAGTCACTAATTTTGGCAGAACGTCTTCTTGTTTTTATCGCTGTCCTACTCCCATTTGTAGGAGGACTGAACTAATTTGCTAGGGGTATAAATGTGTCCTACAAGACAAAGCGTTGTAGAAACGCGCTACAAAAAAATTTTGGTTAGTAAAGACTTAAAATTACGTATGAATATCCGTTTTTATATTTTAAATTCCAACCGTTCATACTAAGTTTGATTTCAGTCTATAAAATATTGCAAAATTTCAAATTATGGGTATATTTATTAAATGGGCTATTTACAAGGTTCATGAAACTATTTTTATGCCAATATCGGCCGTTTTTGATAAAATAAAGGTCCGCTGTGGTTCTGTTGCAAGTCATTTTTTTCATATACAGCTTAATTACTGATCTCCTTCACAATGTTCCCTTTGGTCTGCCACTCACTCCCGCCAACGGCTTTACCAATATCCGAAGCAGGGACAAAATAGTTCTTATAAGATGGCTCGTAGTAGCCCTGTCGTATTCTTCATTGTGTCTTCTTTGGGATAAAATCGGGTCTTTAGTTTATGAATTTTCAACTTACGAAAAAGTCAGAGGCTAGAAGAAGCTATGTTACAAAAGTATGGAGACTGCTGAGAGATGAGTGTATTAAGTTTTGCGTAGAAACAATGTATCAAATGCATGAATGCGTGGGTGCGTTATTAAGATGGAGCTGCCATTTGCCGGCTTGTCCACGGGCCGGGTTTGCTATAGTAACTTCTTAGTACTTCCATCTTGGCTATACCTATGTTCAAAACAATTTAAACAGCTAAATTACAAGGAAAAAATTTGGGGGGTAAATGTTTGAGCTTATTATCTCTGTTTTATAAAACTATTTGTGTCCTGCTCCAGAATAAGTAACACAATATGTTAAGATCGTTTCTTCACAGATGCATGCAGCTGCCATAGTCGTAACTCTTCTTGCTACTTATGCCACAACAGGGTGTACCTACGAAATTGACTCTGACCGAGAAATTATGGCAGAGTTAGCATCGCGAGATAACGACATCATGGCTTACCACCGACCGATTTCACCAAGGTTCCGTGTTCCAATGGAAAAGAGAAGCATGCGATTATGCGGAAGATATCTTGTAGATGCTTTGAAAATGATCTGCAAGGGTTCTTACGCTGGCCCAGGGAAGCGAAGCGTTCGCTGTAAGTTCGTTTTCTAACTTTTAGTTAAATAACAAAATTGACTGTTTTGTCTTATTTCTTAGCCTTTTTAGCCTAAAGAAGATAGCATTACAGTATTACCACCTTGCATTATTTTCAACACCTCAACTTCTCCACACTCGTCGCGTGCTTATATATTTCTTCAAAGATGTTATTAGCTACTAAATTTCCTTTTGATTCCTTCTCATCTCTTCGCTCAGTTAAGTTTTGCATGAACATCAGCACTAATATTTCCTACAAAATTTGTTATTTCAACTTTCTCCGTGAACATCGTGCCTAGCCATATAAGCGTCTAGCTCTGTCTTTTACAATTAAGTATCTTTCCTTACTCTATTGCTTTATTCCAACTGTTCTTCTTTCAAATTAAAAAAAAGAAAAAAAAACAAAACAATTGGCTAAACAAGACTTAAGCAATGTATTTAGTTTTTTGTTAAGTGGAAATAACACCCGTGCCTTCTAGAGGGTTTGAAAGGTGATAACATCAACCTTATTTCCGACAATTACTGTCCGTTTTAGGTTCCATGTCTCTGTTCAAAATAGTGTTGTTTGTTTTATATTTGACATTTTATTATAAGCCAATTTTTGTTCGTCTTAAGTTCTATTCAAAAAAAAAAAATAAATGAGGGAAAATATTAGTCGGTGAGAAACTGGAAAATAATGCAAATATTTTGGCCAATATTCTCCAATTTCAGTCAATATTTCCACTCAGCCTTCCTCAGTTTCAAAAGAAGAAAAATGTAAAACGAAATAAATATACAAAATGAAACAACGCCACTACCAAAATTCGGGTTTGTTTTACCTATCCTCTTCTAGTTCTAAATTGAACTGAAGATTAGAATCACAAGCGCTCAACTGTGGTAAGACCTAATCCGGTGAAGTCCCCCCATGATCACAAGCAGAAATAACAGCACCTACAATATAACCCTGGGGCTGATGCCTCAGAAGAAAAGTAATGAAAACTGCTATCTATATAAAATTCCATACAAAAAGTGGCTAAAAACGGTGACATGGATATAACCATACCAAACCCATAGTTTTAATGAAGAGCTAGTTTCTATTTTTGAACTGTAACACTTCATAGATATTGACATAAGAAACTGGGACAAATTTGGGTTTTTGGTGGTATTTCAGGGAGCACTTCAAGTAATTTTTAAAATGTGAGACTGCTCTTCAAAGATAACTAGAAGAAAAAACTCACTCAAAACTGATTAAAAGACTTCAGATATCGGCTGTAATATGCGTCTTGTTTGCATTTTTAACAATATTTCTTTATATCGCAAATACAGAAATCATTTATTCAATCAAACTTTGTCTCACCTGCAAATAATTGGAAAGATACGCTAAATTTAAGAGAATTGCAAAATTTAGGTCACATGACACCCTTCAAATCCCCCCAAAGTGTTTTCTGCTATTGTAAACCAATCTCTTTTAATCTCCTTTTTTCGCTTTCAAACAGTTCGTGGTAACGAACTGTAAGTAAGGAGCGACCGGGCTCAATGGTAACCGAAACTCTAGAAAACGGTATTTTGATACAAATAGATACATCAAAAGAATCAGATTTTAATGCTGATTTCAAATATATACGTTTCATCAAGTTTAATTCTACCCAACAAAAGTTAGGCGCCTGAGAAAATTTGGCTGATTTTCGAAAAAAGGAGGAAAGACCCCCTAAAAGTTATAGAACCTTAATGAAAATCACACCATCATATTCAGCGTATCAGAGAACCCTACTGTAGAGGTTTCAAGCTCCCATCTACAAAAATGTGGAATTTTGCATTTTTTGCCAGAAGAAAGATCACGGGTGCGTGTTTATTTGTTTTTTTTCCCCAGGGGTGATCATATCGACCCAGTTGTCCTAGAATATCGTGGGAGGGCTCATTGGAATGGAAATTAAAAGTTCTAGTGCCCTTTTTAAGTGACCAAAAAAATGAAGGGCAACTAGGCCCCCTCCCACGCTCATTTTTTTCCCAAAGTCACCTGATCAACATTTTGAGATAGCAATTTTGTTCAGCATGTTCGAAAATATAATAAGTATGTCTTTTAGGATGACTTAATCCCCCGAAGTTCCCGGGGGGAGGGCTGAAAGTTATGAACTTTACCCAATGTTAACATATAGTATAGGTTATTTGGAAGTATACAGACGTTTTCAGGGGAGATTTTTCCTGGTAGGGGGGGGGGGGTCGGGGGTTATGTGGGAGGATGTTTCCATGAAGGAAGTTTTCATTGGGGAAGGGACATTGCTATGAAGGGGACACCGGACTTCCCAGCATTATTTAAAAAAGATCAGAAATTTAATATAAAAAAAACAAGTATTTCAACTGCAATAGCAGCAACATCGAAACTTTGAACGAACAGAAAATATTACATATATGATTGGGTTCACCCCGTAGTCAATACCTCGCTCTTTAAGCCAAAGATTTTTTAGTACTTTCATAAGAGCTATTTATTCTAATTAACGGCCTTTGTGATTAAGCGGTCATTTTTAAAGAATTGGAACAAAATTCGAACTTTCGCTTAAAGAGCAAGGTATTGACTAGGGGGCGAACCCCTAATAAACAAATTAAAAATATATGAATATAGAAGTTCATTACGTAAGTTAATTCGTAAGTTACGTATATTTATTACTAATAAAAACGTTCGTAAATAAAATTAAACAAGTTTCGAGAAAGCCATTTAACTAAATAAAAGTAAATTAATATGAAAATTTTGTTTTAATTATTCATGTACGGTGAGCCAAGATCAAAGCCTGCATTTATTCAAAAACGTTCAAAAATTAAATAAAAAAAACAAGTTTTTTAAACTGAAAGTAAGGAGCGACATTAAAACTTAAAACGAACAGAAATTATTCCGTATATGAAAGGGACTGTCCCCTCCTCAACGCCTCGCTCTTTACGCTAAAGTTTGACTGTCTCACAACTTTATTTTTTAAAACAATAAAAACTTTAGCGTAAAGAGCGAGGCGCTGAGGAGGGGACAGTCTCTTTCATATGCGGAATAATTTCTGTTCGTTTTAAGTTTTAATGTCGCTCCTTACTTTCAGTTTGAAAAACTTGTTTTTTTTATTTAATCCTTAAAAGTAAGCATATTCTTGTGAAACCTGAAAATCTTTATTTACACTTTACGTTCTTTCCCCATATGGCACAAATTTATCTAACAACCTAATTTTTCTCTTATTAAACGTATGAGCAGTAGGCCTAAAGCTCAAATGGCCGTATTTCTTCAAGTATTTTATTTTTTCTTAGAGAATATTTATACCGTATTTTTCTTGTTACAGCTACCGACAGCGAAGAACCATCTTTTTCAAACTTTATCTCAAACATCAACAATGAAGAAGCAAATACATCTATGAGCCCACGAGTACGACGTGGCATAGTTGATGATTGTTGCAAACGATATTGCACTTATTCCGAATTATCTTCCTACTGCTATGGCAAATGAGTTAAATTCCTAGTCCTTAGATTAAACTTTTTCTTCCAATTTTAAACAAGAGTCAGTGTCTGGTATTCAGCGGAACTGTGATTATTTTTGTTATTTGAACACATGATTTCATTACAATATTAAGCAACGATAAATCTTATTGTTTGTTTTAGTCAGATAGAAAATTGGAATTCGGGCTCATACTGGCATTATATAAACCAGGAGTTTACTAGTAGCAGCCCAACTTTTTAAAAAGAAATGAATTTATGTTCTAGGTAACAATAACTGCTTAAGCAATTTCTCAGTTGAACGCTAACAACGCTCATCCATACATGGTTACATACCGTTGTTGAATAACGGAATTATTTTTTAAGTAAGTATCCAGTGGGAGAACGACTTTAGGGGAGGACCTTAAGCCGCCCACTTTTTATATGAAAGTCCAGAAAATGATTTATTGAGAGGATAATTAGTATATATCATACGTGAAACTTTTGGTTAAAACGTAAGAGCAGCCAATCCTCTCGCATTATTTATTTTATGTTTAGTTTTAGGTTTTAACGTTACTCTTTACTTCCACTTGAAACAAAGTCATTTTTCTATTGATATAACATCGTGTAAAAGGCAATATCAAACTGAGTAAGGAGGAATTATTCAGCTGAATTTTTAGTGGGGAGGAATTTCCCCGTATTATTTGAAAAACGATCAGAAATTTAATATACAAAAAAAGGTTTTTTAAACGGAAAGTAAGGAACAACATTAAAATTCAAAACGAACAGATATAATTCTGTATGTGAGGGCGGGCTGCCCCCACCTAAATTCCTCACGTTTTGCACTAAAGTTTGAATTTTTATCCCAATTCTTTAAGAATGAATCCTGAAACACGAGGGTCGTTTGATTGGAATAAAAATCATTTTTCAAATGCTTAAAAACTTTAGCGTAAAGAACGAGGGATTGACGAGGAGGCCCCTTTTATATCCCGAATGCTTTCTGTTCGTTTTTAGGTTTTAGTGTTGCTCCTTAGTTTCAGTTAAAAAAAAAACGTATTTTAAAATTTAAGAAACATACCAGGAGCAGAGTCTTACGACAGGCATAAGAAAAAGTAACATGTACTCTCTTGTGAGGATCTAAAAAATACTGACTTCACAACTGAGAAATAGTCGCTTTGTATAACGACTGCAGATACCCGTTGCAAGTCACACGATTGCTTTCAGAGCGGAGAGTTACTGACTTTAGCCATATATATATATATATATATATATATATATATATATATATATATATATATATATATATATATATATATATTATATATATATATATATATATATATATATATATATATATATATATATATATATATATATATATAAATATATATATATATATATATATATATATATATATATATATATATATATAAATATATATTTATATATATATATATATATATACATATATATATATATATATATATATATATATATATATATATATATATATATATATATATATATATATATATATATATATATATTTATATATATATATATATATATATATATATATATATATATATATATATATATATATATATATATATATATATATATATATATATATATATATATATATATATATATATATATATATATATATATATATATATATATTGGTATAATTTCATCTCCAGTTAAAAGGGTTTGTGTTGTATGATAAATCTCTCTAATAAAGGTAATTTTTTTCACGCTTGATTATAATTAAAAAAAAAATTGTCAGAAGAAGAAATTTTTTACCCTTTTGCCCCTTCCCTAACTGTAAAAGACTAAAGCTTATTGCGTCATTTGCGTTTTATTGAAAACTATAGGCCTATGTATCTTGAACACAATAATATTGTTTTTATAAAAATCGACGAAAAATAAACATAAAACTACTAGAATAATCAAGATGACTGGAAAGAACTAATGAAAATAAACTGAATATGAGATATAAAATAATATTAATTCATGGACAGTCAGAAATTCAAAATTTAATTTTACTATTATTATTTTTTTTTTTTCAATGTTCACATACAAAAAAAAATAATTGTAGCGTATTTCGTTTCCATCAAAGCATAAATGACGCAACAACCTTTAGTCTTTTACGGTTAAGGAATGGGGGAAAGGGCAGTAGCCAAACTACTTTTTGTGGTAATTTTTGTTCGTTTTATGTATGACTAGAACATTTAATTTAGTTTTTATTCGTTTTAAAATTTATTTATTCGTTTTGGGTTTCATTTATTCTTTAATAGTAATTTTTGGTCGTTTTGAGTTGTAATTATCATAGGAATTTATTTATGCTGGTCTTTAGTTTAATATAGCTCTTTACTTTTCTTTGAAAAACTTTCTTTGGAAGTTGTTTTAATTGATCACTAATTATTTTAACAATTAAGTCGCTGCGTTCACGATCTTGCCTGAGGAGCGTGTATCCCTGTATGGCAACCTCATTGCTCTATATCGTACAGTTCGTGGTAACGAATTATAAGTAAGGAGCGACCCGGCTCCATAGTAACCAAAACTCTAAAAAACGGTAACAACTCTAAAAAATTTTGATAACAGTAGATAAATCAAAAGAATCGGATTTTCCTTCTGATTTCAAATACACAATTTCCATCAAGCTTAGTCTTACCAATCAAAAGTTACGAACCTGAGAAAATTTGCCTTATTTTCGAAAAAAGGGGGAAACATCCCCTAAAAGTCATATAATCTTAATGAAAATCACACTACCAGATTCAGTAGGAAGTACGGAATTTTTTTTTTTTTTTTTTTAATAAAAGTGAGTTGAATTGATTCTTGGAGCCACAGCGTAGATGTAACTTTCAGGGCAGCTAGAATGAATCAAGAAGAGCTAGTCAAGGGACATAAACTTTGTAAATGCGGTTATATTGATAGAGCAAAAACAAAATTCTATGCTAATCTGCTTTTAAGTTTCAGGTCATGATCGGGGTGCTGCCATTTCATCTAACCGTCACAAGCACTAAACGACATTTCGTCGACAAGGAAAATCTGTCAGAACCACTAACCGTCAGAACGTCGACAGTCATAACATCGACAAAAAATGTATAAGTTTATATAATAGTAATAAGTATATAATAGTTTAGAAACAAATTTTGGCTATATATTAGTACATCAGGGGGGTGGGGTAAAGCATAGCATATATTAAATGCGTAACCTAGCCTAACCTAGGTACCTTTTCCCCTCTAAACCCCCAAAAAATTAAAATTATGACAGATTTTGTCGATGTCCTGACGTGTCGATGTTATGACTGTCGACGTTCTGACGGGTAGCGAATGTGATTGTCGATTAAATGACGTGTCGATGTTGTGACTGTCGACGTCCTGACGGTTATTGGTTCTGAGGGATTTTTTGTCGATGTTATGACGGATTTTTCGATGTCCTGACGGTAGTGGTCCTGACGCCTTCCCGTCATGATCATATCTCAATTAAAGTTTAAAGCCCTAGAAACCTCATTTGGGAACAAATCTGGCAGCTTTGATTCTTGATATCCTACTTTTAATTATCTTTTATACAACAAAACAGAAACCTTTTTAAAAATTAATTTTAAAAAAAATCCGAAAAATATGTTTTTCAAAGAAAAGTAAAGGCCATTTTAAACTTAAGCTCAGCACACAAATACCTGTTAAAATCAAACTCAAAACGATCAGAAATCACTATTAAAGAATAAATGAAACCCAAAACGAACAGAAATTAAATAAACAATCATAGGAAAAAACTTACAACAAGTAATAATATAAATGAATAAATAGATCTTGAAGCAAGTAATGCTTAGATTGAATATGAAAATCAAGCTTAAAACGAAAAACAAAGTATTTTGCTATTGAAGTATAAATGAAACTTAAAACGAACAGAAATTAAATAAAAAATCAATGTGAACAAACATGCAATAGACATTAATGTAAATGAATAACTAAATCTTAAAACGAGTGAAACTTAAATTGAATATTCAAATCAAGCTTGAAACGAACAAAAATCACTACAAACAAGAGTTTGGGTATCGCCTCCTTCTCTCACTGTAAAAGTCTAAAAGCTACTGCGTCATTGGCGCTCTACTGAAAACCAATTTTATTACAAATATTTTCTTTTGTACTTAATATTGAAAATAAACGTTAAAATTATAGTAAAATTTTGAACTGATGAGCTTTCAGCAATTAATACCATTATAAATCAAATATTCAGTTTAATTTATTAGCTCTTTTAAAGTTGTTCAAGACGAATATAGTTTCACTACAAACAAGAATTTAGATACTGCTCCCTTCCTTAACTGTAAATAAAAACCAAAAGCCTACTGCGTCATTGGCGCTTCACTGAAAACGAATTACATTACAAATACTTTCTTTTCCAGTTCTTTCAGCACTGTAAATACAAATAAAATTAGAGTGAAATAAATTATTGAACTGATGGATCTTTCAACAACTAATATCATTATATATCAAATATTCAATTTGATGTTGTTTATACTATCCAACACTGTTCAAGACGCATATAGTTTTCAGTAAAGCGCCAATGACGCAGTAGGCTTTAGACTTTTACAGTGAGAGAACGAGGCGATACCCAAACTCTTGTTTGAGTGATTTTTGCTCGTTTCAAGCTTGATTTGCATATTCAATTTAAGTTTCACTCGTGTTAAGATTTATTTATTCATTTACGTTAATATCTATTGCATGTTTGTTTGCATTGATTATTTATTTAATTACTGTTCGTTTTAAGTTTCATTTATACTTCAATAGAAAAATTTTTTTTCGTTTTAAGCTTGATTTTCATATTCAATCTAAGCATTACTCGCTTTAAGATCTATTTATTCATTTATATTATTACTTGTTGTAAGTTTTTTCCTATGATTGTTTATTTAATTTCTGTTCGTTTTGGGTTTCATTTATTCTTTAATAGTGATTTCTGATCGTTTTGAGTTTGAATTTTAACAGGTATTTGTATCTGCTGAGCTGAAGTTTAAAATGGCCTTTACTTTTCTTTGAAAAACTTATTTTTCGGAAAGTTTTTTTAAATTATTTTTTGTTCGTTTTTGATTGCAAAAAGTTTAAAGTTTTTAAAAATTCCTTATTTCAAAATCAAACTTTAAAAAAATTAAATCTTCATCAAAGTATCAAAACTGGTATCAAAGTGAAAAAAAGTTTGCCCCCTTTGAAGTTTATACAACGGCCCCTTCTATATGAAGGGCGTCTGGAAAAAAAAAATGAGTGTGGGGGGGAGGCTAGCTGCCCTCGGATCACTTTTTACTCTTAAAAAGTGAGTTATAACTTTCAATTTCCAATCAAATCAGCCCTCTATGAAGTTTATACGAGCATCCCTTCGATAACAACCATATATACCCCCAGGGGATAACTTACAATGCCTACCCTCAGGCCCTGGGGGGGCTGTGTCGACACCGGAGTTTTTGTTATCTGGACTTTGAACCATTTTTAACAAAATGTCTACCTCAAAATTTTTATCTGATGCCATTAGGGCGTGGAGGAGGCGGGGAGGGGGGGGCTAGTTGCCCTCTAATATCTTTTGACTCTTAAAAAGTGAACGAGAGCTTTCAATTTCCAATCAAATGAACCTTCTCCGAAGTTTAAACAAGCATCCCTTCCATCAAAACGTTATATGCCCCAAGAACATTACTTACAACAACTGCCTCCGGGCCATTGGGGGTTCCGTCGACACAGGAGTTTTTCTTATTTGACCTTTGAATTATTTTTAATGAAATGGCTATTTTAAAAACTTTATCGGATAGGCTTGGGGAAAAAAAGAGTGTGTGGGGGGGCTAGTTACCCTTGATATCTGTTGACTCTTAAAAAGTGAACTAGAACTTTCAATTTCCAATCAAATGAGCCCTCTGTGAAGTTTATACGAGCATCCTTTTCATAAGAACCATACACGCCCCCGGGACAACACTTACAACGCCTACCCCCTGGGCCCGGGGGATGTGTTGACACCGGAGTTTTTGTTATCTAATTTTTGAACAATGTTTAAAAAACTGGCTATCTCAAAATTTGTAGCGGATGGGTTTTGGAAAAAAAGGGCATGGGTGGGGCTAGTTACCCTTAAATCTCTCGAATCTTAAAAAGTGAACTAGAACTTTCAATTTCCAATCAAATGAGCCCTCTATGAAGTTTATACGAGCATCCCTTTCATAAGAACCATACATGCCCTTAGGGCACAACTTAGAACGCCTTCTCCCGTTTTTGTTACCTGACTTTTGAAATTTTTTTAACTTAATGGCTATCTCAAAATTTTTATCGGATGCATTCGGGAAAAAAGGGGCGTGGGAGGGGGGGCTAGTTGCCCTCCAATCTCTTTTGACTCTCTAAAATTGAACTAGAACTTTCAATTTCCAAACAAATTAGCCCTCTCTGAAGTTTTAACGAGCATCCCTTCCATAAGAACGGTATATTCCCCCAGGACATAACTTTCAACGCCTGCCTTCGGGCCATGGGAGGCTGTGTCGACCCCGGAGTTTTTGTTATATGGTCTTAGAACTATTTTTTTAAAAATGGCTATCTCAAAGTTCTTATCAGATAGGTTTGAGAAAAAAGGGCGTGGAGGGGGGGGGGTAGGTGCCCTCCAATATCTTTTGACTCTTAAAAAGTGAACTAGAACTTTCAATTTCCAATCAAATGAGCCCTCTTTGAAGTTTATACGAGCATCCCTTCCATAAGAACCAGATATGCCCCCAGGGCATAACTTACAACAACTGCCCTCGGGCCCTGGGGGGTTGTGTCGACACCGGAGTTTTTGTTATATGAACTTTTTTGCAACAAAATAACCATCCCGAATTTTTTATCGGATGAATTCGGGAAAAAAGGGCGTGGGGGGTTGGTTACCCTTCAACATCTTTCGACGCTTAAAAAGTGAACTAGAACATTCAATTTCCAATCAAATAAGCCCTCTATGAAGTTTATACGAGCATTCCTTCCACAAGAACCATATATGCCCCCAGGGCATAACTTATAACCCTTGCCCTGAAGACCATGGGGGGGGAGGGAGTGTCATGCTCAAAGATATAATTTCCATAACTTTCAACTACGTTGAACAAAATGGCTATCTCAAAAGTTTGATTGGATGTGTTTGGGGTAATAGTGGGCGTGGAAGGGGTGTTAGTTGCCTTCCAATCACTTTCGACTATTAAAAAGGACACTAGCCATTTAAATTTCCAATCGAATGAGCCCTTTTACTGAAAAAAATACAAATGAATGTAAACTGTCAGTTTAATATACATATACTGATATTTAGTAATCAAAATGTTGATATTATTTGATTTATTAAAGCTATAAAAGTAAAAACATTCATAATTTTTTTCAGCAAAGTGAAAATTATGTTCTGGCCTTGGGAAGGCATAGGGGTTTTGAGCCCTACTCATGCTAATTTCTGTTCGAACAAATATAATACAATAAGATTCTTATTATAAAGCAGTGGATCAATATTTGTCTATATTCAGGGCTGTAATAGAATTGGGGTTAGGACGGCTTCAGCCCTAAAGAAGGCGAACAATTATGCAGATTTTCAATTCACTGGAACGACATTTCCCCTCCCCATCCACCCAAACTTCTACAATAAAACTACTATAAAGATTTGTTCCATAAAAATATTGTTATTCAGAAATTCGTCCAGAATATTCTTACTTTGTCCGAAGTTTAGATAGCGGGCAAAAATCTTAATTCTTAAGCAAAAACACCGAAAAAAAAACTTTTCAAAAATCCCACTTATTAACTAATGCATAAGGTAAATCAATTGAAAACGGACAAAAATTAATTTAAAACAACTTTTCCAAAAAGAAGTTTCTCAAAGAGAAGTAAAGAAGTATATTAAAACCAAAGACACCCTGGAATAAAGGCATTTGATAATTCAAACTTGAAACAAAGAGAAATTACTGTCAATGAATATACGACCCACAAAACGAATGGAAATTAAAGTGAGTGTTCAATTCAAACTTTAAGGATAGAAACTACCACGAACATGAGTAAGGTTACCCCTACCACGCCCTATACCTTCCAAAGGCTTCAATGTCATTTGCGCTTAGCTGAAAACAAAGTATATTTTATATATTTTCTCTTTTATAACATCAGCGTTATAAATTCTTCAGACTTCCATGAATGGAGATCACTATATATTAAACAATCATTCTACTTTCATTATTTCTTTTCAGCGATCTTCGCTATTATGGTGATTTTTTTGTTATTGTTGATTTTTGACACATAAGAACATGCTGCTCAAAAAACACATCGTTTTCAACAAAATACAAACGACATTCAAGTCGTTTAGATCTTTGAGAGGCAGGGAAAATTATTTTTTCCCATCGGCATGAAATTGTCAGGTAAGAAGACTGGACTTCGGGAACCTTAATGAAAACGAAAAAAATTGAAATAAGAACGTGATTATACCAATTTTTAGCACGAAAAAATCAAATTTTTATGCGGATATGCTTTAAAATTGCACATCTTGGACCCAACTCGATGAAAATACCACCACCAATAGAACCTCAATTATGAGCAGAAAATTAAGGGAGCGAATCGCGTTGTATTGATTCGCAATGTCCTAATTATTATTATTTTGTTTTACGTCAACAAAACAGAACGACAACAAAACCTTGACATAGATTTATTTAAATAAATAAAACGATATGAACAAGATTTAACATGAAAAGGTTATTTCAACAAAACAATGGATCCAGCTTCCACCCCGTAGAAGACCAAAAATTACAACGACTGAATTTCGGAGGACTAATAACATCAATCTCCATCCACCCAAAGTGTTAAAAATTTATTACAGAAAACTACTTGAGTCGATAACTTTGACTGAATGTTCAAATTTTGTCCAACATTTAAATTATTATCAAATAATTTGATTCTTAAGCAAAAAGCTGAATAAGTCTTATGAATGTTCCTAATGTTAACCAACAATATAACTGTGTCAATTAAAATCGAACAAGACAAATTTGAAAAAAAAATTGATAAAAAAAGGTTTCTCGAAGAAACGCTAAGAGCCATATTATAACTTAAGAAGAGGAATACTGGTGTTCTACGACAATTCAAACATAAAACGATCAGGCATTGCTATTAATGAATAGATTATTTGAAAAAAACTACGTTTTCTAAAGAGTTAAAGAGGCTGAGTTAAAAGGTCGAACCTTAAAACGTACAGGTATTAGGAGGCACAGTTGGGGGGCTGCCGCCCCCCAAACCCCCCGCTTTTGCAGCCTCTTTTGTTAAGGTTTTTTATTTTGGGGGGCTTCCGCCCCCCTCATCCCCCGCTTTTGCTCTTGCGAAGAACTGGTTTGCAACACAAACGAAGTCTGCGGTAGTTTTTTACCATAAAAACAACTATTGCATCTTTTATCGATGAGGGCTACCGCCTCCCGGTTTTGCTCTTGCAAAGAACTGTTTTACAACAAAAACAAAGTATGCTTGAATTTTTTACCATAAGAACACTCTATTGCATTTATTTGATTAAAAACCCTACTGAGAATTATTATTTTCCGTTTTTCCAGGAGATTTTTCCCTAACCAATAACAAGCTATACTGTGATGAACTTTAACAATTTTGAACAGAAAAAACAGGGAGCAGAAGAAGGGCTCAGAATAAACTAGCAGTTCAGGTTCATTTATTTTACCATCATACATGATCACACTGAGTACATAACACTACCTGGCACAGAGACAAGTTTGTAGTTATAACTGTAACAGACTGGGTAGTCATTGTCAAATCCTCAGAAGATATTAAAAAAATGCCATTGAAACAGTTTCATTCGTATTGGTACGACCAATTGATTGCAGGGTACAGGACTTAAAAAACCTTAACAAAAGAGGCTGCAAAAGCGGGGGGTTTGGGGGCGGCAGCCCCCCAACTGTGCCTCCTAATCCCTGTACGTTTTAAGGTTCGACCTTTTAACTCAGCCTCTTTAACTCTTTAGAAAACGCAGTTTTTTTCAAATAATTTCTGCACGTTTTTGTACAGTTTATTACTTATTATTGCTTGACTAACTGTTAGATGATTGTGTAACATTCTTTTCTTTCTCGACAGGTGTAAATTCGGGGGATAATTTTTTCGGTCTGAAAATATCAAAAGGCCCTGCTGGGTCGAATTCCGGTTCGAATGAGTCCTCATTCACCCAAACCCGTTGCCAACTGTGGCCTGTAGGCGTGGCTGATAAAAAAAAGAGAAATGAACATTAAGTGGTTATATTTGTTTTTTGGAAAACGGGGAAGGAGTGATCGGATTGAGCTGAAATTTCGAGGATAAGCTCCCGGGCCCTAGGAAAGCTTAAACTCTAAATTTCAGCCCAATCGGACAACGTTAAAGGGGGGCTGTGGTCGGAGGGTCGAAACTTCCGGCCCACTTTTACCCATGAAGATAAAGTCGGAGGGGGATGAAATTTTGCACGTTTCTTAGTTGGAGCTTGGGCTACAAAATGCGATCACCGCTGTCTCTCTGCGACCGCTAGGACTGGAAATCGCTTAACATTGTGGTGGGTCGCCTCTTTAAAGAGGCACAAGTGTGCCTCCTTGATTAGCTCGGCAACAGAAAAACCCAACGGTTTTTTTGTCAAAGTCTCTGCAATCTACTTTCGAGGCAAGCAAATACAAAGTAAGATTTTTGTTTTTCGACAAAAAAAACTTCTGGGAAGGAGCTGGAATTTTTGGAAGCTTGCAGTCGGTCTTGTCAGGTTGAGAGGACTATTTTGATCTAATATAATGTTGAAATACTTTGCTTTTAGGAATTTCAACAATTAAGGTTTTAAGCTCCCAGGCCCCATGTTATCAAAGCAGTGGAGACTTACCTGTAACCTGAAGGCCGACTGTGATATTCTTCTGGAGACGCCTGTTGAGCCGAAGGATTTAATAGATTGGATTTAAAAAAGAAACTGAGTTTCTTTTTTAAACTTTAAATTCAATATATAAAAAAATATTCTCTGACGGGGAATTGACCTCGGGTCTTCCGCCTGACAGTCAGGAATAGCGACCACTGTACCACAGAGACACGTTACGTTATTTTTATTCTGTGCGATGTATTTTTGACGCAAGCAAATCCCCACAAAACTTGATATTTGGTTTTTGGAAAACAGGGAAGGAGTGATCGGATTGAGCTGAAATTTTGAGGATAAGCTCCCAGGCCCCAGGAAAGCTTATCCTCTAAATTTCAGCCTGATCAGACAACGTTAAAGGGGGGCTGTGGTGGGGAAAATTAACATGGGCTCTTATAGGAAAACGAGGTTTTTCGTAAATGTAAATTCGGGGGATAATTTTTTCGGTCTGAAAATATCAAAAGGCCCTGCTGGGTCGAATTCCGGTTCGAATGAGTCCTCGTTCACCCGGTTCCGTTGCCAACTGTGGCCTGTAGGCGTGGCTGATAAAAAAAAAGAGAAATGAACTTTAAGTGGCTATATTTGTTTTTTGGAAAACAGGGAAGGAGTGATCGGATTGAGCTGAAATTTCGAGGATAAGCTCCCGGGCCATAGGAAAGCTTAACCTCTAAATTTCAGCCCAATCAGACAACGTTAAAGGGGGCTGTGGTCGGAGGGTCGAAACTTCCGGCCCACTTTTACCCATGAAGATAAAGTCGGAGGGGGGTGAAATTTTGCACGTTTCTTAGTTGGAGCTTGGGCTACAAAATGCGATCACCGCTGTCTCTCTGCGACCGCTAGGACCGGAAATCGCTCAACATTGTGGTGGGTCGCCTCTTTAAAGAGGCACAAGTGTGCCTCCTTGATGAGACCCACAGCACAGAAATAAAAGTAAACAATCACATCAAACCTTAAAATAACAGATATTCCTATAGATAAATAAAATGAATCCTAAAACAAACATAAATTAAAGGGAATGAACGGGAAAATTTTAAAATGAATAGAAATTAAAATAAACAGGAGTAAAACTGCCACTTCTTAAGCCTTCCAAATGCCTTAAAGTCATTTGCGCTTTACTAAAAAAGAAAAAAATATTTTAAACTTTTTCCAATCTACCGCATCAACTAATCCAGATTTGCTGACACTACCAGGAATAAATATCATAATATATTAAACAATCTGTCTACTTCCATTAGTTCATTTTTCTGCTGTTGCTGACATTTTGACAAATAAAACCACACTTTTCAAAGAACAAATCGTTTTCAACAAAATAAAAATGACATTTGAGCCCTTTAGATGTTTTGAGAGGTAGGGAAGACGACAGTTAAAACCACTCTTATTTGTAAACCTTGACTGGCCTTGAGGTATAATTTTTGTTGATACTTTGTTGTTGATGTTAAAGCAAATAGAAACACAAATTGTTTCCAATAAAGAACAAATGAAGCTCTAGCTTTTAGAACGTTACCCCTGTTTGTCGTAATGCCTTTTCTTTTATTAAACTGAATTGAATTTATTTATGACCCATTGCAAATACAATTACAAACAGAGCAGAGCATACAAAAAAAGAGAAAGGCGGAAAATGACAAATGAAACAAAATCAAGATTTATAACAAAATACAAACACAATAACTACATAAATAAAAACGCGGTACATTTACAGCATTATTATTCGAACCCAAATATAACTTAGTAGTCACGCGTCGTCGTCAGAAAGACGGAAAGTGACAAACAAAAGAAAATCGAACTCATAGCATACTACAAGTACTAAAATTACACAAAAGAAATGTTTCGCTCGATTATCCATTTTAATTTTTGTTGGCACTGGGTCTAATCGATTTGTTAAAGGTTACTTCTGTTCTTTTTAAGCTTGCATTAGCTCTTTATTTTTCTTTGACAACTTTTAGAGAGAGGGAGAAAAAGAATTTTTAATAATATATAATAATATGTAGGCCTACGTTGTTTAATAGTATATAAAAACGCGAAAACTAAATTACATGATCTCTATACGAATTTTGAAATCATTAACGATATTGTGGAACAAGTTTTCCTGACTTTGATCATTATTCCAGATGGAGGATTGCAAAACAATTTTCTTGATTTTTTCTTGATCTTTCAAAAAGAAGAAACAATCAAGGAATATTATCACATTTTGTATCTTCTTCAAGCAGTTGGGCCCTATAAGTACAAGTATAATTTAATTTAATTTTTACATTATACTGAAATGTAAATTATTTAAGCATACATTTCTTAGAGGAAATCTCATTGTCTCTCCCCATGTCACTAAGTGTAGCTCGAATCTTGATGAAAAGAAAAACTAGTAAATTCGACCTCAAGTGAGTATCGACAGAGGGGAAGGGACAGACCGAGCTTCACCCTCCCTAAGATGATATATATATAGACGTGCAAAATTTTGTAATATCTGGGCAAAGGTATAAACATTTTTCTCCTATCCCCTCTCCCACTCCCTTCTGTATATTTCTTGTCTTAAATCCCAACCCTTCCAAAGAAAAACATATTACACAGTATTAAATCGCTAGAGCTTAGGAAAATTAGTTTACCTCATAAAAACACTTTATCTAGTAACACGTTCATTTAATCCAAAGGGCCAGCCTGTGTTCAATAATTTGATCCATGCTTGCTCTTTACTGCGTCTTAGCTGTTTTTGCACTTTTATATCTTCTATTGTTTCAACTGTTTCTAGAACTTGAACAGAGAGATTGGCAAGTACACATTTTCCATTAAAATGGTGCACAAGTATTGTAGTCATTTCACGTCTTTCAATAGACTTCTTATGTGCCATAAATCGATAACGTAAGGTTTGTCCAGTTTCACCAACATATTTCATTTTGCAAAGACTACATGTTAACAGATAAATTAAATTTTTTGAGGAGCAAGAAACAGGTCTTAATATTTTGCACTTTAAATGTCCTAATTCGGTAATAACACGTAGGTCACAGTTAAAGCTATTACACATCACACATCTACCACAACATACTGTTTTATACTGTATTCGATTTCCGTTTAAAGATGTAGTTACAATATATATGAGAATAAGTGACACAAAACATGACAGAAACACAACGAATTCCTTTGAAAACTCTTTCTGACATGAGAAGAACATCGTGAGATTAACTGTAAGAGAAAAGATACACCAGCTATATAAGATACCCGATTATCTACAACCAAAATCTCAGTAACATGTTTATTACTAACAAACCACACGGTTTCTTAAAAATTAGTCTGTTAATATTTCTTTCATGAAATTGGTATAGGGTCCCCCAATATCGAACAGCAATAGATAAAACTCAGAGAAGATAAAACTAGCCTAATTTTAATCACTATAGTGCAACGAATAAGTCCAACAATGACAAGATATAGCAAATCCATTAATGAATATAGCTACGAAAATAGTCCTAGCATCACTATCGTTCATACCAAGGATATATATTGTTTTTAAATAAAGATAAATGAGACTGAAACTGAAACCTCCCCAATTTTCTCGGTAATTTACCTTGTTAAAATCAATAGAAGATAAAGCTTATTTCACTGAAGATGTTATTTTCACCAGGGAGAAAAAAAAAATCAGTGGCCGGTGTTTACCGACATTTTTTTTAACAGCATCCCCAAAATGTGAAAAAATATTCACGGTACCCCTTACGCATAGGTTCGCACACAAAAGTTTTCTAATGCTACACTTAGACTTGTTTTTGTACAATGAAAGATTTGATCAAAGGATAAATCCTATTGAAAAGTAAATAGCTTCACCTTCAAAATGAAGTCAATTCGTAACTTAGTCTTACCGCACCACCCTAAGCTGAGAAAGCCATTTTACACGAATATTTTGAAAGAAAATTAAAAATACTGGCAATTCCTCAAGGATTCACATTTGTTTTCCACACTGTGACAAAAATCTTGTCTAGAGCAGTGCAGTATTACATTCAAGTCTCTGTCCATCTCAACTTCAAGTAATGTCTTTTTCAAGTCATCAAGAAGTTCTGCTGTCATAAATTGTGTTCACAAAAGGCCCCCATATCTAGTTTTCTTGAACGATCAATGAAACATGCTTTGATGTTATGAGTCTTCACACAACATGAAATTATTGGGCAGATTAATAGATGTTCAACCAAAATTCTGCTTCCTCATTAGATAATTTTGTTACGATAAGCTGGCATGTTGCCAATAGATGAAAATATGTTGTTGTTCTGCCCTTGGCGTTTAAAACGCAACCTAATGATGTTAGGAAATTTGTCAGCAAAACACACGGGTTTGATAACTACCCTTCTCCTCAGAGGTCATATCATAGCTCACCTAACCTGTTCAGAAGTTCTTCATGTGCTGCAAATCCATTTTTCTGATAGATTTTTCTTTTTTTACCAATGTTTTCAAAACTTATTGCTGATTCTTTTTTATTCTTTTTTTTTATTCTGTATGTCTATACACATATAAAAATACACCACCATCGCTAAAAGAATTCTTAAAATCACTTGCGTTGTTATTTTTCCTCACAATTATTTGCAAGCTATTGCTTCTCCTGAAAGTTCCATCGCTTGCCTTATCATACTGAACGAAAATCAGCAACTGAGATGCGTTTTGTATGGCTGGCAACTCATTCAGTTGCAATGCAAACTATTTTCTGACTTTGTCTGCTTGGAGTTTCGCAACATTATATCATCAGCTAATTCTTGAACCCTCCTCCTCAATGCAGTATCATATGAATGTCAGATAGTTGGCAGTATATTGACTCCTTTCTTATCCGTCATTATTTCTACATGTTTTAGCACCTGAAGACGAAGAATCGCACTGACAATAGTATATGTTATTTGTCATACCATCAACAAAAAAAAAAAAGATAATCATATTAACTAAGACTACTGAAAAGAACTAATGAAAGTACACTGGCTGTTTAATAATGATGTTCATTCCTGGAAGTCTCTGCAATTTTGGACTTGATAATGTTATAAAACTTTAAAACTTTTAAAATACAGTTTGTTTCTTTGCTGGTCAAAAAACTTCTTTTATGGAATTTTTTTTAACTGGCTTCTGATCATTTTTAAGTGACATTGTTTTTTTTAATTAGTTCATGAAAATGAATATTTGGAAAGTTTGTTCTTTTTTTGCAGAGAAATTAAGCTTTTGGTTTGCTATTTGTATTTTGGACAAAATTTTGCAACGAATTTTAACAGTTAATAGTTGTATTACAGAACTTTAGATGGATGGCCAGATTTTTTTCTGGGTTCAATTAGATTCAATCGAACTTCAGAATCAATCAAAAAGTTTACTGATTTATTAGGCACTTGCACTGATTTCCAGAACATGCTTGACTAACTGTTAGATGATTGTGTAACATTCTTTTCTTTCTCGACAGGTGTAAATTCGGGGGATAATTTTTTCGGTCTAAAAATATCAAAAGGCCCTGCTGGGTCGAATTCCGGTTCGAATGAGTCCTCATTCACCCAGATCCGTTGCCAACTGTGGCCTGTAGGCGTGGCTGATAAAAAAAAAGAGAAATGAACATTAAGTGGTTATATTTGTTTTTTGGAAAACGGGGAAGGAGTGATCGGATTGAGCTGGAATTTCGAGGATAAGCTCCCGGGCCCTAGGAAAGCTTAAACTCTAAATTTCAGCCCAATCGGACAACGTTAAAGGGGGGCTGTGGTCGGAGGGTCGAAACTTCCGGCCCACTTTTACCCATGAAGATAAAGTCGGAGGGGGATGAAATTTTGCACGTTTCTTAGTTGGAGCTTGGGCTACAAAATGCGATCACCGCTGTCTCTCTGCGACCGCTAGGACTGGAAATCGCTTAACATTGTGGTGGGTCGCCTCTTTAAAGAGGCACAAGTGTGCCTCCTTGATTAGCTCGGCAACAGAAAAACCCAACGGTTTTTTTGTCAAAGTCTCTGCAATCTACTTTCGAGGCAAGCAAATACAAAGTAAGATTTTTGATTTTTCGACAAAAAAAACTTCTGGGAAGGAGCTGGAATTTTTGGAAGCTTGCAGTCGGTCTTGTCAGGTTGAGAGGACTATTTTGATCTAATATAATGTTGAAATACTTTGCTTTTAGGAATTTCAACAATTAAGGTTTTAAGCTCCCAGGCCCCATGTTATCAAAGCAGTGGAGACTTACCTGTAACCTGAAGGCCGACTGTGATATTCTTCTGGAGACGCCTGTTGAGCCGAAGGATTTAATAGATTGGATTTAAAAAAGAAACTGAGTTTCTTTTTTAAACTTTAAATTCAATATATAAAAAAATTTCTCTGACGGGGAATTGACCTCGGGTCTTCCGCCTGACAGTCAGGAATAGCGACCACTGTACCACAGAGACACGTTACGTTATTTTTATTCTGTGCGATGTATTTTTGACGCAAGAAAATCCCCACAAAACTTGATATTTGGTTTTTGGAAAACAGGAAAGGAGTGATCGGATTGAGCTGAAATTTTGAGGATAAGCTCCCAGGCCCCAGGAAAGCTTATCCTCTAAATTTCAGCCTGATCCGACAACGTTAAAGGGGGGCTGTGGTGGGGAAAATTAACATGGGCTCTTATAGGAAAACGAGGTTTTTCGTAAATGTGAATTCGGGGGATAATTTTTTCGGTCTGAAAATATCAAAAGGCCCTGCTGGGTCGAATTCCGGTTCGAATGAGTCCTCGTTCACCCGGTTCCGTTGCCAACTGTGGCCTGTAGGCGTGGCTGATAAAAAAAGAAGAGAAATGAACTTTAAGTGGCTACATTTGTTTTTTGGAAAACAGGGAAGGAGTGATCGGATTGAGCTGAAATTTCGAGGATAAGCTCCCGGGCCATAGGAAAGCTTAACCTCTAAATTTCAGCCCAATCGGACAACGTTAAAGGGGGACTGTGGTCGGAGGGTCGAAACTTCCGGCCCACTTTTACCCATGAAGATAAAGTCGGAGGGGGGGTGAAATTTTGCACGTTTCTTAGTTGGAGCTTGGGCTACAAAATGCGATCACCGCTGTCTCTCTGCGACCGCTAGGACCGGAAATCGCTTAACATTGTTGTGGGTCGCCTCTTTAAAGAGGCACAAGTGTGCCTCCTTGATGAGACCCACAGCACAGAAATAAAAGTAAATAATCACATCAAACCTTAAAATAACAGATATTCCTATAGATAAATAAAATGAATCCTAAAACAAACATAAATTAAAGGGAATGAACGGGAAAATTTTAAAATGAATAGAAATTAAAATAAACAGGAGTAAAACTGCCACCTCTTAAGCCTTCCAAATGCCTTAAAGTCATTTGCGCTTTACTAAAAAAGAAAAAAATATTTTAAACTTTTTCCAATCTACCGCATCAACTAATCCAGATTTGCTGACACTACCAGGAATAAATATCATAATATATTAAACAATCTGTCTACTTCCATTAGTTCATTTTTCTGCTGTTGCTGACATTTTGACAAATAAAACCACACTTTTCAAAGAACAAATCGTTTTCAACAAAATAAAAATGACATTTGAGCCCTTTAGATGTTTTGAGAGGTAGGGAAGACGACAGTTAAAACCACTCTTATTTGTAAACCTTGACTGGCCTTGAGATATAATTTTTGTTGATACTTTGTTGTTGATGTTAAAGCAAATAGAAACACAAATTGTTTCCAATAAAGAACAAATGAAGCTCTAGCTTTTAGAACGTTACCCCTGTTTGTCGTAATGCCTTTTCTTTTTATTAAACTGAATTGAATTTATTTATGACCCATTGCAAATACAATTACAAACAGAGCAGAGCATACAAAAAAAGAGAAAGGCAGAAAATGACAAATGAAACAAAATCAAGATTTATAACAAAATACAAACACAATAACTACATAAATAAAAACGCGGTACATTTACAGCATTATTATTCGAACCCAAATATAACTTAGTAGTCACGCGTCGTCGTCAGAAAGACGGAAAGTGACAAACAAAAGAAAATCGAACTCATAGCATACTACAAGCAGTAAAATTACACAAAAGAAATGTTTCGCTCGATTATCCATTTTAATTTTTGTTGGCACTGGGTCTAATCGATTTGTTAAAAGTTACTTCTGTTCTTTTTAAGCTTGCATTAGCTCTTTATTTTTCTTTGACAACTTTTAGAGAGAGGGAGAAAAAGAATTTTTAATAATATATAATAATATGTAGGCCTACGTTGTTTAATAGTATATAAAAACGCGAAAACTAAATTACATGATCTCTATACGAATTTTGAAATCATTAACGATATTGTGGAACAAGTTTTCCTGACTTTGATCATTATTCCAGATGGAGGATTGCAAAACAATTTTCTTGATTTTTTCTTGATCTTTCAAAAAGAAGAAACAATCAAGGAATATTATCACATTTTGTATCTTCTTCAAGCAGTTGGGCCCTATAAGTACAAGTATAATTTAATTTAATTTTTACATTATACTGAAATGTAAATTATTTAAGCATACATTTCTTAGAGGAAATCTCATTGTCTCTCCCCATGTCACTAAGTGTAGCTCGAATCTTGATGAAAAGAAAAACTAGTAAATTCGACCTCAAGTGAGTATCGACAGAGGGGAAGGGACAGACCGAGCTTCACCCTCCCTAAGATGATATATATATAGACGTGCAAAATTTTGTAATATCTGGGCAAAGGTATAAACATTTTTCTCCTATCCCCTCTCCCACTCCCTTCTGTATATTTCTTGTCTTAAATCCCAACCCTTCCAAAGAAAAACATATTACACAGTATTAAATCGCTAGAGCTTAGGAAAATTAGTTTACCTCATAAAAACACTTTATCTAGTAACACGTTCATTTAATCCAAAGGGCCAGCCTGTGTTCAATAATTTGATCCATGCTTGCTCTTTACTGCGTCTTAGCTGTTTTTGCACTTTTATATCTTCTATTGTTTCAACTGTTTCTAGAACTTGAACAGAGAGATTGGCAAGTACACATTTTCCATTAAAATGGTGCACAAGTATTGTAGTCATTTCACGTCTTTCAATAGACTTCTTATGTGCCATAAATCGATAACGTAAGGTTTGTCCAGTTTCACCAACATATTTCATTTTGCAAAGACTACATGTTAACAGATAAATTAAATTTTTTGAGGAGCAAGAAACAGGTCTTAATATTTTGCACTTTAAATGTCCTAATTCGGTAATAACACGTAGGTCACAGTAAAAGCTATTACACATCACACATCTACCACAACATACTGTTTTATACTGTATTCGATTTCCGTTTAAAGATGTAGTTACAATATATATGAGAATAAGTGACACAAAACATGACAGAAACACAACGAATTCCTTTGAAAACTCTTTCTGACATGAGAAGAACATCGTGAGATTAACTGTAAGAGAAAAGATACACCAGCTATATAAGATACCCGATTATCTACAACCAAAATCTCAGTAACATGTTTATTACTAACAAACCACACGGTTTCTTAAAAATTAGTCTGTTAATATTTCTTTCATGAAATTGGTATAGGGTCCCCCAATATCGAACAGCAATAGATAAAACTCAGAGAAGATAAAACTAGCCTAATTTTAATCACTATAGTGCAACGAATAAGTCCAACAATGACAAGATATAGCAAATCCATTAATGAATATAGCTACGAAAATAGTCCTAGCATCACTATCGTTCATACCAAGGATATATATTGTTTTTAAATAAAGATAAATGAGACTGAAACTGAAACCTCCCCAATTTTCTCGGTAATTTACCTTGTTAAAATCAATAGAAGATAAAGCTTATTTCACTGAAGATGTTATTTTCACCAGGGAGAAAAAAAAAATCAGTGGCCGGTGTTTACCGACATTTTTTTTAACAGCATCCCCAAAATGTGAAAAAATATTCACGGTACCCCTTACGCATAGGTTCGCACACAAAAGTTTTCTAATGCTACACTTAGACTTGTTTTTGTACAATGAAAGATTTGATCAAAGGATAAATCCTATTGAAAAGTAAATAGCTTCACCTTCAAAATGAAGTCAATTCGTAACTTAGTCTTACCGCACCACCCTAAGCTGAGAAAGCCATTTTACACGAATATTTTGAAAGAAAATTAAAAATACTGGCAATTCCTCAAGGATTCACATTTGTTTTCCACACTGTGACAAAAATCTTGTCTAGAGCAGTGCAGTATTACATTCAAGTCTCTGTCCATCTCAACTTCAAGTAATGTCTTTTTCAAGTCATCAAGAAGTTCTGCTGTCATAAATTGTGTTCACAAAAGGCCCCCATATCTAGTTTTCTTGAACGATCAATGAAACATGCTTTGATGTTATGAGTCTTCACACAACATGAAATTATTGGGCAGATTAATAGATGTTCAACCAAAATTCTGCTTCCTCATTAGATAATTTTGTTACGATAAGCTGGCATGTTGCCAATAGATGAAAATATGTTGTTGTTCTGCCCTTGGCGTTTAAAACGCAACCTAATGATGTTAGGAAATTTGTCAGCAAAACACACGGGTTTGATAACTACCCTTCTCCTCAGAGGTCATATCATAGCTCACCTAACCTGTTCAGAAGTTCTTCATGTGCTGCAAATCCATTTTTCTGATAGATTTTTCTTTTTTTACCAATGTTTTCAAAACTTATTGCTGATTCTTTTTTATTCTTTTTTTTTATTCTGTATGTCTATACACATATAAAAATACACCACCATCGCTAAAAGAATTCTTAAAATCACTTGCGTTGTTATTTTTCCTCACAATTATTTGCAAGCTATTGCTTCTCCTGAAAGTTCCATCGCTTGCCTTATCATACTGAACGAATATCAGCAACTGAGATGCGTTTTGTATGGCTGGCAACTCATTCAGTTGCAATGCAAACTATTTTCTGACTTTGTCTGCTTGGAGTTTCGCAACATTATATCATCAGCTAATTCTTGAACCCTCCTCCTCAATGCAGTATCATATGAATGTCAGATAGTTGGCAGTATATTGACTCCTTTCTTATCCGTCATTATTTCTACATGTTTTAGCACCTGAAGACGAAGAATCGCACTGACAATAGTATATGTTATTTGTCATACCATCAACAAAAAAAAAAAAGATAATCATATTAACTAAGACTACTGAAAAGAACTAATGAAAGTACACTGGCTGTTTAATAATGATGTTCATTCCTGGAAGTCTCTGCAATTTTGGACTTGATAATGTTATAAAACTTTAAAACTTTTAAAATACAGTTTGTTTCTTTGCTGGTCAAAAAACTTCTTTTATGGAATTTTTTTTAACTGGCTTCTGATCATTTTTAAGTGACATTGTTTTTTTTAATTAGTTCATGAAAATGAATATTTGGAAAGTTTGTTCTTTTTTTGCAGAGAAATTAAGCTTTTGGTTTGCTATTTGTATTTTGGACAAAATTTTGCAACGAATTTTAACAGTTAATAGTTGTATTACAGAACTTTAGATGGATGGCCAGATTTTTTTCTGGGTTCAATTAGATTCAATCGAACTTCAGAATCAATCAAAAAGTTTACTGATTTATTAGGCACTTGCACTGATTTCCAGAACATACAAGAAAACCCAAAAGCTGAGAAATAACAATGAATAGAAGAACTAAAGCAGAAACATGTCTGAATTATTGGCTTTAAACAAATCCAGGAATCGAAATCACCACAGTCTAAAACCAGTGCTCAAAGCATGAGAATTCAGGCCATTTCCATTCACCCTAGAGAGTTTCAGCCAGTAAACGAAATATCAGTCAGCCAGTTCAATCAGACTCCAGCAAACTTCTGTACTTCAAAGTAATAGACTGTCTCACAATTGAAATGGACCAACCTTTCATGAAAGACATGCATCTGCTTGGTGTTATTTCTACCTTCGACCCCTCCCCCCAATTTCTTATTTTCTCAAATTTTCGGAAGTAGAAAAGGTTTTATGTCATGATCAAGGGACTCTTGGTATTGATGAATATATCATGGAATGCCAGCTTTATCTTGCTAAGTTGCATCTTTCCAACACAAATTTTAACTGATTTCTGTTTGTTTTTCAGCAGGGCCGACACGTATTGGGGGGGACAACCCCCCCCTTTCCCAATGTTTCGGTCACTCGGTATAAACAAATAAGTCGGTAAAATTTTTGAAGCAAAGCGCCATGATTTTTCCGATGCCGTTAAGTTTCTTTGTTTGGCTAAATAAAGGCCACAAAAATTCTGACTAGTCATCTACAGGAAGTTCAAACTTGGTTAGTAAATGCAGCCGTTTTACCAACTCCTGCTGTGAGTTTACAGATGGCGCCACAATTCTCCCTTTGGTTAAATAAAGAGCATTAAAATAGTGACATGATATGTGACCGAAATCTGAATCTTGGTTGGTAAAGGCAGTGATTTTACCGACTAGTGCAGTGATTTTACGTATTGTATTTGAAACGGACATTATGCTAGTTATTGACAGGGTCGTTATTCCAATTCAGGGTATAATTATTGACAGGATATATTCCAATTCAGGGTATATATTTGTACACTAGGGGTGTGGTGGTGGGTAAAATTCATGGTAAATTTGCAGTGGGTCATATAATTTAGCTAGGATGAAAGTGAAAACACCACTTGATACTTTTTTTATGCTCTTTCATTATTCATAAAAAACACCTTCAGGACCCCTTTAAGCGCTCAAGATGCAATTAGCCCCAGAAGCAATTCTTGAATTATGAAAGTGCATAAAAAGGGCATCAAATGACGTTTTCATTTCATCTTAGCTAAATTGTATTGCCCACTGCAAATTGACCCTAAAGTGGGTGCTCAGAAGGTATTGTGAAGTACCATACCTGTCTCACTCCTTTTCCTTCTAGAAGGTACTGACCTTTGCTGATCTTTAAAAATCTTGGTTTTATAAAAATGATAATAGATCCTTTGCCTAAACAAATTACAAACAATATTTTCAGCTTCACAACCTAGCTCAATCCTAATTTATAAGGTTTCAAAGATCTGCAAATACATTTCCTAAATTTAGAAAAAAAAACTATAGATATGCATTTAAAATTCTACTCAAATAACAGAAATAACAGAAATTGCATTTTCAAAACTAAAAACAAAGAAAAAAAGACTAAAAATTAAAATATAATGTTTTTTTTGTAAAAATTCCAACAGGTCAAGTAGGCTTGGCATATTTCTAAAACGTAGAAATCAGAACAGGGTTAACATAGTAGCTTGGCAATACCTTCTCTGGGCATGTTTTTGGCCCTAGATTCATTACTGAAAGTTTTATTTTCATACCCTAACCACTTTTTAAGATAGCAAAAAGTAGCTTGTCTAGAATTATACCAAAAAGACCTAACAATTGAAGGTCATGTGCTAGACTCTTGATGATTGGCAAGTAAAATGATTTTAACCTAGAAGCAAACACAGTAATTTGTTAATTAAAACTTTTTACATATTGTGAATAAAGAATTTTGTTGTAGTTGTTGTTGTAGGGTTTTCTTTTAGTTTTCTTTGTATCATAGGGGTATATCTGAGACACCAAGAGGAAGGGGTGCATTGTCAGAAAAACAACTAAAGTCAAACCTAAAACAATCAGAAATTACCACAAACAGAAGTTGACCTATTGCTTTCTATAGGCCATCATTTGCACTTTACTGAAAACAATTTTTATTTTGAAATGTGGTTTTTACTCGTGAAAACAATAACAAAAGAAAAGACAGAGAATCACCATGCTAACCAAGATTACTGGGAAGAGCTACTGAAAGTAGATTAATCATTTATATATCATGATATTGAATTCTCAGTACCATATGAGTAGAGGGGATGGCTCTAGGCAATCGATTGGTTCTTCAGCAGCTGAAAGAGATTTGGGAACAGTTGTCAATGAAGAATTAAAATTCCACAAACACACACAAAAAACGGTTGCCGAAGCATCTCAGACCTTTGGAATAATTAAGCATACAGTACATAGCAGATTATCCAAAGTCATGATGAAGCTGTACAATGGTCTCCTCCAACCATAGCTGGAATTTTTGATGTGTGTTGCCACGCCCCTGAATAAGTGTGACCAACAGAAAATACAGTCTGTTCAAAGGCGCGCAACTAAAGCTAATGATGGATGCAAGAGCCTTGACTATCCATCTCGCCTAAACAAACTACAGCTCCCAACACTTGTCTACAGACAACAGGAGGGTGATGTCATCATGGCTTACAAGCTACTGCATGCCGATTCCTCTTCTCAGAAACCCTTCTAACTTGACAAATCATCCAGGACAAGAGGGCATAGTAAGAAGCTGCTTCGGAAGAGAGCTCACGGCAGACTCCACAACCACTATTTTTCCAATAGAGTGGTGGTCCCCTGGAATAGTCTTCCCAATGCAGTTGTCACCGCTTCCTCTGTTGATGCATTCAAGATCGCCGTTGATAAAAATTCGGTAAATTTCTACCAAATCCTATTATTAGTTAGGAATAAAGTGAATACACCATTCGATGCCTTTTTTATGCTGATTACGAATATAATAGCCTAATCATCTCTATCGGAAATAAATTTCAGCCCCCCCCCTATATATGCCAATTCAGGGTATATATTTCTACATTAGAGGGGGGGGAAGTTTAAACTTACCTCCCATTTACATTAGAAACAAAGTTTGCTGAAAAAAATATAACTGAAAAAAATACTTTACTGAAAAAAATATAAATGTTTTTACTTTTATAACTCCAATAAATCAAATAATATTAACATTTCGATTACTAAATATCAGTATATGTATACTAAACTGACAATGCACATTCATTTGTATCTTTTTCAGTAAAGTGCAAATTATGTTCTGGGCTTGGGAAGGCATAGGGGTTTTGAGCCCAACTTATGATAATTTCTGCTCCTTTTGAGTTTTCGACTCGGTTATTTATTGTAATTTCTGTTCGTTTTGGGTTCCATTTATTCATCGATCCTGATTTGTGGTAGTTTCAAGCTTGGTAGATTATTTGATTTTATTTTTGCTCATTTTTTGTTTAATGGAGTCCTTTACTTTTCTTTGAAAAACTTATTTTGTGGAAAAAGTTTTTTTAATTAATTTCTGTTCATTTTATATTGACATAGTCTTTTCAGGGAAAAAGAAAATAATACTTTAAATCTTTTCGTTTTTTTAAACTTTAAGGTTCGACCTGCTATTTGTATGCTAGACAAAAATTTTCAGCTATTTTTAACAACATACACCCTTTTAAAAATCTGGACACAAATAGTAGTGTTTAATTTAGTTTCATACCTCCTCTAGTTGACCTGAGATGGAAAACTTGATACCATTCGCAAAAAAATCTGTTTACTTTCTTTGATAGCTTGGATACACTTACGCTGTTTTGATTTGGTTAAATTTTAAGAGCAGAAGTAGCCCCAAAAGTTTGAACTTAATACCCTCAGTCGTTCTTGGGATACTGCTGAGATGCCTTACTGGGAATTAGCATTAACACAGTGTATTTTGAATTAATCTTAATGCAACATTTAGTTTTTAAGCATAATGGGCAAATGGAAGGGTAGGCGTGGCTGGGGAATTAGGTGCCCTCCAATCGCTTTCGACTATTAAAAAGGGCATCAGCTCGTTCAATTTTCATCAAATGAGCCCTTTTCGAAAGTCCCACGACAACTCCTTTGATACAAAGTGCCCTGGTCTAAACAACAACAACAACGAAAAATAATAAATTATATCCACATAGATCTTTACTATACAAATGTCAAGCCTTCCAATCACTTTCAACTAAAAAAGGCACTAGGCCTTTTGATTTTCTATCAAATTAGCCCTTTTTGAGCTTCTATGACAACACTTTCTATAAATACCTTATATGCCCCCAGGGCATAAACTACAACCCTTACCCTAAGGGCTGTTAGTGTGGTTGTCATCCACTAAGACCTAATTTCCAGAACTTTCAACTACGTTAAATAAAATGGCTATCTCAAAATTTTGATTGGATGTGTTTGGGGAAATGTTGAGAGGGACATTAGTTGCTCTCCAATCACTTTAAACTATTAAGAATGGCCCTAGCCCTTTCAATTTCCAATCAAATAAGCCCTTTTGAAGTTTCTACAACAACAATTTCAATAAAAACCTTATATGCCCCCAGGGCATAACTTACAACCCTTGCCCTGAGGGATGGGGGGGGGGTTGTCATTCTCAAAAACCTAATTTCAAGATTTTTCTACTGCGTTGAACAAAATGGCTATCTGAAAATTTTGATTGGATGTGTTCAGAGGAATGGTGGGCATGAGAGGGGGGTTAGTTACCCTCCAATCCCTTTCAACTATTAAAAAGGGCACTAGCCCTCTCAATTTCCAGTTGAATTCATCCCTTTTGAAGTTTCACAGCAACTCTATCTATAAAAACCTTATATGCCCCCAGGGTGTAACTTACAACCTTTGCCCTGGGGGCTATGGGGGGTTTGCCATCCATAAACATGATTTCCAGAACTTTCAACTACGTTGAACAAAATGGCTATTTCTAAACTTTGATTGAATGTTTTTGGGAAATGGTGGATGTGAGGGGGGGGGGAATAATTGCTCTCCATTCACTTTTGACTATTAAAAAGGGCAATTCAATTTCCAATCAAATGAGCCCTTTTTGAAATTTCTACAGCAACTTTCTATATAAACCTTATATGCCCCCAGTACATAACTTACAACCCTTGCATTGAGGGTTCTGAGGGAATTATCATCCTAAAAGACCTTATTTCCAGAAGTTTCAACTATGTTAAATAAAATGGCTATCTCAAAATTTTGATTGGATGTGTTTGGGGAAATGCTGAGAGGGACCTTAGTTGCTCTCCAATCGCTTTAAACTTTTAAGAATGGCCCTAGCCCTTTCAATTTCCAATCAAATGAGTCCTTTTGAAGTTTCTACAACAACACTTTTAATAAAAATCTTATATGCCCCCAGGGCATAACTTACAACCCTTGCCCTGAGGGCTGGGTGTCATTCTCAAAGACCTAATTTCGATATTTTTCTACTGCGTTGAACAAAACGGCTATCTGAAATTTTTGATTGGATGTGTTTAGAGGAATGGTGGGCGTGAGAGGGCGGTTAGTTATGCTTCAATCACTTTCGACTATAAAAAAGGGCACTAGCCCTCTCAATTTCCAACTGAATGCACCATTTTTGAAGTTTCACAACAACTCTATCTATAAATACCTTATATGCCCCCAGGGCTTAACTTACAACCTTTGCCCTGGGGGCTCTGGGGGTTTGCCATCCTTAAACAAGATTTCCAGAACTTTCAACTATGTTGAACAAAATGGCTATCTCTAAACTTTGATTGAATGTTTTTGGGGAAATGGTGGACGTGAGACGGGGTTAATTACTCTCCACTCACTTTTGACTATTAAAAAGGGCAAATCAACTCCCATTCAAATGAGCCCTTTTCGATATTTCTACAACAACTTTTTATATAAACCTTATATGCCCCCAGGGCATAACATACAACCCTTGCATTGAGGGCTCTGAGGGAATTATCATCCTAAAAGACCAAATTTCCAGAACTTTCAACTACATTGAACAAAATGGATATCTCAAAATTTTGATTGGATGTGTTTGGGAAAATGGTGGGTGTGAGAGGGGGGTTAATTGCCCTTCAATCACTTTCGACTATTAAAAAGGGCACTAGCCCTTCCAAATTCTAATTGAATGAGCCCTTTTTGAAGCTTCTACAACAATGCTTTCTATAAAAACATTATGTGCCCCCAGGGCATAACTTAAACCCCTTATCCTGAGGGCTGTGGGGGGGGGGGAGGAGTTGTCATCCTTAAAGACCTAGTTTCCAAAACTTTCAACAACGTTGAATAAAATGGCTATCTAAAAATTTTGATTGGATGTGTTTAGGGAAAAGGTGGGTGTGAGAGGGGGGTTAGTTGCCCTCAAATTACTTTTGACTATTAAAAAAGGCACTAGCCCTTTGAATTTCCAATCAAATGAGCCCTTTTTCAAGTTTCTACAACAAAGATTTCAATAAAAGCCTTGTATGCCCCCAGGGCATAACTTATAACCCTTGCCCTGAATACTGTGGGGGGAGTGTCCTGCTCAAAGGTATCATTTCCTGAAGTTTAAACTGTGTGGAACAAAATGGCTATCTCAAAGTTTTGGTTGGATGTGTTTGGGGAAATGGTGGACATGGAAGGAGTGTTAGTTGCCTTCCAATCACTTTTGACTATGAAAAAGGGCACTAGCCATTTTAATTTCCAATTGAATGAGCCCTTTCTGAAGTTTCTATGACAATGCATTCTATAAAAACCTTATATGCTTCCAGGGCATAATTTACAACCTTTGCCCTGAGGGCTGTAGGGGAGTGTCCTCCTCAAAAACATAATTTCTATCTGGAAATGAACTACACAGAACAAAATGGCTCTCTCAAAATTTTGATTGGATATGTTTGGGGAAAAGGTGGGCATGAAAGGGGTGTTAGTTGCCTTCCAATCATTTTTGACTATTAAAAAGGGCACAAGCCACTCCAATTTCCAATTTAATGAGCCCTTTTCAAAGTTTCTACAACAACTTCTTCAATATTAATTGCCCTGGTCTAAAGGAAAAAAATAATAAACAATACATTGTGCCAACATTGTTCCCTTATGCCCCCAGGGCATAAGTTAAAGCCCTTGCCTTGAGGGTTGTGGGGGAGTGTCCTCCTCAAAAACATATTTTCTATCTAGAAATCAACTATGCTGAACAAAATGACTATCTCAAAATTTGATTGGATTTGTTTGCAGAAATGGTGGGTGTAGAAGGGGTGTTAGTTCCCTTTCAATCCCTTTTGACTATTAAAAAGGGCACAAGCCACTCCAATTTCCAATCGAATGAGCCCTTTTCGAAGTTTCTACAAGACAAAGTGCCCTGGTATGAAAAAAAAATAATAATAATACACTGTGCCAACATTTTATTTTACTTAGGCAGCACAATTGTGCTGCCTATGAAAAGGGTGCTAGAACTTTGAATTTCTGATTAAATTAGCCCTATCTAAAGTTTCTGTGATAAACTTTTTCTTTCAATTTCTAATGAAAAAATATCCATCCCCCTAGTGTGCAAATGTTTACCCTGAATTGGAATATACCCTGAATTGTCAACAGCAAAGTTTTGAATCACAAAATTCAGTGCTATTTTTGTCAATGGCATTTGAAAAACTTGAAACTGTAAGAAAACTGGGTACTGATGCATTATGCAGGCACTATTATATACTGTACGTGGAATGTCAAATGGGAAATGCTACAGTCAAACAGGACAGACAGGTACCTGGTCATACTGGTTTATGAAAAAAATAATAAGAATTACAAGTTACAATTATGTGCCCAGAACACTGTAATGTCCTTCACAATTGCTGAAAATAATCTAGAAGGGAAAATTAAAATACACACAATCTCATTATTCTTTTCTTTTTTTAATTAGCTGTTTTTTAGTTTTTCAAATAAGTTTTAGCTTAACTAAAATTTAAATTTATAATTTTACAGATAATGAATATGTTTGTGCTTGCATTAAAACTGAAAATTCCGCAACAACAACAAAATTGGTTTACAATCAAAAATTGAAATATAATTAAGGTTCTACAAAATCCAGTTTTTTCTGGTTTCATCAATGTATTCTTTTTTATGACTCCAGTACAAAAAACTATAAAAGAAATACTTCTTAGGTTGCCCTTAATCTTTTTTTAGCCAATCTGAAAAAAAAAGCAAATTCTTGTTGAAAAGAGTAATTTTGCTAAGAAAAATGTGGCTATGATTGATAAAGTTTGAGAAAATTAGTAATTCAAAAGCAGTTTTATTTTGGTGAACATTTATCTTGTCTGTAAATAAAAGCTCTATTTTTCCTCTATTTTATGACAAGGCTGTATCCAAGAGAGAGGACTTGAGGATCTAGCCTCTCTCTTTGCCCCCAAAACAGTAAAAACAGCTTTGTAAGTCTTGGCTTTTGGCACTTGTATGATAAAGTGACCACAATTTGTAACATGAGTGACCACCCTCAAGAGGTCAAGTTTGGTTAATCCTAACAAAGTATACCAAAATATGATGAAAATGTAATACTTCAGTAACAAAATTATGGAAACTACAACAGAGAACCATGGAAAACAGGCCACCCAGAGCTCATTATATTAAATACCTAACCTAAACAACTCTACATATTAAATATTTATTTAAAATGTGTCTGCATAGTAGTTTATTTCACTGAGACTAAGTTAATTATATCCAAATGCAGATAGAGAAACTGGTTTTACTCAGATCAAGAAAAACAGTGTGGTTGCTATAACACTTAGGCTCAAGGATCTAGCCCCCCTGTGCACCCTGAAAAAAAAATACAGCTTTGTATGTACTGGCTCTTAAATACCCTTAGCATAGTTATCCACCCCCACCCCTCACTAAAAAAGCTTAAACCCAATTTTGATCAATTTCTGAGATAGAGGCCTACTTCAAAAACAAAATTTTGGTCAAAGTTAAACATGGTCAAAATTTTGTTGAAGTGGTTGAAAGCTATTGATCAAAATTCAATCAGCATTTTTGGAAATTATAGGACATTATATTCCTACATCAAATTTCCACATCATTAAATCTATTTTGGTACTGGTACATTATGTGGGACCACTGTTATAGACTGTATCAAGAAAACCAGTCACAAAACTCATCAAACAGGCTATTTGCATGAGACTGCTAGAGATAAATGATTACAAAGCATTGTTTCTCAATGAACTATAATATTTAAACAATTGTCTTTTGGGGTTTAGAGGGGGAAGGTGCCTAGGTTAGGTTACATATTTAATATGTGCTATGCTTTATCCCTCACCCCCCCCCCCCTAACATGCAAATATATAACCCAAATTTGTTTCTAAACTATTATGCTTCATCCTATTTTATTTTATTAGCATTAACCAAACTTGACTTCTTTGTAGTGCCTGCAAAATGCACCAGTACCAAAAACTGTTTATATTTGAGTTGCCTAATAAATTAGGTTTTAAAAGTTATAAATAAGTATTTTTGGAATATATAACTCTTGAACAACTCATTTATAAACTAGTGATATTTTGTCAACCACTTTTCAATAACTTAACTAAGCCCCAGAAGTGATTCTTGAATTATAAAAGAGAATAAAAATAGGCATCAAATGATGTTTTCACTTTCATCTTAGCCAAATTATATGGCCCACTACAAACTTGACCACTTTAGCCTTTATATTCATCCCTGAAAATTTAATTTCCTATGGTAAAATTAGGACTAGCCTATCTGTGTGATTGTAGACTAGCCCTATGTCACCTCTTGTCTTCAAGGATCTTGTTATCTATGTGTGCCCAACACTAGTGCCATTTATTTCTGATTTAGGTTGGTGTTTGACACTGAATACATTGCTATCCTAAACTTGGAGACCTACTCTACTGAATATGTCCCATCCACACTCTTTTCACTTCAAGAGATCTTTTGATGGTGGCGGATTATCCATACTCTCTTGTCTGGTGATCACAGGAGGAATATGTTTCTTAAGTAAGCTTCAAGCCTCAGTTACCACTCCGAATGTCATAAATAACTTATGCAATATCAAGTCTTATCAAGAGACATACAATCAAAATGTTTGATTTTTTAAATTTAGAATTTCATCCGCCAGCATGGTGGCGGATTATCCATACTCTCTTGTCTGGTGATCACAGGAGGAATATGTTTCTTAAGTAAGCTTCAAGCCTCAGTTACCACTCCGAATGTCATAAATAACTTATGCAATATCAAGTCTTATCAAGAGACATACAATCAAAATGTTCGATTTTTTAAATTTAGAATTTCATCCGCCAGCGTTGTTACCAAATCAAATACCAACTACCTAAATAAAGCTCCTTCCACAGAACAAGAAACCCAACTTTTTCCGGAGAGCGTCTTTTTCTCGTCTCGATTGGCATCGTTTACTCTGTCTGCAGTAAAATTTTGAGGTAAATCATTTTGGGACAGCCAATATGATTGATCAGCCTTTGAAAATTTCAAATACCGTGATTAGCTGCCCTAGCAAAGCTGGCCTTGCTATTATGGTGAAGGATGTCAATCAAGACGAGGCTTTAAGCTCCTTCCTTTTTCACGGCCAGTACTGAAATCAATTTAATTAAACGCAGGACCCTCCTATTAATTGAAAACAAAATCTAACTGGGTTCCTAAGGCTACAAAGACTTTTTGACTTTTTCACAATGAGACACTGTTCGTTGCTGTATTCACTGATATATCTCTTAAAATATTACTAAATCAAAATTAGTGAACTATTAATCTTTTGGGCCAAAAATTTGCTTCCATGACCCAGTTTATATTGAACAGGACCACGTCTGCTTGAACAATTTGACACTGTAAAAGCAGCTGAAAGTACCTTCTTATAAACAGTTTTAAGTCATGAAATGAAATATTAAAAAGCTATTAAGCAAAATTAAGTTGTCCTTACAACTTCTTCGAGATCAATTACTCGTCACTAATTGTCGTCTCATGCATAAAGAAGCTCAGAATAACTTAAGTAAAACTTTAAAAATAATATTAGAGGGGGGTGATCTCGCCTCCCCCCCCCCTCCCGAGCATTTGTATCCTGTAAAATTGCTGATTTTTATGTTATACTAACCTAACCTTACACTTTTCGGAACAACAGCGTCCTTTGATTAATCCAGCAAACCTCTAGTGCTACCAAGTGGTATCTAAGCTTTTGGCCAGTCAAAGTCAATCCATTCAATGAGGGGCTAGCCCAGCCTCATTGAGGAACTTGTAAGCTGGTAACTGATTTTGTCGGCATTTGGGTTAAACTTACCTAAAAAACTCAGATCAAGACCAGAAAACAGTATGAAGAGAAAAGTACTTTTTTCGCATGTTCTCCCTCCTGACCGTGATCCTTTTTATATCTTTTTTGTAGTTTTTATACTTACTATGCAATTCATCTGTTGTTATTAATTCCATTATCTCCCCGAAAGAAATCTTACGAATTTGCCTACGACTTTGAAGCCAAAATTTCAGAACTAGACAAACTTAAACAAGACTAAACACCTGTAAGAGGTAATCCTTGCAGAGTGAAAAATAACTAATGCTTTACTTGAGACGTAAAGTACATATATCATCACAAATATTTCTCATTTAACAAAGATAATTTGTTTTTTAGAATCTACAAGGATTAATTGGGATTTGTGTAGTATTTTGGCACGTTGCTACGCTTTCAACATGAACCGGAATGAAAAAAATATTTTTTATAGAGTATATTACATATTAAATAAAAGAATCAAGTTTTTTCAACTAAAAGTAAGGAGAAACATTAAAACTTAAGAAGAACAGAAACTATTCTATATATGAGGGGGTAGGGCTGCATATTGCTCAGTCCTCACTCTCCATGCTAAAGTGTTAATGTTCTGTAAAAATACTTCTGATTCAAATTCAATGGCCCCTGTATTTCAAAAGTCTTTCATAAAAAAATCGCGACAAATGTAAAACTTTAGCGTAAAAAATTAGGATTCAAAAAGGGGGGAGACCCGTCATACACGGAATAGTTTCTGTTTGTTTTAATGTTGCTCCTCACTTTCAGTTGAAAAAAATATTTTTTACTAAATTTCTGTTTTTTTTTTTTAAACTATACCAGGAAGTCCCCTTCCCTCCCCACGTATAAAATATTCCCCAGAAACTTTCATTCCCACGGAATATTTTCCATGGGGATAATCCTCCCCGCAAAAAAATACATCCCAAAACAATTTCTGTATGTTTCCCATAGCATATACTACATGTGAACAATCGGCAAACTTTGTAACTTACAGCCCAGTCCCCAGGGACTATAGGGGGTCATGTCATCCTAAAGGTATAGTTATTGGATATTTCAATTACACTTAACAGTATGGCAATGTCAAAATTTTCATCAGATGTCTTTGGGAAAAAAGGCGCGTGGGAGGGGGTCTATTTATCCTCCAATCGTTAGGGTCACCTACAACTTTTTATTTCCAATGAAATGAATCGTGATCTTAAAGGATCACTGGTTCAATACTTCACTCCTGGCGAAAAAAAAAAACAAAAGATAAATAAACATACCTCTTTCGTCTTTCTTCTGGCAAAAATTTGAAAATTCCACAATTTGTGCATAGGAGATTGAAACCTCTACTGGAGTGCTCTCTGACGTGCTGAATCAGGTTATTCACATTAAAACCGTTTGACTTTTTGGCGGTATTTCCCTCTTTTAGAAACTCAGACAGGTTTTCCCAGGCTCTTAACTTTTGATGGGTAACATTAAACTTGATGAGGTTCAAGGTTCAAGGTTTAATTTTAAAATATCTGTACAAAATAGACATAAATACAGGGTAAACGCCGGAGACACAAGGTCGAATGACAAAAACCCGGTACATTAATCGGAATAAACCTGTTTAACAACAAAATAATAAATAAGAGTTATTCCATGACTCACCAATAGACGGACACCCACCCCACAAACCCACCGACACCGGGCAAAGATCAACCGAAAATACCAATAAAAAAAAAAAAAAATACCAACGGGCGAATAAGGGTAACCGATAACCGGCATCACACAGGGCAAAACACCCAACATAACAAAAATATCAAATGTACCCAGATTTTCAATATATTATTAATTCTTAAAATTATTTATAAGGATAGAATGAAGTTGCTTTTTTATATTTGGAAGAGATTTGCTGCAATCAATAAATGGTAGATGAAGACACCATGAACCCGTGATTGAAAATAAGGGCGAGAACCGTGATCTCTCTGTGCTTAATTTTAGGTGCTGAATGTTCCATTTACGTCGGGTTTCATAAGAATGGGCATGTTGCACAGGGAAAAAATTATTCGAACGAAAGTACGTAGGTAGTTCCGACCGGTCATATTTTACCTTAAATAAAAAAGAATTGAGGGTGAATATCTGTGAAACAGGCAAAATATTAGTTAGAAGATATAGAGTTTCAGTTTTACTCTTATTAGGATACGAAGACGGTGATGGTAAATATTTCTTTAAAATTAGAAGAGCCCGGTTTTGAAGAATTTGTATCGGTTTCACATGACATCTGAATGTTGCCAAATATATCAGAGGACAATACGTAAGATGGGAATGAACCAACGCAAAGTAAATTAGACGTAGGATTTCATATGGAAAAAAAATGCTGAAACCTTCGCATTATACCAACCCCCTGAGCAACTTTAACCCGTAATCTATTACAATGTTCTTTATATGACAGATTTTCATCAATAATAATACCCAGATACCGGAACGAAGTTACCCTTTGAATTTGAATATTTGTAGCATGATCAAATATAGTTGAAATTCCTTGAGCATTCTGCCCAATTCTACTATAAATGATAAATTTGGTTTTTGATGCATTAAGTGACAAACGATTAGCTTTTAGCCATACAAGAAGTTGTGAAAATACGATTTGCAGCTTCTCATTGAGATCCTCTTCCGAATATCCAGTAAGTGATGATCCGGTATCATCAGCGAAAAGAACATTCAGACCAAGGTTTTCTGTCGCTGATGGAAGGTCATTTATATATATTAAAAAAAGCAGTGGTCCCAGGATTGAGCCTTGCGGGACACCAATATTTGACAACAGACATGGATCCGAAACTGTGCCGTTGATCATAGTCACTTGGGAGCGACGACTTAGGTAAGATGCGATAAAATCGTGCGCTGGTCCTCGTATTCCACCGTGGTTTAATTTATACAACAATATTTCATGGCTTAACGAATCAAAGGCCTTCTCAAGGTCCAAAAATATACTCGCCGGGATCCATTTTTTGTCCAGACACTCGTGAATAAATTGTACCATAGTTAATATAGCATCCTGCGTACTATGCTCTTTTCTAAATCCATATTGAGTTTTTGAAAAATAATCATTTGAACAGAGAAAATTATACATTCGATTATAAAAACAACGCTCCATTACTTTAGAAAAACCCGAAAGAATAGAAATGGGTCTATAATTTGAGCAATTAGTCCGGTCACCACTTTTATATAGTGGTAACACTTTCGCTTTTTTAAAAGAATCCGGAAAAGTTCCAGATCTAAATGACAGATTTATTAAATGACACATAACTTTATTAATACTAGGAAAAATGGCTTTAACAATATTGGTCGACGACTCATCAATCCCCGGGGAATTTCCATTATTTAAAAGCTTAACAACCTTAGCAAGCTCTTCTTGTGTTACCGGAGTTAAAAACATAGAATTCTCAGAAGGACTTCCTAGGTACTTAGGATAATTACATTGTCCATGGGACATATTATGTTGGAGCTTATTAGCTATTGACTGCCCGATTGACACGAAATGAAAATTTATGTAATTTGCCATTTCTAGTTCCCTTTCAATTGTATTACCATGGGCATCCCGTATTTTTGATGGTGAAGAAGACGTCCGCGATCGATTTAAACATGAGTTGATTAGTTCCCAAGTTTTCTTTGGGGACTTACTTACTTCATTAAAAGAATCGAAATAAAATTTCATTTTAGCATTGCGTATTATTTTTGAAAGTAGGTTTTTATAATTTTTGAAGGTTCTTCTATTTTCTTCACTTTCGAAAGATATTAAAGTTTTATAGAGATTGTTTTTATGTTTTATTGATGTCAAAAGGGCTGGCGATATCCATGGTTGGATGGGTTGATTATATTTCCGTTTTCTTTTTTTTACTATTGGGCACGACTCATCAAGTGCAGCATGAAATCCCTCTAAAAAATAATCCGTCGCAGAGTTTATTTCATCAGCATCAAATACAGGAGACCAATCAGTTAAATTCAGTTTATCCTTTAAACATACTAGATTTTTTTTTATTAATAATCCGGGTTGCTGTTTCTGGTGATTTTATCTTATGAATCTGGTATCTCACATCAGAAATTAAAAAAAAATGATCAGAAAAATCCGTCAGAACAACCTGTGAAGACGTGGCTGGTGTTGTTAAAAATATGTTGTCAATGAGAGTTGCACTAGTCGATGCAACACGCGTTGGAATTGTACACGAAGGAATTAGGGAATTCGATGACATTAATGTAATAAATTCTGTTGTATGGGTATTTTCATTAAATTCTAGTAGATTTATATTAAAATCCCCCATAACCACAACATCCTTATCATCCAAAGATGCTAGTAAAGACTCCAGAGATTGCAAAAAAAGCGGTATTGGGGCCGACGGGGGCTTATACACAACACAAACTTGAATTTTTTTAGTCCCAAGCCGACATTCAACCGCCAGTATTTCACACACTTTTTCAACATTATATTTTTCCAGTTCTGGCAGTCGCTCAAACTGCGCTCCATCATTCAAAAATAACCCAAGACCACCTTTTTCATGGACTAGACGATTCTTATCAACGAAGTTATATCCCGGGATTTTCACATTATAATGTGTCTTATCATTAATAAATGTTTCACAAATCCCCAAAATGTCAATTTGATTTGCTGGCAATAAATTTGTTAGTTCATCAATAGAACTCATGAGTCCTTGTACATTCACAAACCCCATTCGCAATGAATTATCTTCAAGTCTGTTTATTTCATCAGGAGAAACGTACGATGACGGTTTTATTTTAGAAAAAGTGTTATTTTCTCTTTGACCGAATACATGAAAAGTTTCAGAAAGTAAAGATAGGTTAAGGGGTTTCCCCTCCAAAGCCACCAGTCTATCGGTCCCCCCCCCCCGCACCCGCAAACTTTAAAGTCAACTAAGTAATAATCGAAAGATCCCACCCCGCGCCAGTAAGCCCGCGTGATAAGGAGCCCGTACCACTGCCGAGTCATGAAAACCAACTATGCTTATCATCCTTCCAGAAGACCCAAGTTGAGAAGGTATAAGTAGAACAGAAATAACTGGGGAAGAAATAATCAAAATAAACTTGAACCGAGCTAGCCTAAATAACACATCAACATAAAAAATCAACATATCTCAAACACAAAAACGAAACAATTATCAATCTAGAGCGGGATTGATCTAACATCATACACTAGTCGCCTTTAATATTTCTTATGCTTTTGCCCACTGCGAATCAGAATCCGATTTATACTCTAGCCAGAGTTTAGCCCCTTTTTGTTTCACTCGTGTGAGTTGAGCGGATCCATTCTCACGCATTTCCTTACCCTTAGTCAGTAACTCGTTTCTAATAGAGTTTAATTTGGGTGGCAAGTCCGTGCAAATCCGTACCCCAGTTCCTTTCAGCTTTGATATTGAACTGAAGATTGATAGAATATCTTTTTCTGTCGACACTGTTACAAAAACTGGAGGGGTGTACAGCTTACGGCTAGACACATTTGACTTCTGAGGCACTCGGTAGCACTGTGATAATCGGATTTTATCAGTAATTTCCATTTTTGATGTCAGTAACGTAGACACATTCGTGAGAACTGACTGTTGGTTTTTCTCTTTCGGTAATCCGAAGATGATTAAGTTGAGTTTTCGGTCTTTAACTTCGATTTCCAGCAGTTTCGTTTCGATTGTATCAAACTTTGACTTTTGCTCCTCAAGCTGGCTTTCTAGACTAGCAATCTTCGCATCACGAGACTTCGATTCATTTTTCAAAGTCTGAACCTCATCCGAAATCGAGGACAGTGTAACAGCAAACTCTTTTTGTTGGTTAATTATGAGATCTAGTTTCTTTCCCAGTGCCTTCATTGCATCATCAAAAGTTTTCTGGCTGACTGACGACATATTTCTTTAGCTATAAAATCCGCTCTCAGGTGAGATTTATGTTTTCATTTAGAATTTCATTAAATACAGACTTACTGGCAAGTATCCAAGCAGTATCCAAATGACAGAGTCTAAGACCGGTATAACTAGTCAATTAAGTTCACTCGTTGAATGATAGATCGCTATGTCTCTAATTAAGAGATTCTGACGTCACAGCTATAACAATTCACTAATACACAGTAGTGGTCAAACTTGTTATTTACGCAAGCTAAGCTGTTGAGATTTTAAGCATATGTTTTATCCGACTGAACTGAAACTTATTTAGCTGTTAACTCTATGAACTCTAATTCAATACTGAATTAAATAATGAACTTTACATAATTAGAATCAGTATACAAATTCAACTATTTTGATGCATCAATTCTTATCAAAATTTTGTTTTTAAAGTTTTCGTTACTATTGTACCCAGTCGCTCCTTACTCACAGTTTGTTACCACGAAGTACTTGAAAGCGTATTTTTGTTACTTTAATTCTGAAAACCATCATTCTGTACCTTCAGTAAAAACTGCAATAAGCTGCAACTGCTATTAACTGCAATAAAAAGAATCTGCAACCATTCTCTGATTTTTATTTTTCCTGTCAATGTGTACCACAGGAAAAAAAAATTCGCTCCTTGGAACTTCCAAAAAGATATTTCTGATTCAACAATTTTTGTACTAAAAGACTGACCTAATTAACTTCTATCAGCTCTTCAAGCATAACTTAACAACATTAAAAAAAGTCATCTCTCTTTGTGCTGAAGTCAGTGATGGCTCTTAGGGCTATAGTAAAGCTAAGGGGTAACTTCCTAAAATCAAAACACTCAATAGAAGCAAAAAGTAGGCTCCTTTTTCTTTAGCAATAATGAGCTTTTAAAATTTTCTTAAGCACTTAAGGTATCATTCTTCTGCCTCAGTACCAAACAAAGAAAATTAAGCAAGAAACTGATCTGAGTTTTGCAAAATGCTCAATATTTATTAGTGTAGGCTAAAGATGGATAATTGGTTCTTAAGGGCTTTTTCATCAGCCATGTTTCACAAGAAAGGTAGGAAGAAATTTTTTCCATCAATAATTATAATAACTGAAACTATAATAAAGGTAAAAGTTCAATTGAGATAAAGTGCTTTAAAAATAAATTTCTTTTTACTTTAGTTATAAATGGAAAGGCATTGTGGTCTGTTAGATTGTTTTTTCATCTATCGGCAGAAAATTTATTGAGCAATTACTCTTGGCTAGTGAGGACAAGAATGGCGATCTTTTTAGGCATATTTCCATTTCCAAGCTCTCATCCGCTCGATGGAGGTGACTGGAGTTCATCTGGAATAATGCAGACTCTGTCTACTGAAAAAGTGCCTCTGGATGCACCCCCCCCCTAACTAAAAATTCCGATCAGGTTGACTGCAACCTTACGTGGTCGGTGGGACTCACCTCGGGAATCTCATTATCTAGGTTTAATCTAGCCTTAATCAGATTCCAGGCGTAGGGTCGGTGAGGCTAGCGACCCTCCACCTGAGAAAAGTGCTATGCGAAGTGACGAAATAGCCTTGGATCTGCACTTTTTTGAAGATCTTGACCATTGCACGCCAATGGACATGCTGACAACGTCAGAAACATTGACAGACTAAGTCTTCTGGACGAAAGGGGGCTTTGAATAGTCACCTGACATGTTCTGACTCTGAATGCACCTGTATCAAAGAACCTACTTTCTGAAGAGCTTCAGAAGAACAAAGTGGCGATTACCGGTCTCACTGAAACCCGTCTTACAGGAAGTGTAGAAGAGCAAATAGGCAATAATCATTCTTTAGTCTTGTCTGGAAGGATCATGAAAAGGAATGGTGTTGGCCTCGCGCTATACTATTACTCATGCACGGAGCCATATCAGACAGACTAATGAAGACCCACTTTGGTCTTCCTGGATTGATGATGGAATATTATTCGTAGAGTTTGGCAACTGGAATAAGCTGGTTTTATGTCAAACCATTCAACTATCGCACATAATATTAATGATTCGACTGATAATAGAAAAAGCCAAGGAGTTCCAACAAATATTTTTTTTGCCTTCGTTGACTTCCGTGCCGTGTTTGGCTCAGTGGACTTAGAAGCTCTTTCGTGGATATTACAATCGACTTCCCACCCTGAGAAATGCTGCAAACTCTTCAAAGTTCTACAACATGGTACAGACAGTTGTGTACAAGCAAGCAGCCGGTGCAGCCCGTTCTTCTAAATCACGAGAAGAGTGCGTCAAGGGTGTGCAGTGGCCCTAGGCCTCTTCAATGTCATCATAGACCAAGTTATGACAAAGAACACTTCACTTGTCTGCTTTCGGATCAAGTTTGGAGATCGCGTCATCTCAGATGCTGATATTGCTGACAACTTGGCAATCCTGGTGGACTCCTTGTATTAGTTGCTGGAAGTGCTTCAAATTCTACGAGAAGAAGCCGTAAAAGCGGGACTGCTGATAAACTTAAATAAAACGAAAATTATCACTATAGACCCGTCTTTTCCTGCTGCTAATTATATGTTCATCCTGGACAGAACAACTAGCATCGAAGCTGTCCAGAGGTTTGCTACCTGGGCTCTAGATTGTCTGCAGATGGCTCGCTTCTTTCCGAGCTGCAAGCAAGGATATCCAAAACATTTTCTGCCACGACCAGGATGAACCTTCATCTTTGGCAAAAATCGAATATCAGTTGTTCAACTAAACTGTGAATTTCCAATGCCCTCGTCGGTTCTTTGAGTCTTTAAAGAGCTGAGACATGGCATGCATCAGCCGCAACCCTAAGGGCTATCGATGTTTTCCAGTCAAAGAGCCTGAGAAGGATCAAACGTCTGCGGTGGTTTGACTCCGTAAGTACCGAGAAGCTGCTGCAGCTCATCAGGCAGTCTCGGTGTTTGTCCAAAGCATCCAAACGTACCTTGTGATAGTTTGAACACCTACTGTGAAGGCTCCTGCATTTACCCATAAAGACGATTTTAGACTATGACCATAGGAAATTCAGTTGGAAGCAAACTCGCGGCCGTCCAAAAAATTGATGGTCTGATACTCTGTCCGAGTTCCTGGCGATGGCAAACTTAAGACCGAACGAATCGAAAACGCTTTCTTTGTTACGAAGCAGATGGAGGAGGCATACGTCACTCTTTATGCCCAGCAGAGCATGGCACGAGACCTAAGTCAAGTAAATGAATGTATCGTCCACCTGAAACTATAGGGCAAGTAGTTTTTGGCCAAACAGACAGAGTGGATTAAATTTCGAAGGTGTTTACCCACTTTGAATCTATTTCCTTTCTGCCTTTAAGTTTCCATAACGCAATGACGTTGTTCTACAGTTATTGGTAAAATTGCCTATGTGGTAATCACTAGGTGATGGATATCAATATCAAATACGTAGGAATCAGGTCTAAAGATTTTGACTAGGTGTCATAGAGATGAAGAATTGTGCTGGTTTGAATTACGCAGCACATTTTGAAACTGTCTTTAAGGAATTCTTCAGCCTTTGTGTTTCTTTTTTTAATGATTCTTCAAAGAGCTTTGAAGAAAGCTTTTCAATTAAAATCAACTTGGTGGAAGTGATTGAAGACTTGAGAACCATGGCTAATAGGAGTAAAGCCAAGATAGATAGTCTCAGCGAAAGGCAAAGCTGGAACAACCCTTTTTCAGCATTGTCAGCCTCTGGAGAGACTGACAACTATGGAATTTCATTAGTACTGAAAAAAAACAAATCAAAACGTTCCTCCCGCACGACTTTTTAAAGTTTCCCAGCACCTTGCGTTACACTGCCAAAGTAAAACTTGTTTCTGTCTAAATTTAGGTTTCATTTATTCATTTGTATTAATTTTTTTTCTGTTTAAAGTTTGACATTAGTTGACCCGTAGAGCCTTATCTGGTTACCAGAAACTAGTAATATTAAAAAAATTTCATCAGAAAAACAATTTTGGAAAAAACACTGCGTTTTCCTGGACTAATTTTCTCTCTTTTTTTAAAGAGTCCTCGCCTAAAACCTCACTGTGCTTGATGTAACTTTGGCCTTAAACAAATTTTGTCTTTTCAGCGTTTAATATTTACAATTTATACACTGTTACTGATTCTCTACTTTTTATATTTATGCTCCAACAGGCCAGTGGTTCTTAGCAATTTTAAGCGGTGGCTTTGATTGATTTTGACTTTTGTATTTCTTTAGCTCAAAGAGCACCCACTTATCCACAGTATTACTGAGCAGAAAGAGTAGAAGCACATATGAACCTCCATTTTTGAATTCGACTGAAAATTCTGAAATACGGAAAGTTTTGTATTTTTTGGATTCAGGTTTTTTGAACAGCGACTTTGTAAGAAGAAACGGAAACTTATTCAATCAGAATTATTAGATGGTTCTCTTCTAATCTCCAATTATTCATTATCTCTTCTAATCAGCAGTTGTACTAAACCAATTCTGCTCAAGTCATCCTCAGGGCTATACTGTGGTGTTTATCCTCCCCATAGTATAGTGCAGACGGTTTGATATCATCTATTTTCCCTTCTTGTTTTAGTTTTATTTTGTGTTTAAAGCTTTTTCCAATAGGCAATGATTAGAAGTCCTCCAAAAAAAAAGTCCCCCCAGATCCCAAATCAAATTCCAGTGAAAGTGTCATAGTGAAAGATACCCATCCTGGCTGGTCAAGCACCCTATCTCAAAGTTCTAATGATAGCTCCAATTCGGAGAATAGGACAATGATAAGTGTAGGGGCTAATGTAACCATAAATGATGATAATGGGTTTCAAGAGGTCCTCTCTAGAAGTTCTAAAAAAAGGAAAAAAATCTCCCCAATTAAAAGCATTTCCCTCTCCCTGCCCAAGATCCTCCCTCCAAAAACTTAGGAATTTACCTTAAAATTACTCCCACTACCCCCTTTGAAATAAAAATGATCACTGCAATAAGAGTTGCAATTTTTAAATTGCTAAAATCAATGTTCTCTCTTAACATTAACCGTGATGGATCTCTGCTAATAGCTGTAGAAGATTAGAAATCAGCAGATACAATAATTAACCTTAAATCCCTTCTGAATACCCCAATTATTGCATCTAATTGGAACCCAAAACAATCACCAACAAAAATAGTAGTTTATAATGTTCCCCCAGAGATATCTACTCAGGAGTTAAAAGAAGGCCTTTCAGATAGGGCTGGAAACACAATCGCAGTTGAGGATGTTACCCAACTTGGAAAACCCAACTCTAATGGCCTAAAAACTAGTAGATCCTTCTTATTCACACTGAAGGATAAAATTGATATCCCAGAAAAGATATTCCTATTTGGGCAAATCAAACCACACAAGGAATACAAACCTAAGCCTTTTCAGTGTCAGAAGTGTTTCAAACTGGGACACACAACAAACAAATGCAATGAAATTCTCCAAGAGTGTAGTAATTGTAAATCTTTCCATCCTAAAGAGCTGACAACTTGCAACAACACTCAGCCTACATGCATCAATTGCAAAGGCCCACATGAATCTACAAATAAATCATTATGCCCTGCATACAAGAAAAGAGCTCTAACACTCCAAATATCAACAGAGAAGGCAATCCCATACCCCTTTGCAGCAATGGAAGCAAATGCTGCCCAACAATACCAAATAAAGCCTGTAATGAAACCAACCAAAACCCCCAAGTCAAATTCCCCCAATGCATCAAGCACCCCATATAAAACACCATCTTCTAAGCCCCCTAGCTCAAATCCCTATCAGAAGGAATCACCAAGCCAACAAGCCTCCTTGTCCGGTGAGATGAGGCCAGCCTGGCCCTCCCTCCCAAGAAGAAACAAACCAGAAACACTACCAGGAATCAATCCCTTAACCAACAAACAGGATGCACTACCAAAAATGCAATCCCCAAATATATGCTTATTCATTTTAAACTGTAATGCAGTTCAGGCCATGAACATACATCAACTACAGAAAACAAAAATTATTGCAGAATTGGCAAAAATTTACATCCCAGATGATCTGCTCATTCAGGCAAAAAAGATCTTGCTTTATTCTTAACAAAGCTGAACATTGATACACAGTCATATGAAGAATAAATCAACAACACAACATTTATCAATACTCCAATGGAATGTAAGATCACTCACAGAAAATAAGCTAAATGAACTAACATCATTTATGAATAATAATTCAATTAATATTGCTTGCCTCCAAGAAACTCATTTAACCCAAAATCAACAAATTAAGTCTCTGGGATATACTATCCTGAGAAAGGATAGATCTTCAGAGAGAAAAGGAGGTGGTGTAGTTTTATTAGTTAATAATAATATAAAATTTTGTGGCATCAATTTTCCAGATTTTGAAAATGATGTTGATGTAATTGGTATAAATGTTTGGCTGAATAATTTAAAAACCTACATAATAAGCTTTTATAACCCTAATGGCCAAACTACAGATGCCAAGGATTTCTTTAATTATATAAATAATTCTAATATGTTAAAAAATATCATTATTTGTGGAGATTTCAATGCCCACGGTCTTTTGTGGGGGAATAAACCAGCAAATAAAGCTGGTAAATTTATTGAGCATATGACTTCAAATAATAATGAATTAGTTGTTGCTACCCCTCCAAACCTGAATACTTATTTCAACCCCAAAAGTGGTAATTTCTCCACAATTTACCTACAAATTGTGTCTCTAAATTTTTTGAACAAAATTTACATAAATAAAATTGATAGTCTATGTACAGACCACTTTGCTATAGTTTGCTCCCTAAATGAACCTGCTGAAACTTTATCTCATACATCCAAATATATCAACACTAAAGCAAATTGGTCTATTTTCCAAAATAAGCTAAATGATGAAATTACAAGTTTCACCCAAAGTTCATGCATTTCTAACACAACAGTTGACACACATGCTGAAGCATTGACATCTTTACTAATAAATACAGCTAATCATGCTATCCCCTGGACAACACCTAAGAAAACATTCACTAAACAAATTCCTAAAGCATGGTGGACAAATGAGTGCCTAAATAAATGGAGGATAAAAAAGGCAGCTAGGACAGAATTCATAAAAAAACCAACACCTACTACATATTTAAAAAAATTACAAGCAGAATCTAATCTAAAAAGGACTATAATAGATGCTAAATATAAATACTGGAATAATTTTGCAAATAATCTCTCCAGAGAAACAAATGAGCCAATTATACATAAAATCATAAGCCACATATGTGGGAAAAAGACTTCTCCCAACCCACTCCTGTATGAGCTTATACATAATAATACCCATTATGACAATGATAATGAAAAGGCTAACCTATTTGCAACTCTTTTTGTTAATAAGCTAACATCAAATAATCAAAGCAAACTCTCCACAATTCCTATGAACCCTAGTTACCAACCACGCACAGGATCCGAGTACATAACTAATCCGTTTTCAATCCAGGAATTGAATAATGCAATACATCATATTAGGTCCAAAACTAGCAGTAGCTATGACAATATACACCCTACATGGATAAAGAATCTCACACCTTCATACAAACAAGAACTGCTAAATTGTTATAATCACGCTTGGGCATCTTCTAGGTTCCCCAATATATGGAAATGTTCGTCCCTCCTACCAATCCTAAAGAAAAATAAACCAAAAGATAACCCTGAGTCTTATAGGCCCATACTGATTACACCTGTGATGGGGAAAATAATGGAGAAAATGATTTATCACAGACTCCTCTGGTTTGTTGAGAAAAAATAACATGATCCCACACACTCAAACTGGATTCAGGAAATACCACTCCTCAACAGATGCTTTCATTTTGCTAACAAATGCAATAAATGAATCTTTCTCAAAAAATAATATCCTAGTGGCAGCTTTCCTAGATTTTGAAGGAGCTTATGACAATGTGAACCACCAAATCCTTTTAAATAAACTTGCAAACCTTGGAGTACCTCCTAAGCTAGTATCCTTTATTAAATCCTTCATAAAAGTGCGAAGTTTCATTGTTTGTGTTGGTTCAGCCTCTTCACCCCAAAAGACAATATCCAAAGGCCTACCTCAGGGAGCAGTCTCAGTTGCCTCCTTTTTGCCCTATATCTCTGGGACATGAACCTACCCCCCCCCCCCCCTCGAATCTACAATATGCTGATGATCTGGTGCTATGGTCATCTGGCAACACCTTTCAGATAGCACAGTCAAATCAGCAAAAGTCACTTTTCCAGTTTGAAAAATTCTCTCAACATTCAGATTTACCCATTGCACCCACCAAGTCAAAAATAATCCAATTTCACCGAAAGCGAAACCATGTTAATGCAAAACTAACTCCAAATAAAACAACTATTCCAGAAGATAATAATATTAATTACCTAGGTCTCATGCTTGACCAAAAACTTAATTTCCACCTCCACATTTCAAACACAATAAAAAAATGTTATAGAAAAGCAAATATACTAAAAAGACTTCTTTCCACACCCTGGGGTTGTAAGGAGAAAACCTTACTCCAGTTTTATAAATCACATATAAGACCCCATATTGACTATGGGCTCATTGTCTATGGTGCATGTGCAAAGACCCAGATGCAAAAAATTGAAACAACACAAAATGATATAATACGTCTCATATTTGGTCTTAGGAAACCCACAAGCACCAAGTTTCTGCTTATGGAGAGTGGATTAACAACAATAAGGGAGAGACGTATCTTTCTCTTGATAAAACATCTTACAAAAATTGAATCAAATAGCTCACACACATTACATAATTGGTTAAGAAATCCAGCCATGTATAGAGGTATTGCAGATGAGTATGCCAATATTCAAAAGAAGTTCCCTGTACCAGCAAAGTCTATTGCACCCACTTTCCCCCAATCCCCTCCATGGAATTGGTCATTTCCCATAATAAATACTGAATTTTCAAAATGGAATAAAGATTTAACCCCCTTTGCTTTTGTCCAGAAAAAATTTGCAGAACTTAATACAATTACCTATAAAAATCACTTCCAAATATTTGTTGATGGGTCAAAAATGGATGAGAAGGTTGCAAGTGGTGTTTTCCTTCCTCACCTGAAAATTGCAATGGGCGAGAGATTATTTAATAATTTATCTATAATGTCTGCTGAGTTAAATGCCATAATCATGGCATTAGAACACCTTAAGCAAAACCAACCTTTGATTGAAAATTCGAATAATATTATCATCTATTCCGACTCTTTATCAAGCCTTGAGTTGCTGGCCTCAGCTCCTCAATATAAGCTGGACATTGACACTTATCATTGTCTCAGTATTATTGATAATCTTGCTTCAAGTGGCATAAAAACTTACTTTCAGTACATTCTTAGCCACTCTGGCATAAGTGGTAATCATCAGGTTGATGAAATAGCAAAAAATGCTATAAATATTGACCAGCCAAGTGGGAGACCAATCCCAATTAGAGATATTTACCGATGGAGGCTATCAGATATTAATTTTAATAAGATTAATCCTATCCTTTCCCCCTTTCCCAATAAGTATCTTTCTAAAATTTATCATAGAATTCGTTCTGGAACAAATGGACTAAATTTCCTTGCATTCTCATGTAAGCTTTCTAATTCAAGTGGCTCAATTCCCCTGTCCCCTCTTTGCAGGCATTGTAATAAAAATAATGAAACAATTGACCATTGCCTATTTGAATGTAATATGCTGACGTCTGCACAACATACCTTGCTTTGTAAACTGTTAGAATACTTCAAACACCACAAAATCCCACTATCAGCCAAGAGCCTAGCCAACTATACCTGCACACAGAGCATAGAAATCGACATCTATCATCTTATATTTGAACTCCTAGAGTCAAAAGATCTGCTGAAAGATATCTGAATATATCTAATAAATATGAGGCAATCAAGCCAGTAGCTCTGTAGCCCACAGAGTGAAGCAATAGGAAAAGTGCTAAATAGTTTTACTGAAAAGCCCGCCTGCTGTTAAATAGAAGAAGGAAGGAAGATGGTCCTATGAAGAATTTAGTTCGATTATTTAGGTTCTATATGGATTCTTTACAGGATTCAGTTTTGGTGGGAGATGATCCATATTGTAGCTTTTCCAGCCTAAATCAGTTTTTGTTTATCCATTACGCTAAACATAATTTTTGAAGATTTCAGGACCCATCCAGATAAGACCGAGGTATCAGGTCAATTTTTGCGCCTTCACTTTTGAAAATTCCACAATGAGACTTTCAGGTTGAATTATATAATCATTTGAGGAAAAACTGGAGCGTTAACATGCAAGAATGGAAATTAAAATTCATCTAAAATCTAAGGATCCTGAATAACGAAATGATGTCTTTTAAAAACGAAAATTTCTTTCCAAATTTGTCATTAACTTGTGAAAAACCCTTATTCCTTTTCAAGGATATAAAGTCCCACAACACAAAAAAAATGCAAAAAATGAATAAATTCCTCAATAAAAAAAAACTAGGAATTTGGTACCCAATACCGGAAAGCACGCAATCAGAATGACTTAAAACACGTTTGAACGTTTGATTTTAGTTTAACTGCAAGCCAACGTCAAGCATTTTACCCTCCGTTGTCAAAACTACCTGATCCTTTATCAAAGAAATCTAAATGACTTTCTGGATCTCCTATCAATGAATAAAATCAACTTGTTGCCACTTAAGGACGCTGGGAATTTCATTTATATGTTTTAGGCTTTTCAACAAAGATAGCGTTATAGCATTAAAAAAAGGACTCCTTTTAATTTCTTCAGGAGGTTTTGTCTTGTAATCTAAAAATTGCCTTAACTAGCTAAGGAGCAGACTTTAGACCTCCAGAACTTTTCAAAACCATATTTATAACCATAATTGTTTAGCCATATCATATCAACCACAATGGGCGACGTGGCAGCAGTCAAATTAGTTATTAAGTATGTCCGGACATTGGAATCTGATTTTTTTTTTTTTACTTTTAAACTCTAGTTGACTTTTCGGAGGTTCAGTCACTTGGGAGAGTTAGTAGGGCAACATTGGAGGATGTTGAGAAATCGCATAAGGATTTTGTAATATTTTACACAGGCGGTCTTTGGGCATTTAAAGAATATCCAACTTAATTTCCTTTGAAAACCTTAACTGAGATTGCTTCACTGACAAGTAAGCAAGCTTCGAACGTTCGAACCTTAACAGGAACACGTTTGAAATGACTGTAGTTAAGTTAATTGTAGTCAAGTACCGTATTTCAGGCTCCAAACCACAAATGAAAAATATATGATACAAATGTTTATGTGCCTTAAAATGTTTAAAAAATGTCAGGTATCCCGATGACTTTAGGTTATACATGATGTATGATCACGCTGATGCGTCCTAGAAGCCTGCAAAAACGTGAGGATAGACGAGCACAAGCACAAATTCAACACGGACGTCCAACTTAAATAATCTTATACTACCAATCAATTTGGTGCTTTTGCTCGTCTATCCTCAGACTCTCAGGATTTTAACACCCATTAACGTCATCCCGCATAGCCTAAAGGTATCCAGATACCCGTTCGTTTTTTTAACATTATCAGATAGGGCACATGAACATCTGTATAGCATAATTATGTCTGTGCTCGTAGACATCCTTCAAGTCTAAAAGTTATGGTTCGTTTACATATTGCGGAAATCGGAATCTGTCCGTTTCTGTTCGAACTGTGGCTAAAATAACGATGGGTTTCAAGGCAAAGATTTCAAATTATTGCAACAGCGTTTCCTAGAGTCAAAGGGGTGAAAGGACTTTTAGGTAACCACATGGTGGATATACCCTGTGGCTATCATCAAAACATCAAGAAGGGTATTACGTCCTTACCCTCTTCTGAAAGCTGTTGAGCAATAGAGAGCCAATTGACACCGTTTTTCTTAGTTTTCTTATAGCCTGGGTACGCAGGATCATACAAGCTAGGGTAGTTTTGAACCAAAGCTATAAGATCGTGTAGTTTTTGATAATCCATACTCTGGTTTTATTCATTTAAAAACCTTGCCAAGATTCCGTCTCGATTTGATCAATACGTTTCGGAAAGCTAGAAATTTTTTCTAGCACGAAAACGGACGGAGTTCCTGCACGGATTGCTAAATCCGCAATGTGTAAACAGACCATTAATTGTCAATCAGTTACTGCCATCTATTTTAGTCCTCCATATCTTTTACTTCTCAACTGCAACAAAGCCGGCAAGTGCAGCTGCAGCATCAAGGGAGTTTACAGTCAGTAGAGGCTAATAGATTTTCGTTAATAAATTCAACATAATATGGCACTACACGTTCCAAAAGCTCCGGGCTTTGGCTCTATGCTGAAAGAAGGTGCAAAGGTAAAACTTAATTTTTGTTAGGCTAATAATATGATTAGCCTAGGCCTGTCTTCTATTTTGAATGGGCCAACAAAATAATAGGCCTGTTTTTTCACTCATCAATGTGCTAAGATCTTACATCTTTTGCCAGAAAACGCTTAAAAGTGAAATCTTTGAACAAAGATCTTACATCTTTGGTCGTTTTTGTGCAAACATCTTTCATCATTCTGCTCTGATCAGCTGTCTGAGACCAATGATGAGTAGATCATCAAAGTTCTCTCATCATTGTTCTATATGGCAGAAAGATGGCATCTTTCATGTATTTTGCCAACATCAGCAAGCTGTAAGATCTTAGAACAAAGATGATTTGAAAAACAATAATCTTTGCAGAAAGATGTAAGATCTTAGTGCTAAAAGACAGGCCTAATGTAGCTTACCAAGAGGCTACTATTTTATCAGCAATATCTTATTGGCATGTTGGTAAATTTCAAAATCATGGGCTTTTTGCTTTTTTGGAAAGTAGGCTAGCTCAGGTCAGTGAATAAAATTTCAAATAGGCTAATGGGGTAAAGTTCTACCAAATCATATTATTGAGTTAGGACTAAAGTGAATACACCATTTGATGCCTTTTTGGTATTTGTTTAGCCTTGTGACACCTGATAAGGAGACATGTTAAGAAAACAATTCTTACTTTAAAATATATATAATGATCCTAGTTCTTATATTATCCAATGGGAGAACCTTTATCACCAAGTCTTTCCTCTAAAAATCCTTCTTTTTTAAGCTTAAAAGAAAATGTTTCCAAAACATTTGATATATATATACTAAGCAACTCAACTGTAACAAGGGATTATAGAAAAGTCTGAAATACATTGTGTTAGTTCCCAGTGACAGGCTTAAGGATTATAGCTTAAATTTGGACAGTTTGAAGCTTAAAGTAAATATTTTCAATTGATGTTGGAAGTTAGAGAAGAATTATAGCTGCTCAAGTTTTCCAGGGTACTTCATTTATTATACAGTCCTACCATCTATCAACTACTTTCTTTTCTTCAGCGTGTGATCAATACATACATACGACTAATACCAATATGATCAATAGTGCCACCACAATCATCATATTGTATAAATAAGAAAAGCAGTTAAAAACAGAAACAGCCTATACATTAAAATAACAGCCTACCACATGTAATTGGCCAAGGTTTGTTTTCTTCTCCTACATTTTGATTAGTTCCATAGAGTGAGCTTATTTGGATTTTTATTTCTCATTTATTGCTGGCTATGTTTACTAGTAGCCTACATTTGTGACAGCTGGGCACTACTAACTATACAAGTGTGTTTCTACTTTGTTGTGTTACCCCTCACCTTAGTAGTCCTGGTAGCCTCAGTATACTTGATTATTGATATAGAATCTGCACACCTATTGGAAGTTTTGGAATTATAGCCAGTTTAGTAGCCTATTTACCAGTGTGATGCCCCCTCCACAAAGTAACAAACGTCAGAAACCAATTACTCCTGAAAAAGGTATTGATAAATGTTCTGTTGCAGGGTGTTTACTTGACAACAGTTCTTGTGCTATACAGTGCGATAAATGTGACCAATGGTTGTGTGCACAATGCCTATCAATGTCCTCCTCTGAATATGATATCTTTGTAAAAATGAATGACCAACTTGGTAGCACCTGGGTATGCCCCATGTGTAAATCTAGAGGTTCAGCCCAGCAAGATCTTCCCCAGCTGCTGAAGTCAGCTCTTAATGAGCACTGTAGTGAAATGAAAGCTATGTATGTTGGTTTTCAAAATGAAATTCACACCTCTCTTGAAGGTATTAATGCTAGAGTTCAGAGTCTAGAAAATATTATCTCATCTAAGGTGTCCATGGCCAATGTTGAGGAAATGGTCAGTCATACCATTGACATTAAGCTGAAAACTGAAGTTCAAAAGATGGTGCTACAAGAAAATGACAGACTGAAAAGATGTATGAATTTAGTTGCATATGGTGTTCCACCCCAAACCAATGACTTACAGTTCTTACAAAATTTTCTTAAAAATATGTTTCAAATTGATGTAGGTGCAGTGACCAATTTGCAAAGGCTGACAAGGACTAACCCCAACTCATCCAATTGACCAGATCCATTACTGTTCTCAGTCAGTTCCTTTAAAACTAAAATTGACATCCTAACACAGTCCCGCATTAAAAAAGGAGACATTCATTTTTATGCTGATACCTCAAAAGAAGACCGGGTACACAGAAAAGAATTAGTAGAAGAAATCAAGAAAAGAGCTGCTGCTGGTGAGCAAAATTTAGGAATTAAAAATGGCTGTATAGTGACAAAAAACATGCCAAAATGGGTTGCCATTACCCCAAACAACAGAATGGCCCTTTAAAAACCTATTCCCTGCCTCTACATAGTATTAACAAGCAAAGTAATTTATCTGTTCTGTATACAAACGCAGACTGTTTATCTACAAAAATTGATGAATTTCATGCCCTAATATCAACCCGCAAACCCCATGTTATTGTTATTACAGAAGCACTACCCAAGAATTGTCAGCACCCAGCTATATTTTTCCAGCAAGTGCCTGATTATAATCTCATTATAAATAATAATTATAAGCGTGGAATTTTCATTTATGTTCATACCTCATTAAAGTATATTGAAGTTAATGACCCAATTTCTTCAATTATAAGTGAATCCTTAGTAGTTGATGTGAAATTACCTGGGTCCTCAATTGCTTTTAGAGTTGTAGCCATTTATCGTAGTCCTAGTGTTTGTGAATTGTCTTCATTTAATAATAGAAAAATATTGCAGTATTTATCCACTGTGTCTTTATCTAGTTCTAAATTTCTAGTAGTTGGTGACTTTAACCTACCTTCTATTGATTGGACATCAGGTACAACACAACTTTCTGATGAGTCATTTGAAAATCATTTCCTAGAAACTTTACAAGAACATTATTTGTATCAGCACATTCAAAACCCTACTCATTTGTGCGCTAATTCAACCCCTTCAGTTTTAGACCTTGTAATTACAAAATCACCAGATGATGTTGCTAGTGTTGAGTTTTTGCCACCACTAGGAAAAAGTGATCACTTGGTATTGGTGATATCACTAAATTGTGTGGTAGGTCGTTATGATATTCCAAATCATTCTCCCAAATATGATTATGATAGAGGAAATTACATTGCATTTTCAGATTATATTTCATCTCTTTCTATACAAGAGGAGTTACAACAATGTAATGCTACTGTTGATGCATCTTTTGATTTTATTAAGCAGGCCCTTATAGAAGGTAAGGATCAATATGTACCAATATATACTAGTAGACAGTTTTTCAAAAATAGACAGATCCTTCCTTGGTATATTGTACAAATGCTAAAAGAAAAGGGTGATAGGTGGCATGATCATTTAAGATTTAAAACCTTAGATTCTTGGTTAAATTATAAAAGAGCTAGAAATAGAGCAACTAAATTCCTTCGTTTAAATCGTCAAGAGGTGGAGACAAATGTTATAGCATCAGTCCAAAGTTGCCCAAAAAGATTTTGGAGATATGTGAGAAGGAATCAAGTTTCACAATCCCCATCATCCACTTCCTTTATAGATCCCGAAACTTTTTTACATATAGATGATGATTTTGTAAAATCACAACTCTTCAATAAGGTATTTGGTTCAGTTTTTACTCAAACACACACCAAAACACACACTCAGTTTATTCCTCCAGATTTAACAAAAGAATTTGTTGATTCAGAGTTTACAGTCCAACAGGTTTATCTGACACTCCAAAATCTTGATCAAGGAAAGGCACCAGATATTGATGGATTTTCCAATGTGATGTTACGTGAACTTGCATCAGTGCTTGCTGGGCCACTCACATATCTTTTTAATCTTTGTCTCTCATCTGGTAAATGTCCTTCAGCTTGGAAAAGGACTATCATTAGGCCATTGTACAAGAATGGTTCAAAGTCCCATTTCAATAATTACAGACCAATTTCAAATACATCAATCTTTTCCTGTATAATGGAGAAAATTGTGGTGAGTAGAATCCAAGCACATTTTGAGGAAAACAACTTATGGCATTCTGCTCAGCATGGTTTCCATAAACGACAATCTTGTAACACGCAACTTCTTGAGGTGATTTGTGATTTTCAATCAATGGCTGATAATGGTATTTTGTTTGATTGTATTTATATTGACTTTTCCAAAGCATTCGAAAAAATTTCCATTCCACTTCTGATAAACAAATGTCAACTATATGGTATAGGCCCACAAACTAAAGCCTGGATAACAGATTATCTTACAAATAGAACCCAAGAGGTTGCAGTAGGTGATGCTTTGTCATCATCTATTTCTGTCATAAGTGGAGTTCCACAAGGCAGTCGTCTTGGGCCAGTACTCTTCTGCCTTTTTATCAATGATTTACCAGGTGTTGTTAGGAATTCAACCATAAAAATGTTTGCAGATGATGTAAAAATCTACAGGCCAGTCATGAGAGAACATGAGATTTCTTTACTTCAAGAGGATTTGGTTGCTCTTGGCCAGTGGTGTACTGCAAACTCTATGTTCATTAATGAAACCAAATGCAATGCTGTGCACTATTTGCGTAGACTCCCTCAGCATTACCATTACTTTGTTGTTGGTAAATTAATTTCAAGTGTAGAATATGTTCGTGACCTTGGGATTTGTTTTGATTCAAGTCTCAAATTTAATAAACATGTATCAGATATCATCCATAAGGCTAATTACCAATTATTATGTCTAAGGCATACTTTTTCTAAGTTTAATCTTCATTCACTGATTTCACTTTATGTATCCACTGTACGTCCAGTACTTGAGTATTGCTCATCAGTATGGTATCCCCTTAATAAGAGAGATAGAGAGAGGGTTGAGAGAGTGCAACGTAGGGCCACCAAACTCATACCATACCTGAGTCATCTACCTTACCACCAGAGAATGCAAAGACTACAGTTGCCTTCTCTCCAGTTCAGACATGATAGAGCCAATGTAATAAATACATTTTGCATTGTTAGGAATATTGATAATATCACCCCAACTCACTTTTTCACTTTTACAGAATACAATAGTACCCGTCAACACCAACACAAAATTTACCCACCATGTTCACAGAAAAGATTAGGCCAAAACTCTTTGTCTAGCCGAGTGTGGAAGACTTGGAATTCACTTCCATCAGAAATAGTTGCAAGTACCACGGTCCAGTCTTTCAAAAGTAGTTAGCCTCTACAGATTTCTATACTAGGTCCTATCACAATCCATTTTGAGATTATTTTTACTTTTGTATTACCTGATTTGTGACAGTGTGACAGTTATTTTGTAGGCTTACTTTTTTGTAGGTTTCAATTATTAACAGATATGTTTCAGTTAAGTTGGTATGTTATTGTATGTTTCAGTAATATTGTTTTTCCAATGTTTTTCAGTTACTGTATGTTTTTGTTATGTCATTGACATTGTTATAGACTTTTTTATAATTGTTTTGTGCGACAAGCTTGTTAAAGCTTACCGTATCTTGGTATTAATAATAAATAAATAAATAAAAAACCCACGTTAAAAGTACCACATTGCTTAAGTCTTTTTAAATTGCCACCTAATAAGTTGTTTTATAGAGAGCGTTCATGTCGGTCTTTTTAAAACTTTTTTTTTTAAAGAGCAGTGGCAAAGTGCCAAAATCAAAATATGAACACTTAAGACCAGCATGAACGCTCTCTATAAAACAACTTGTTGTGTGGCAATTTAAAAAGACTTAAGCAACATGGTACTTGTAGCATGGGTTTTGGAAACATTTTCTTTTAAGCTGGAAAAAGAAGGATTTTTAGAGGAAAGACTTGATGATAAAGGTTCTCCTGTTAGATAATATAAGAACTAGGATCATTATACATATTTTAAAGTAAGAATTGTTTTCTTAACATGTCTCCTTATCAGGTGTCACAAGGCTAAACAAATACTGCCTTTTTTTATGCTGATTATGAATATAATAATCATTTCTATCAGAAATGAATTTCAGCCCCCCCCCCTATATATGCCAATTCAGGGTTAGGTTAGGTATATATAGGGGGGGGGGGCTGAAATTCATTTCCGATAGAAATGATTATTATATTTGTAATCAGCATAAAAAGGCATCAAATGGTGTATTCACTTTATTCCTGACTCAATAATATGATTTGGTAGAACTTTACCACTAATGGTATAAATTTAGAATTGTGACTCCTGATAAGGAGACATGTTAAGAAAACAATTCTTACTTTAAAATATGTATAATGATCCTAGTTAACATATTATCCAACAGGAGAACCTTTATCATCCTTCCTTTTCCTTCTTTTCCAACTTAAAAGAAAAAAAAATCAATTTTATCCACCCTAGAAATGCAATGCATAAATCTTTTGAAATTGCCACTATAAATTTGTTCTATAAATTGTTTTTATAGATAGTGTTCATCCCAGACAAATTCCCAGCCAAGTCTGTTGATTTTGAATTGAAGTTAGGTTAGGTTGTATTAATATTTTGTATTTTTGCCACTGCTCATTAAAAAAAACAGAATTGACAATGACTGGGATGAAAGCTATCTATAGAACAATTTATTTTGAAATTTATAGCAGCAATTTCAAAAGATTTACACAATGCATTTCTAGGGTGGATAAAATTGAAATTTGTTCTTTTAAGTTGGAAAAAAAGAAGAAAGACTTAGTGGTAAAGGTTCTCCCATTGGATAATATGTTAACTAGGATCATTATACATATTTTAAAGTAAGAATTGTTTTCTTAACATACCTCCTTATCAGGAGTCACAATTCTAAATTTATACCAGGGCATTTTTTGTTTCTGTTTGATTTAGAGGGGAGGGACTATAATTAAGGTAAATATTTACCAAATCTTATTATTGAGTTAGGAATAAAGTGAATACACCACTCAATGCCTTTTTTTATGCTCTTTACAAATATAATAATCATTTTTGTCAGAAATGAATTTTAGCCATCACCCCTATATATACCAATTCAGGGTATATATTTGCACATTAGAAGGGTGGGTGGAAAGTTTAAACATACCTCTCATTTACATCAGAAATAAAATTTACCCCCACCCTCCTAATATGCAAATATATACCCTGAATTGTATAAATATAGGCAGGGGTAAAATTCATTTCAGACAAAAATGATTATTATATTTGTGAAGAGCATAAAAAAAGGCATCAAGTGGTATATTCACTTTATTTGTAATTCAATAATATGATTAGATAAATATTTACCATAATTAATTTAGCCTTAGCTGCAACCAGCCCTATGAGCAGCCCTGCTAGGCTACTATGTGTACTTGATTCTTATTTACTGGCTTTAAAAATTTGTAGATGACTCCATAACTTGTAAAGACAAGGTGAACACACTAGGCTACTTGATCCATTGTTTTTGTGAAATATAGGCCTAATATCCATAAACCCTAACAATATAGTTATTTAGAGCTTGGCCCCCTCTGAATGGAACATACTAAGCAAATAAAGTTAGTGGGCTACTATTAGATTCCTTATTTTATGCTATTTCAAATGATCATTGTCACTTTTCTGTCATTGCACCCACCCCCCTTGCTGGTCCTGGATATAGCCCTAGAAATACATAAAATTGAAAGAAAACACCATATAAGATTTCATAACTGACAAGTGCAAGGTGAATACACTATTTGATTCCCATTTTCATGTTATGTTGACAGAAAAACATGCTAAATTGAAACAAATATCACTGCAAAAATCAGGCTAAGATAATTGTGCCAGCTGTAAAACCAAATTAATGCCAGATTCATCTGAGTTTAACTGTGACAATTGTGTCAAGTTGCTCTGTATATCATGTGCAGATATGCTGATAGCAAAATACAACCTTGTTAACAGGTTGAGCAATGGAAAAGAGTTGTTTATTGGCTATGCCTATTGTGTGAAAGTGACACACATGCCCAACAAAGTATAACAAAGGAAGATGTCAACACTTGTCAGTAGTGTTGTCAATAACTATAAAAGCACTAAAGAAAGATATGGAGGTCCCTGTTGCTGGTGTTGTACAACAAGTAGATTATATTGAAGCGAATTTAAGCAAAATGTGCACTGTTCAGCAAATGCAGACTGAAGTTGAGAAGCTATGGGTCAAAATTACTTGTTTGATGCAGCAGTTTCCAACTAAACAAGATCTCACTGAACAAGTTGATAAGAAAGTAGGTGAGTCTATAAGAAAAGACAGAGACTGTCAACAAAGGAAAAAACAATGTGATAGCCTTTATGTCCCCAATCCTTTGTATAGCCATGATCAGAAATGCAAGGCTGAAGTTGTTTTCATCAAACACTTCCTCTTCAGTAAAAATTCAATTGACACCAAAGTTTTTAGTGCCAATTGCAGCAATATGCTGCAATTTAGGCCAAGAAACCCAATCAGCAGTACTCCAGCAAGACCAGCACCTATTGTTTTCAGTAAATAACCCTTCAATGGGATTTAAAATAGCCAAACTGTCTTTTGAAAGGCATTCACTGAAAGATATGGTACAGTTCCATAAAGACAATTTGAAAGAGGATAGAGAACAGTGCAACAGAGGATAGAGCTGTAGGACTGGATATCTAAGGGTGAAAACAATCTTGTCATAAGAGATGAAAAAATAGTCCAAAAAAAACTTGGAGCTGATGGAGTAATCTGTAGTGATGCTCCATCTTCTTTTTATAGTGTATTTAATAACCATAGCTTATCTTCTGAAATTAAAGACTTTTCATCTATGAGTGTTGCTGACATACATAAAGGAATGCAAAGTGATGCAATATCTAGTTTGGAATCAGCAATGTTTGTCACTGCTGAATCTCTTTCAAGTCGTAATAATGTTTCATCCCTTCTGTTTGAGTTGATGTGTAGTGACAACAGTGTCTCAGAACCAAATGGAGCAGATGAGGATGTAACAAAGAAACAAGATGAGATTATAAACAAAAACATAAGGAATTTTTATTACTACTAGCCAATGTTGATCAGTTAACTAACAAGATTGAGGGAGTAAAAATCCTTGTAACAAGTTAGGAATGTGATTTGGTGATGTTAACAGAGGTGAGTCCCAAGAATAGTCATACTCAATTGAAGGATAATCATAGCTGCATTCCTGGATACCAGGTAATATTGAACTTGGGTTCAAGTAATTGCAGAAGGGGTGTATTAGTAATAGTTAGAGCAGAATATAATGTTAAAGTGGTAGACACTCCCCCTATTAATGATTATGCATAGTTGGCCTGCTTTGATCTAAAGGTTCCACTTGGCCCTGGTATTACAAGAATTGTTTGTATTTACAGAAGCCCTTTAGCTCTATCTAAACTTGCTACAGAACAAGCCATAGTAGATCATTTTTGAACAATCAGTGCATCACATAAAGGTAATTTGCTAATAGCTAGGGACTTTAATTTCCCACAAATATCATGAAAAGATGGATTTGGTTATTATGAGGATGATGCAACACAACAACCATTCCTTGATTGTATACATGACCTCTACCTATATCAAGCTGCTGATAAACCAACAAGATATAGAATCTTCCAGAACCCAACCCTATTACCTTAAATTGCAGCTAGGAGCAATCTGAGGATTTCTCCTTGTAGAGCTCTAGAGTGATGACTAGTTGTATGCAAGAATCACTGGTGACCAGGTGCTGCTCCATCTATGATAGCATCCCAATTGAATTTGCACTCTTTGGAGGACCACTCAGCATCTAGCCTTTGTTTAAAAACATCAACAGATTCAGCAGTAACAGTTTCATTAGATAATTTGTTCTGATTATTGACAATACATGTTGAGAAGAATTGAGTACAGACTCTAGATGTTGTAGACTACTTGACAAGTTTCAGTTGATGACCTCTAGTTCTTGATTTGGTACTAACAGTAGGGAATAATGCTGGGAGAATGTTTGCCCTCAATAACTTAAAGGCTAAAATGGCATCCCCTCTATTTCTCCTGTATACAAGTGTAGGGAGATTCAACTTTGATAGTCCTACAGGATAGGAAAGCTTTTGCATGCAAGATATCACTTTAGTGGCATGTCTCTGCACATCTTCAAGAACTGTTATATCTTTTTTAAAATATGGAGAGGCAAGTGACATTCTTCAAGCTTACCTTAGGACACACAAGTCCCTTATAAAGAAGACTTATGACTTTAGAAGAATGAGTGGAAATGGTATGCTTAATCAAACCCAAGGTTGAACTAGCCCCAGCAGCAGACCTCTTAGCATGTGTGCTGAATTTTAGTTCATTGTCAATAGTGACACCAAGATCTTGCTCATTATTTATAGAGGAGAGTGGGTGGCCTAAGAAAAAATAAGAGTGGCATGGATTCTGTTTGCCAAAGTGAATGATATGGCACTTGGCAACATTGAATTCAAGAAGCCAGGCCTCAGCCTATTGACCCAGCAGTTGAAGATTATTTTGTAGCAAGGCATGATCTCCACAGGACAAAGCTGGCCCAAGAAGCTTCAGGTCATCTGCATAAAGAGTTGAATTACTGCTGATAATAGAAGGAACATCATTGATGAAAAATTAAATAATGTAGGACCCAAGACACTTTCCTGAGGAACCCCACTCAGAACACACATTGAGGAATAAAGAATATGATCTCCAGAGTCATCAAACAACTGAACACATTGGTTTTGCAAATAAAGAAAACCAAGGGTCCAGAGCAGGTATTTCTCTTTGAGCTTAACTGCACACAATTTAATTGCAAGTTACTTGTGACACACTTTTTCAAAGGCTTTAGAAAAGTCAAGCAGAATCATGTCAGCAGGCATCCAGATATCAAGCAGCTTGGTGATGTGATCATACAATTCATGGAGATTAGTGTCACCAGATCTTCCTGAACAAAAGCCATGTTATGAACTGTGTAAAACATTATTTGCTTCAAGGTGTTTAGCAAATGCAGAATTGATTATTCTTTCAAGAACCTTAACAACTGCTAATGTGTCAATAATTTTCAGCAATGTCCTTTCTACCCTTTTTAAATATAGGAACGGTATTTGCAGTTTTCCAATCCAGAGGTAGTCTGGAAAGATTTAATGGTGACTTGAACAGCAGGGAAGAAGGTTGACACAAAACTGTACAACATTCATGCAGGATATGTAAGTGAATGCCATCTGGACCAGCAGATTTATTCAGTCTGAGGGATGTCAGTTCCTTTGAACCAATATAGGAGAAATTAGAATTGGTTCCTTCTTATGTGATACATCATGTAGGACAAACAATACTGGAATTGGAGGAAAAAACAGAAGAGAAATTTGTTTTTCCTCAAACCTTCTCCTCAACTCATTATTTGGTTGGTTGTCTGATTATGAAAAGATTTGAAGACTTGATAATTTTCTGTGGTCTTATTTTTTCTATAGCAATTCCATGCTCCGTTTTTTTCTGATGATTACCTTGCTTACTTTAGTAGTTAAAAAAGGTAAACTTTTTGCCTGAAAAGTTCTGGTGCAAGACTTGTCAACATGCAGAATTTCTTTCTTTACATTTGACCAACCCTAATCAATATCATCAGTAATAAGCTTTTTCCAGTTGACATTGGTAAGTTTTTCAGAGACGAATTTGTAGTTGCATAGTTTGGTCTTTTGCACATATTTTCGTTGCTTAGAAGAAGGTTGTTTGGTAGGCAGACATAACTCCAAAACAATTACTACACAGTCACTATTACCAACAGGTAAGGTTATTACATTCTTAATAAGAAGGTCAGGGTTACTGAGAATAACCAGATCAAGAGTGTTGGAGACTTGACCTTCCCTGAAGTGAGTTGGTTGTGAGATTGTTTGACAGAGGGAATTATCAGAGAGGGCAGACAAAAAAGGAGAATCTCTATTACAAAAACTAGATCCTTCAATGCATTGGCTTTCAGGAAGGTCAAAGTCCCTCAAAAGGACAAGATCATAGCTGGTGAAATAGACATCACATGAGATAACATGGTAGCCAAATTAGATTCAGAGTCCAAAACACAGGGAGCACTGGGGCTTTTATAAACAACACCCACCACAATTGAGATTGTTTTATTGTGTATTTTTATCCTTTAAACTTAGATAACAGTTTTTTTTTTTATACTGCTGATGAATGAGTGTGTTTTCAGAAGGTGTTTCATAAAAAAGGAACTGAATTGGAAGTCATAAATGATTTTTTTTTTTTTTTCCTGGGAAGGGAGAGGACAATTGTAAAAAAAAAAAAAAAAAAAAAAAAAAAAAAAAAAAAAAAAAAAAAAAAAAAAATGCTAGATAATTTGATTAGGTAGTGTCCAGAAATTCAAAGAAGTCTGAAGTGTCAGGTTTTGGGTCCAAATTAGCTCCTGACTTCAACCCTAAGTAAATAAAATGCTATATGTTATAAATAAGTAAAATTAATATTAATCAAATTTATGCGCCCTTAACTAAATAGTGTTTTAAGAAAACTTGTATTCATTTACATTAATAAAATTTCTACCTATTGGTTTTCAAAATAGAGGAGGGGTATTACCTTTTTAAGCCTAGGAAAATCAAAACCTTTAAAACTTTTATTAAAAGCTGAAAAAAGATAGACAAAAAAAAAATGCTCAACTGGTCTTCTAGCTACAGGCAACTCTAAAACATCCATTTAACCCTATATTTCCTAGGAATACCTTATTCTACCTTATTTTAACAATTTTACTGGCCTGGATTTTATTTTACAGTAATTTTACAACAGTAGCAAGTATAATAATCATCACTAACACAATTGTATCCAAGTTCACCCCCACCTCCCTAATGGAGCCAGACACAGTTCTAGACTACATAGAAAGTTTGCAGATTTTTTTTTTTTTTTCAAGTTCACCTTTTTGGAATTATAGACCTACTGTTGGTTAGAAATGAGCTAAAAAACAAATAATGCAAACCCACAGAATTAGCAGTTTTTTTTTTTTTAAATTGCCTACCACTATATCCACCCTCATTAGGGTGAACTATGATGCTATTGTAACATATATGGCTATTATAAAAATAGCATTGAATGGTAGGCTACATGTCTTATTTTCTATCTGAAGTATCTCCTATAATATAAGTTACTACAAATGACACTCATCTAGGGTCTTACCATAACATCCTAATATATGTATAGGTGCATTATCCTAACTTGACTATTTTCTAATGTAGGAAAAAGCCAATTATTTACAATTTTACTTTATTTTTTCAGCTATTTCTGATTAAATTTTCAACAGTTTTTGGGATGCTTTGTGGTTGCTGGTAGGTTGTTCAAGAGACGGTCCACTTTGGATTAGTTACAAATTAGGTGGTAGTATTCAGGGGCGTCGCTTACCCCCCCCCCAATAATATGGAGGAACAAATTATTATATAGCCCATGCTCCTTGACTATCCAGACATGGACCCCTCTGGTCCCACCCCCAATAAAAATGATGTAGCTACACCTCTAGCAGCATTGTTTATGTAGGCAATACATAGCAAACTGTCTAAATCTCTAATGTTTGTTTCTACCTAGTTTTAACTAGAATCTTTTATTTGTCAACTCTTCACATTTGTTATGGTGTGGATGCATTCCTATGGTGGGTGGTGTCATTCCTATGGTGGATGCATTATGGTGTGGATGCATTCAATTCACCATTCAAGACCTTTTCCAAATGTCATGCTGCCATGACAATTGCATTCTCTGTTCCCTGATGCCTGGATGCCCTAGGCAATATACAAAAGTTTTTTGTTTCCAATTTTGTATTATAAAGCAACTCATGACGAGAAATAAGTCCAAAATAAGCAAGTATTACATAATCTAGGGCTATATCCAGGGAATAGGAAGGGATTGGACACAATTGTTATGTTAGCAAATATATTTAGAAATTGTTGGACTGGGGAATCAAATAGCATCATGCTTTGCTATCATAATGTTGAGTCCAAAAAAGGAATCTTAAATATACCATTTGATTCTTCATTCAATGCTCTCTCTAAATTGCGCCCTCCTCCCTTCCTGAATAATTGCATATAGTCCTAAGCAATATGCAGAAGCTATTGCTGATTGATTGCAATAAACTTTCTTATTAATTCTCATTGATAGTTGACATATCTAGGTATATATGATAGTTGACATATCATTGACAGTTGCTATATCTAGGTATTAAGGGGGGGGGGGTATTATTAAACTGAAAGCAAATATAACGGCTAATTACTGTTTCAACTTCCTCAAATTACTATTTCTGTGATAAGAATTGAGTTGTTATTGTAACTAATTTAGAAGCACAACTATGCACCAGACCAAATTTTGTTATAGAAGCATTGTAGTGTTTAGTTCACGAGAGGAATTCAACTGCATTACAGTTGTTAGTAACTTTTAGAATCAGCATACTTTATGAAGCAGTGATGTCTTACTTCTAAAGTAACTTTTAATATTTATCTCAAAATTATCCTCTATTATTTTATGTTTTTCTATTGCTGTTATTTTTATGTTCTTTAGGCTAATCAATATGCATGGGGTATAAAACTTACCCTCATAGCTTTTAGGTTTAACTTTCTTTATACATCTTGAGTATTTTTGTAGTTTTTCATTTTGAAAATGTTCATTAAATTTGTTAACTATTTTGTTTAGTTTTTTTCTGGAGTTGAAGAGGCTGTCATCAGAAATATTGGTGCATGCAAAGAATTTGCACAAACAGTAAGGACAGTTTATGGACCTCATGGGATGAACAAAATGGTTATTAATCATCTGGATAAGTTGTTTGTTACCAATGACGCAGCTACCATCATTAGGGAACTTGAGGTATTCCCTTTCTCTATGTCTAACTATTTCTGATGTGATTTAATTAACTTAGCTATTCTTTCTATAGTTGGAACCAATTTTGGTTACATGAAATGAGAAAAGCAAGGCTCTTCTTGTTTACAATCTTTATTTTCATGTTAACAATTATGATGCTATTCAATTAGGTTTTGAAAATTTATGATTTTTTTCAAGATTTCCTGAAATTTCATCTTGGTATTAAGTAAAAATGTTTGCCTCTGCTTAATTTCTCATACTCAAAACCTTCCACTTTTATTGCCATAACTAGTACTAATTTCTGAGTCACCAACTTCAAGAATATAATAAATATGTGTAAGGGGGTCTTGGTGTTTAAAGATTGTTTTTCTTTCTACAAATAATGTTTAAAAGCTACGTCTAAACTAGTGATTTTACAGTTAATTTTATCTTGAACTGAAACAAATGGGATTCAATGTTGTGTAAACTTTGCAACCATTTAAATATTCCAACTGTCAAATTTTGTTTTTGGCATATTGGCAAAAGAATATATATTTCTCTTTGTTAGGCAGCTAATCACTCCATTCATGTTTTTTTAAGAAGAACTAATGACAGTTTGTTTGACCTCAGAATCTAGAGTTTTTTTTGGGAGGGGGATTTCTAAAACAGAGTTTACTCTATTCTGTCAAGAATAATGAAACATTGATAATTCATATTGGGATTTAAAGCTGAATAGTTCTTTTAACTTACAAGTATTCCTGACAAAGTAGCACATATCAGATAGTCTAGAATTGATAGAAATTCTAATACAAATTCATTTATTATCAGAAAATTATAGTTAGATTTAAAAAATAAGACGTTTTACTTTGCAATTTCATTTTTCAAATCTTGTTGAAAACAGGCAGTGTTGATTTTGTGATATTTCTTGTTCCATACTTGACATGGTTGGATATAGATTTCAATATAGGACACAAGCTTATATAAGAGTGCTGCTTGCAAGATTAAAAGAAATAATCACCATCTTGTATTATCCAGAGTTAATTTAAAGCTGAGATTTTAGAAGGGTAGCTACCTACCAGGTAATCATAACATTGGCGAAATTCATCATGGGAGCTTGAGAGGAATATAAATCAGTATGTGATAAGAAACTGTAAGTAAGGAGCAATGCAGCTCAATTGTAACTGAAACTCTAGGAAACAGAGTCTTGGTAACTATGGATACATCAAGAGCATCAAATTTTAATGCTTATTCTAAATATATAACATTCATCAAGTTTAATGTTAACCATCAAAAGTTATGGACCAGAGAACATTTGTCCTATTTTGAAAAAAGGGGAAAACCCCCAAAACATCAAGTGATCTTACTGGAAATTGCATCATCAGATTCAGCATATCAGATAACCTTACTGTAGAGGGTTTAAGCTCCTTTATACAAAAATGTGGAATTTTGCATTTTTTTTTCTTTTTTTGCCAGAAGCAAGGTCACAGATGCATGTTTATTTGTTTTGTTTCCCAGGTGATCGTATTGAACCAGTGATCCTAAAAGATTAGGAGAGGGCTCATTTGATTGGAAATCAAAAGTTCTAGTGCCCTTTTAAGTGACCAAAAATATTAGAGGACAGCTAGTCCCCCTCCCACGTCCCTATTTACCGGAAGTTGTCCAATCAAAATTTTAGGGTAGCCATTTTGTTCAGAATTGTCGAAAGATCTAAGAACTATGTCTTTGAGGATGACTTGACCATCCACAGCCCCCAGGGGAAGGGCTGCAAGCTATAAACCTTATCCAAATTTTACATATAGTATTGGCTATTGGGAAGTATACAAATATTTTAGGGGGATTTTTCTGGTGGGGGGGGGGTTACCTTGAAGGATCTTTTCGTGGGAAATAAAATTTTTCATGGAGGGGGGCTTGATTACCCGGTATTATTTAAAAAACGATCAGAAATTAAATAAAAAACAGGCTTTCTTCAACTGAAAGTAAGGAGCAACATTAAAACTTAAAACGAACAGAAATTATTATTTATATAAGGGGGGTTGACCTCTCCTCAGTACCTTGCTATTTGCGCAAGAGTTTTTTTTATAACTTTAAAAAAAATTATTATACTAATTAAACCGCCCTTGAGTTTCAGGATTCATTCTTAAATAATTGGGACAAAAAGCCAAACTTTAGTGTAGAGACAAAAAGTCTAGCCATTTGAGGCCAACACAGCTATGCCCGCCCATCTTCCTTACCGAATTTATTTCGGAAAGCCTCCCTCTTTACACCGTCCCAAGAAGTTCTAATTTTCCTGAAATCCTTCCTTAAGGCCTCTCACCCCATTTGGAGCCGACCTGGTTTTCGTTTGTCCCTATATGGTCGAGTGAAAAGGATGATCTTTGGTAACTGAATCACTCGTCTCAGATGACTGTCATCACTGTAGTATAAAACATCTTTAATATAATTTAGTTCAGAGACTACATAATTGTATGAACAAGTTTTTAGAAGTTTTATTAAGCAGATTTCTATCCTATAGATAGAACATTCAACATTAGGAATATTTTTTAGAATTAAAAATCCAAGACAGAAAGCGTCCCTGAATCCTCCACATGCTACGTAAATTGAAGACTTGAATCATGTGCCTAGTGTGTACCAATGAATCATTCACAGAATCATACCCATGGTCCCAAACAGACAGAATATTGTCAACAAAATGGGACGAGAAAAAACCGTTTCAAAGGAAAACCATCCAAAGCAGAATTTTCGGTGAAATCCATGTAGAAAATTGCCAGACAGTGAGATAGAACAATCCCCTTCATTAAACCTATGATCTGAAGAAAAACTCTCCCTGACAGTCCTTATGATATGGTCTTATAATCCAACCAATCAGAATTCAGAATCACTTGGGAATTTTTTTTTTCAATGTTTTCTCCATCTCGTTAGAGTTTACTTCAAAAGGTTGGAAAGGTTTCTTTTGTGTGTGTGTGTTGAACATCAAAGACAGCTTGGTCGATATCCTTGTCGAAATATCTGCTTTGTTTTGTTTTGCTTCTCTTCCGTTGGCTCAGGATCACCCTAATTTCTTGTTACGTAATTTTTTTTGTCGAATGCTATTTGGTGTAGCTAGTTTGGTTTTTCTTTTTGTTTGCTTTTAATTTTAGGGTGTTTTTTTTATCATGATGGTTTAAAATTCTTCCCCCCTTTGCATGCTGATGATGCCTTGCTGTATACAGATTAAACATTCGTTTGATCGGTCTTCTTCTTCCTACTTGTCATCGACATCTTTTCTTCAAGAGTTACTTCTTTGGTTCTGTCATCACAGGCTGATCCGACTTCAGGCATTCTTCTTCAAAAACCATTGCCAATTATGGATCCGAGGTCCTCTTTCAGCATCTTTGATGGTCAAGATCGTCAATTAGGTCAAATGGTTTTGAATATTGACAAATTAAAGGTCAACAAATGGACCTTCTTCATCTAATCACTTCAGTGTTCCATCATAGAGACATACTAAATATTTTTAAATGTTGTATCTTTTGATGCCACCATATTGGTAAGGGCGATTCATCACAAGCAGTAAGGGTTTTCACCTTCGAAGTCACTCGTGTTTAACCTGTTCTCCAAAGTTGTCGGAGCGAACTTACCACAAAACAATGGTTGATGGTAATAATCAAAGGTGGTTTTGCATAAAAAAAAAATTAGAGGAAATCCTTGAAGCAACAGAACTACTAGCCTTGTAGCAGCAGGACAAAGGGATGTGTTCCTTTTCTTAGTTTCATGGAATATTTCAATCTTCTTTCCTTTACTAAGGCATTCAACCTCGTAGTCACTTAGCAGTTCTTGGATATTGTCATTTTTTACTCACTCAAATACCAATTACTCATTTTATAAAGGATGTGTGAAAGTGGTTATTTAAGTATTTCTCGGCTCTTTGATTGCGAATGTAAGACTCACATTGCAATATTACAGTCCAAAACTAAAACACGCTAAGTACCTTAAGTTGGGCCCTTAGGCTGTACCTCCTTTACCCCACCTACAATCTTACCCCACTCTCACCCTGAACTTTACTCATGTATATATTGTACCTATTTGACATATGACCATTCAAGGGTGATTTAGTGAATAGCTTTAATTGATTGAATGTTAACAAATAAAAATAATTGTAGTTGTATTTTAATTCTCCACATTTTCGGGTTTCTCCTTTATAATCCAAGATGGATGGCTAATTTTTTCGGCTTTTTTTATTCTAGAAATACCCTATAATTTAATAAAAAAGGAGAAAGAATAATAATTTTATGTAGCTACTCTGTCATGCTTATATATTATGCAACTAGTTTATTTTTTCTTTTTTTCTAATATTATCCATCTTTGTTGACTTAGTGCTTTGTAATTGCTGCCCTTGTTATTTTTGCTGTTCCCAGTTCCTCATTAAAACTTTCTAGTGTGTGTTTATGTTTCTTTTTTTTTAGGTTGAACATCCTGCCGCAAAGATAATGGTTTTAGCTTCACAGATGCAAGAGCAAGAAGTTGGTGATGGGACAAATTTTGTCATTATTTTTGCCGGTGCTCTTTTAGAAGCTGCAGAATCTCTTATTAAAACGGTGAGGGTTACTTTTGCATCAAATTTTTCTAGTACACATGGTGCATGATCCTTTTTGGGATTTTTTTTTTATATATTTTTCCATAACATCCTAATATGGATTAAGATCCTACCCAAAATTGTGCTCAAATCATTAAAATTTGTTTTTGATGCCTATGTTCAATTAAAGATAGACTCAAACCAACATTGAGGAAAAAAACTTAACATACTTATGACATGTACTACTTCAGTCTTCTATGCTAAGCCTAAGAAATGCCGGAGGTGTAGTGATATGACTTAGGAGCCCAAAAACATCCTCCCATGGTATAATTTGAGCAGGGTATAAAAATTTATTCCTGAAAGTTTCATTGTCCAAACTCAACTACTTTCTAAAGTAGCAAAAGCCCATCATCTACAATTATACTGTTATTATTTTATCATCTATTGTTGATTAAATTATCAGAAGTTTAGAGCAATTTTAGTGGTATTTGTTTGGTTACTCAATGAAAATATCTTCTTTGGAGTAATTACGAATTAGGTGACAATAATACTTATATGTGAATTCCAAATTTTTAAGTCTCTAACTCTAATGTTTGACTCTAGACCCCGGCACCGCGCCGATAAGGGAAGACCGGTGGCGGTGGGGCCAAAACCGCGCGCCGCCGGTATGATGTCGGCGGCGTGCCCCCGGCGCGATCAATGTTGACCGCAGACATTAATGTTTTCATATCAGTCTTTCTCAAATCACAGCTTAAATTTAGAACAGTTCCGAGCCTATTCATGAGTTCAAAAATTAATAAGTCGCTGGCTGGAAACTGGTCTTCTTCGTTATTCATCAAGAGAAGTAGAAATCTGGTAGAAACGAAATGGCTGTGGCGTTTCAAAACCCTTGCATAATACGAGTAGTTGAAGTATCTATTAGCTGTGTATTCTTAACGAAAATAATTATCAAAATTATTAGTTTTTTTCATCGAGCATTACTGCATACAAAACTTCAAATACCATATCACCAAATTCGTCAGTTATCTGGGTAAAAACTTTGAATATAACTTTGAACTTGGAAGCTTAATTTTTTCATAATGCCCTTTGCCTATATCTGTTTTGTCACCTTTAAAACAGTTGAATTGGGCGACTTTTTTTTTGCTCTTTTGAATTCCTAAAAAGCCTTCTTGTAATAAAAACTGGTTTTTAATAACAATTAAAAAAAATGCATTTTAAAGCTTTTTTTTGGCTTCTTTATAGAATATAGGTCATGTAGGCTAAGGCTAAACTGCTGCTTTTTGATTGCTTTTGGCTGCTCTTTTGGATATTATTCTTTTTTTCTTTTGGGGATTCATTCCAGGTTATAAACTGATAAATACCTAATATCAGTCAAATTATAAACTGCATCTAAAAGGAGTAAAATTATCAAATTGAAAAATACATGATAAACACTTTACATGAGAACACTTCAATTGCAATGAAACAGAAAACACTTAATGGTTTATTCGGTATGAAGAAAAATGAAGTTCCAGCTATTTTCTTAGGTAAAAAATGAAAAGCTCATCCGTTTTAAATGTAATTAAATGAAATAATATGCAGACTGAAGTAGCTCCAGGAAGATGCTGAGATTTTCAACCTAGTTCGTCACTTTTAATCCAAGCAAAATGCTAGGACACTAAGTATCAGTTATTGAGTTTAGACTTTGATTTCCAAATGCTCACAAAAATTACCAAATTTAAGAAAGTCGCAACAATAAGTCACCTATGGTCAAAATACTCAAAGACTCCTCTTTGATCCCCATTCTGGCTCAAAGCTTCTGCTATTGTCATTTCCATGGAAATCTCCAAAGAGTTTCTTTTTAAAATAGCTTTCAAGCGTAATTAGGGGTAATTAGCCATTTTTGCTTTTCTTCAAAGCTTTAAAAAAAGTGTTATAATATTCCAAATGTTACATTTGTTATATTTGTGCATATTTTTGGTAATCATTTGTGGGGTGATTTAATTTTTTAAACCACAGTAGATACGTAAGAACGTTGCAACATCTAGTACCCTGAGGTCATAAGACTGTCAAAGACTCCTCCTTGAACCTTCCAAATTGAAAGCTTTTATTATGATCTGGCCTTTTAATGTAACTTGGGCACTGGACCAAGGGCGCCACTGTCTCTCGAGCGCAACGTTGGGTGGGGATGTCGATATCGCTTTAGTCACGCAAATTCGCTTAAGTGTGAATCTGCCTGGTACTTATGAATGAATGTTTTCAAAGTAAACCTGTTTCATCAATAAGAAAAAAAAAACGGGTTGGACGCACATGTCCCTTTCCCTTTGGACGATAAAACCATGCAAGTGCTGTATCAAGCATAACTCACGAAAATCTTGTTAATTTTTGTCAACTTTTCAACTTTTTGGCATCCCTGCTTTCAATAAAAAAAAAAAAAAATCAAGGTACACTCACTTAAATATAATAACTCCCTATGCCCCCCCCCTTCTGGATACCATCTTGATAGGATACTGTCTCTGCTCTAGATAAAAAAAAAATAACTTATTGGCACCCCTGCTTTCAAAAAAGACGAGGTATTATGGTTTAAATAAGATAGCTCACCCCCCCCCCCCTTCTGGATACCACCTTGATAGGATGCGGTCTCTGCTTTAAATTAAAAAAAAAACTTAACTTTTTGGGATCCCTGCTTTCAATAAAAAAATTTCGAGATATTATCATTTAAATGTAATACCTCCCTACCCCCCCCCCCCCCCTCTGGATACCACCTTGATTGGATACCGTCTCAGCTTTCATTAGAAAAATAATTTACTTAATAATCAACTAGGTCACTATATGGTTCAAACAAACACGCAAAATAACGTTAAACAGCTTAATGTTCCTGGAAAAAAAAATTGAGGGCATGAGTAAAGGGGTACAAAGACAACAACTAAAATGTCGAAATTATTCAGATATACCTCAAATTATTGGAAAACTGAGTCATAGATTCACCGTGGCATTCAATAAGATCCTTAGGATCTAATTAAAAGGGAGCACACACAAAAGCCAAATTAGGCCAGTAGCCTATGAGAAATCGCAAATACTCAAGACAATGAACAAGTCCTGATGGGGGGCCTTGGGTCTATCAAAATATTCCAATGGTTTCCCAGGGAATTTGATATCATTTTCTTCCGCCCCCACTTTAAATGAAAAAAATAATTATCTTTTTGGCATCCCTGCTTTCAATAAAAAAAATGAGGTGTTATCATTTAAAAATGATAGCCCCCTATCCCCCCGCCCTTAGGCAATAATTTACAATTTATTTATTAATCATATTTTTGGGGTAATTTCCGGTTCAATCTTTAATTCCCTAGCCTTGTAATAGCTTCGTCTATAGCTAAATTTTGTCTCAATAGAAGCGTTTTTTTTTGGGGGGGGGGGAATTTTCAGAAAGAATATTGTATTTTCTATCAGGCGTTCAACAATTGGGTGTTAAACATTAAGAAAATCTGATCTAAAAACAGCAAAAAAAAAAAAAAAATATCTGCAAACTTACAATTCAGCTGTAGAAACAATCTGCCGGCTGTCAATTTCAAAATCCAACTGAAGGCTGAAGCTGTATAGTAGTGACTGCGTTCTATAATTCTGTTCAACTTGAAAATAAAATTCTTGACTACGAATAATGTAAGATAGCCATTGGGAAACTGCATTCGAAATGATTTAAACTCATTTCATAAAGACGATACTTTTTTTGTCAACATATGAAGAACTGTGTATATTGCAATATTTGCAATTGCATATTGCATCTGTCTGGTTTTTATGCAAAGTAACAAAAGAGACGAAAATTAATGAACAAAAGAGTAGTGAAGAATTATGGTATGCAAAGTAATATTTGGTAGGGAAAGTCACTGGTGATAAATCCCTAGGGGTGGCACCGTGATTGCGTGATTTTCGGAGATTCGGGGAACTAAATTGTATTTCGGGTTGGCGCATAGATTTTCGGAGAAATACCCGAAAATTCGGGGATGGTGCAAGCCCTGCTTGATTTCTAATCAGGAAAATCGAAATACTAAACCACGCGAGAAAGAAAAGCTCCCACTTTGAGGTTGGCGCAATAAAGAATTGCTGCAAAATTAATTTAAAGTCGACCGGACGCCGCTGCCTCTGCCAGCGGCGGTGCGCCTGCAGCGCGCCGGCGGCGTTACGATACTTCGGTGGCGTTCGACCGGGCCTCTCGTCGTTGGCGTCCGGTCGATCCGCTGGCGCGGCCCCGGGGTCTATTTGACTCTAGCTAATTCTGCTTAGGATTTTTAATTTTTCTGTTCATTATGTTTTACATTACATTTAACTACTCTTAACACTACTAAATGATTGACCCGTCTACTGATTGCCCTTGTTGTCCAGAAGGGAAAAGGGACCATTCAAAGATAATGCTGGAAATTATAATGTTAGAAAAATGTCTAAACCCTACGAAAAGGTGCATTCAAGAATTAACGTGCGCTGTAGCTTGTCATCGTTCAAGTTTCTAATTTTATTTGAGTTTTGATTCATATTCTGGCAACGTCTCCCTCTTTAATTTTTAAGCTAATGCTTAGCATCAAATTTCCAGAGAATTCGTGAAAATCTTTTTTAACTTTTTTGAACGTTGTGATTTATGAAGTGATTTATTGGTGTCATTTTATGTATGTTTTCTACTTTTCTTTATTAAATGATGTCATAGGTTACATCCTGGGGTACTTGACATCAATGAAGATATCAGGTATGTTGTATATTTTAAAACCAGTAATTTTTTTTTTTTTTTTTTTTTTTTTTTTTTTGTTACGAAATGTATCAGTTTTTATCAAAACATCAATTAATAATATTTTCGCATCCAAACGAATCGGTTGGCATGACAGTTTTTCTGAAAATGAGCTACGTGGCTTCTAGGTATCATCTTATGATTTTTATCCAGTGGATGATTTCAGATGGGCATGTTTATGTAATGAAAGATTGGAGAGATCAGCGGTGATTGAAACAAACATCAGTTCCTTCCCCTCAAAATGATATGTACTATATGCTGTAATCCTACTAAAATGAAGCCACCCTTTTTTAGCTTCAAACTGAAGCTATAAACTTTTCTAATTGACCCCCCCCCCCCCTTGGAAAAATTGTTATGCAATGTAACCTTTAACGGTGGAGGATCCTCATGTGTAAAACGTGAAGTTAAATATTCAAGTTGTCATTGCTTATCTAATACAAATTTACTTTTAATTCGAAGGGTTTGAATCCTACAGACATAGCTGATGGTTTTGAAAAGGCGCTTGAAAAGGCCTTGGAAATTCTCCCAACTCTTGTTTGTCATGAAATCAAGGATTACAGAAATGAAGAAGAAGTTACTAAAGGCCTGAAAACCTCCATTATGAGCAAGCAATTTGGAAATGAAGATTTTTTATCAAAGCTGATTGCCAAGGCCTGTGGTAAGTTCACTTAAAGAACAAAAAAAAGCAGATTGATTAAAATACAAGCATTTGAATTATAGTGATTATCATTCTTTAAATATTTCAACTGATAAGTCAGTATCGCGTTTCTCTTTTGAAGAATGTTTCCTTTAAATTGGCTCTTCCAAAAAGGGCAACTTGAAACTGGTCATGCTACCAAAAGTTTTGAAATGTTTATTGCCGCCTGTTTTTAATTAGAGATAACATGCTGAAAATGCTGTATTTGGAGATTGACTATCAAAAGCTGCATTCAAAGTCGTATTTCAAGGGACTAGTTAGGCAGGCACTTAAGCTGTATCTATGCCATATTAAAATATGATTATATTGATACTTAATTTATTTCAACTGCCAGCCAAAGAGCCTGCTGGATGACAAGCATAAAAAGAAGAAAAAACCATAGCATTTTTTAAACCAACGACTTTTGCGGGGACTGGAAATTCTCCTTGCCCCTCCAAAAGAAAACTTTTCCTAAGAGTTTCAACTCGTTCCATTAGCCTCGAGACAGTACAGGGTATGCTTACCAAACTACGCTTTAATCTTTAAAATATTAATGGATCCCACTGACAATCACCATAATGAGATTTTCTCGCCTAGCTTTAGGTTTCAGCCACAAATCATAGGCAGCGCTGCGCTGCATAAGTAAAGAGCGATGTGGGCACAAAGTATAATTTTTTTTTTTTCTGACCAAGGCACTTCTTATAGAAGGAGTTGTCATAGAAACTTCGAAAGGGGCTCATTCAATTGGAAATTGAAATTTCTAGTGCCCTTTTTAATCGCTGGCAGCGCTGCCAGTGCAATGTGGGCAGAATGTATTATTTTTTGTTGTTGTTATTATTGTTTTTTGTTCCTCTCTCAAGACCAGAAAGTTATTTGCACTTTACTAAAAACAAAATACATATTAAATGTTTTAACTTTTTTAACTTTTACAAATCAAAAATTACTAAGGCTTTAAGGAATAAATATTAGTATATGTATATTAAACTGTCACTCCATATTCATTTCCTTTTTTTCCAGTAAAGTGCAAATTATGTTCTGGTCTTGAGAATGTATGGGGTTGTCAGCCCCATGGATGTCAATTTCTGTTCGTTTTAAGTTTGACTCGGTTATTTATTGTAATTTCTGTTCGTTGTGGGTTTCATTTATTAATTGATGGTGATTTGTGGTAGTTTTACGATTTGAAGATTATTTGACTTTATTTCTGCTCATTTTTGGTTTAATGGAGCTCTTCACTTTTTTTCTGAAAAACTCATTCTGTGGTTAAAATTTTTTAAGTTAATAAAGAAAAAGACGTATGTTCTCTTTTGAACATCCGGAAACCAACTGACTTGCAAAATTACTTGAGGGCAAACGTTGCCCGTTGTGTAGTATCATCTAATTGTTATCCGATCAGTGACTGGTGGGGTGTCGTGGGCATTAACCCTTTATATAAAGTAAGATACTCTTCATTGAATACTTATTTATCAAAAGGATTTTCTGAATCCATAATCTCTTATGAAGAAATACACTTCCTCAAACTTATTATTTGAAGTTAACAGCTCAATATTATAATAGGCATCCTTTTTGTCCCTAAACATTGTCGTAAAGACAATAGAAAGAAAACTATTGCGTTGCATCTTGTTCCCTGACACGAGTCGCGATATCATATAGATACAAGCATTGAGAAGCAACAGCAAATTCTACTTATTCCGCTTACAGTAGTTCCGTAAGCACAAGTGATATTGAAAATTGCTTCTTTTGTTACTGTAGATCTTGAAACAATAACGTATTAAATATTTTCTAGTAGTAAAGAAAAAAAAACATTTTGCGTCCTGTTGGTGCTGTAGGAAATGAAGTATGAAAGTTTGTGATGATTTATTTAGTCATTTATGTCCTAATGTATCATATCTAATGTAATTTTTTCCCTTGGTTACACCTATTCACGAGGCTGGTTCTAGAAAAGGTACCATTCTAAAATATTACTCCCAGGTTATGGGGGATTTTAAATTCCCCAGTGCATCCTGAGGTGCCTATAGACATCTTATGAAGGAAATTTTCTATCCTTGTGTAGGTCTCCTATATTGAGGTTTCTAATTTATGAAATTTATTAATTACAGAGGTTGCTAAAAATTCAGATTTTTTTGTTATAGTATTTTTTGTTTTACTAAAGAAACTGCATTCAATCTCGTGCGGCAGGATATATTTTTTCCTTCGAATTTCTTTTTCGGGAAATTATGGGTTCTTCTGTTTAATTAATTTTGTTTTGTTTAATTTTAGTATCAATTCTTCCTGAGAAGACCACTTTTAATGTTGATAATGTGAGAGTTTGTAAAATATCTGGCTCTGGCTTAACAAGTTCATCAGTTGTTCAAGGCATGGTTTTCAAAAGGCTAGTAGAAGGCAGTGTCTCCAAGAAAGAGAAGGCGAAAATTGCAGTTTATACCTGTCCTGTAGACACTGTGCAAACGGAAACCAAGGTCACTACTTTCCTTTTTATGTTCATATGTATTTAGAGCTTTTTTTATTATTTATTCGCTTATTTCACAAGTTTTAGTTGTTGTCATCCCTTAGAAACCAAATGAAGGAACTGGGAATTGTAAAAAAAATATTTCAAATATAATTTGGCACAGATATAAATTGTAGCCTGTATCTTTACCTTAGACCTGCCTGTGCCCCAGCACCCAGGGCATCAAGAAGGAGCCGCCAATCTTCCCGCAAGTTCGCTGCTGTCAGTATATCCTCCCACTGAGGCTGGATTGAGGTGTTTAGGTTTCGCAAATCTGTCCGGTATGTTTGATGCATGGTGTTTCTGGATCTGCCTCTGTGGCGTGTACCCAATGGTTGCTGGAAGAGCGCTGCATTCTTATGAAATATGTTCCGAGAGGTTGACCCGTTTTATCACGGAAGGATTGGTTATTTATCCTCTGCTGCCAGTGGATGTGAAGAATTCATTTGAGACGTGTTCTCGAAAGCAAAGATTCTGTTCTCTTCCTCCTGGTTAAGTGCCAGGTTGCGGCTGCGTAAAGCAGAACTGGCATGACGATGTTATTGAACAGTTGAAATTTCAGCCGTAGAGAGAAGCTTTGAGACAGCCAAGCGTCTAGTCGCTGATTTTCATCCCCAGCGGGAGCAGTGCGTTTTCGCTCTTAGCGAAGACGATTCAAAATCTGCATTTCTCTCAATCACTTGCGGTGCCCCCCAGGGCACTAAACTAGCTGGAATTATTTTCCTTGCTGTGATTAACTTCATCCTGCGTACTATCAAGAACAGATATAAATTCGTTGATGATCTGTCATTCTTACTCAAATACCTACTAGAAGGCCAATCAGCGATCCCCCTTTTTGATCCTTGTCTACCCACGGTTTTTCAGGATGAATGCGAAAGAGCTAGCCTTACCCTCAATGAGCAGAAGTGCAAGGTGTTGCGTTTCAACCCTCTTAAATTGGACTTTCAGGAGCCCCCTACTTTGTTTAAAACAGTTAGCAGTGAGAAAATTCAGGGGTAATTTTCTCTGTTGACTGCAAGTTCAACAACAACGTAAGTGACCTTGTGCGAAAAGGGTATGCAGCGCTGCAGCCACTGATTACCATGAAGCGGTTTGGGTTCAGTGTGAATTCTATGAAGCTCGCCTTCAAGACTTATATCCTACCCATCATCGAATATACGTGCCCTGTGTGGGGCCCTAGTGTACAGTTGAGTGCTGGGATGTGTCAAGATATCGAAGCTATCCAAATACGGGCCTGTAAGATTATGCTGGGTCAGGCCTTCAATAATTATGACAATGCGCTTAAGGTTCTTGGCCTCGAGTCGCTTTTTAACCGCCGTCAGAGACTTATTTGCCAGTTCGGCCATTTCCTGCTCCGTAGCAGCAAACACAGGACGATTCTGCCCTCGCTAGCCCCCGTTACGTCCCGTACCCGGAGACAGTACAAGCTCAACCCAGTTACATGCCGTACGACTCGCTACCAGCATTCCTTTGTCCCCTTTTTTACAGACATGGTCAACAAATCCTAAGAAAAGTAATATGGTTTTATTCATTTTTTGTTGTCGTATTTGTTATTTAACTTTGTCGTATTTGTAAAAACCCTCGGTATTAGTGCTTTTAGCGCTAAAAAGAGTAAGTTTAATAAAATACGTCTATGTCTATGTCTAAAAGTCCAGAAAGGCTAATATTACAAGAATCGAAAAGGAATATATCTAATGTTTCTGTGGGAAATTTTTTTCTAGAGACAGGAATTGGTTTGAAGACTAACGAAAAAATAAAATTAAATCACGGGTTCTCGCAGTTCTACTGCACATTAACTTTTTTCGCTAAAGTTTCCGTTAACCCGTCACCGACTGTCTTAATATCTACCACTGTTATTATTGCTATTAGTATCACGGTGAATTTGAGCTATGAAATGTAGTTGGATTAAACTGGGCCCTAAATAGAATTTTCAATAGAGTAACAATTAGTTAGACAATGTAAAAAAAACGAAACTTGCACTTGATCGCTTTGTGTTCTGTAAGCAAAATCTGGAATATGGACAAGGGTCTTAAATGTATACTTAGAAACTACGAAAAAAAAGAATCACATTGGAAGCCCTTATCCCCTCAGTCTCTCGTTTGCACCCTCTGATTATTAATAGTATCATCAACAATTTTCTGGTTGTTTATGCAAGCTCCTATATCGTTTCTCCAGATGCTCATTTTCAGCCTCTCTTATATCCTTTGATTAATTTTTAAAAGTTAAATGATTGTCTTGATATGTTCAGCAAGGTTTTTATTCTGTTGTATATTTTTGTTTTTGAATTATAAACTTAAATGATAACCTCTTTCAGGGAACTGTTTTGATAAAAACCGCACAAGAACTGAAGGATTTTAGCAAAGGTGAAGAATCCCTAGTTGAAAATGAAATCAAGGCTCTTAAAGAAGCTGGTGTGGATGTTATCGTTTCTGGAGGAAAAGTCGGAGAACTGTGTCTTCATTTTATTAATAAATATGAAATGATGGCTGTTCGGCTAAACAGTAAATTTGATGTTAGACGTATAGCTAAGACTACAGGTGCCACTGCACTTCCTCGCCTGGTAAGTTTTTATTCGGTCAAATATTCAGTGTAACATCATTGTAGGTCGGAGCTAACAGTCTAGAGCAGTGGTTCCCAACCAATAGTCGGTCATGCCCCACCTAAGCGTTTATAAAATCCTGATGCGTGTATAAAATGCGTGATATTTAAATTTTGTTATTCAAAATTTTACATGGATTCACCTGAATTATCATTCAGGCCGACCCGAAAAATTATCATTTTTCGGGTCGTCCTCTGGGCATATCTTTGTACTAATGAAACATATTGTCTGAAAACAACACCTTTATACAATGTATGATGTCATTACAGTACTAGTTTTTGCTCTTTTTATGCATACGGAAAATGTTCCTTTTTTTTTAAAATTAATGCTCTAAAGTATAGTCAACCGAAGGGTACACGTTCTGCCCATGACTCACCAAAATATTGCCATGACCCATCGGTGGGACCTGCACCCCACGTTGGGAATCACGGGTCTAGAGTAACCCAAGTTTACCCTTCTTCTCAATGATTTTTAGAGCACTATTTTAAGTAAAAAAAAAAATGGGCTAAGTAATTTACTGTTTTTCCTTGCCGAGCTGTCACGCAACAACCCAAAATCAATCCAATCTTTCATCTCGTAATTCTATGACTATCCATTTCTCTATATCTAACCGTTTCTGATGTGATTTTATTAATTTAGCTATTCTTTTTATGGTTGGAACCAATTTCGATTACATAAAATGAGAAAAGCAAGGCTCTTCTGATTTACAATCTAGTTGCATAGAATTGTATTATTTTTATGCTATGAGTATGAAGGTGTCCTCAGTTCTAGGCCTACAGTAAAAAAAAACATTATTTAGTTGTCTAAGTTTGTCAACTGAATATAGTCTTATAAATATTTTATATGTTCAGGATATAATAGATATTTCACAATATGAGTGATAAAATTTCACAAATTTCAGCAATATTAGATCAAATTTTGATGCTATGCAACGAGGTTTTGAAAATTTCTGATTTTTTCAAGATTTCCTGAAATTGTTGCAGAAGTTATCCAAATTTCATCTTGGTATTAAATAAAAATCTTTGCCTCTCCTTAATTTATCACACTCAAAACCTTCCACTGTTATTGCCGTAACTAGTACTAATTTCTGAGCCAACAACTTCAAGAAATGTATGTAATAAATATGTGTAAGGGGGTCTTTGTGTTTAAAGATAATTTTTTTTCTACAAATAATGTTTAAAAGCTAGGTTTAAACTAGTGATTTTACAGTTAATTTTTATCTTGAACTGAAACAAATGAGATTCAATGTTGTGTAAACTTTGCAACCATTTAAATATTCCAACTGTCAAATTTTGTTTTTGGCATATTGGCAAAAGAATATGTATTTCTTTTTGTTTGACCTCAGAATCTAGAGTTTTTTTTAGGGGAGGTGGATTTCTAAAACAAAGTTTACTCTATTCTGTCAAGAATAATGAAACACTGATAATTCATATTGAGATTTAAAACTGAATAAATCTTTTAATTTACAAGTATTCCTGACAAAGTGGCACACATAAGATAGTCTAGAAGTGACAGAATCAAGATAGAAATTCTAATACAAATTCATAATTATCAGAAATCTGTAGTTAGATTTATCAAATTAAGACATTATTTTACTTTGTGATATTTCTTGTTACATACTTGACATGCTTGGATAGGGATTTCAATATAGGACACAAGCTTATATAAGAGTGCTGCTTGCAAGATAAAAAGAAACAATCACCATCTTGTATTACCCAGAGTTATTTAAAGC
>CM051257.1:43765154-43812654 GCA_027921565.1 Artemia sinica
TGTGTCTGTGTTTGTGTGTGTCTGTGTGTTGAACACCGAAGACAGCTTGGCGGAGGTCCTTGTCGAAATATCTGCTTTATTTTGTTTTGCTTCTCTTCCGTTGGCTCAGGATCACCCTAATTTCTTGTTACTTAATATTTTTTTTTGTCGAATGCTATTTGGTGTAGCTAGTTTGATTTTTCTTTTTGTTTGCTTTTGATCTTAGGTTATTTATTATTATTACGATGGTTTTAATTCTCTCTCCCCCCTCCCTTTGCATGCTGATGATGCCTTGTTGTATACAAGTTAAACATTCGTTTGACCGTTCTTCTTCTTCCTGCTTACCATAGACATCTTCTTTTTAAGATTTACTTCTTTGGTTTTGTCATCATAGGCTGATCCGACTTCAGGCATTCTTCTTCGAAAACCATTGCCAATTTATGAATAAGTGGTCCCCTTTCAGCATCTTTGATGGTCACGATCGTCAATTAGGTCAAATGGTTTTCGAATATTGGCAAAATTAAAAGTCCACAAATGGACCTTCTTCATCTAATCACCTCAGTGTTCCATCTTCATTCGAAGGTATGCGGTTCTACCTTAAATATGGCAGCGAGAGTTCGATGGAATTGAGATATCTTTGCCGATAATTTGAGTCTCGTTTTCTACCTCCCCCTCCCCCTCTTTTTGCCTCTTCTTTCTTTTTTTCTGATACAGATCGGGTGGGAAATCTAATTATGTTGTACTTTTTTTTTGTTATTATTATTATTAACACTTATCATGTATATTGTTACCTGAGAAACGTCTTTTGAGAGATATTAACTGAATATTCAAACTGACAAAGAATGCGAATACAATCGTAGATAAACTGAGCTATGTAAACTAGGTTTTTCTAATATAATATAAGTACTGCCTTTTTTCAGTTTACATTTAACCAAAATGTTGAAATATTAATTATTATTCTTTATTTTTAGATATGGAATAACACAGAATCTTTCTTTAGTTCCTCAACAGGAATCTTTTTTTCTATTTGTCTAATTAAGCTAAACAGGAAATTTATGCTTTATTTCTGTAGTTGCCAATTTAGACGCATATGAAAGACGGTCAATTGACATGGGAAAAAAAAATATTTTTTCTTCTTCTTTTTTCCAGCCGGTCAATTTAATTGCTGCTCTTTTTGCATTTGGGAACCGATTACCTCCCCCATCTTCCCGTAAACCCCCTCCCCCCCCCAAAAAAAAAAAATATAGGTTTTCCTTAATATACCACAGATTCTCTATGTAATTCGTCTATGTTTGTGTTCTCGAAATCCCTTTGCCCTCCTCTCTTTCTTGAAATTGATTTCTCTGGGCGTGCCCATGTCTGGACTTTCAAACTTTTTTTTTAAGCCAAAGTGTCATCATGAATTGTAACATGATGGACGATTAAGGGAGTAGGGCTGTACAATACTAGCGATTCTTTGTCAAGAATTGTTCCGTGCCGTACTGGATTTTTTTTTTTTTTTCTATTCTCAGCTAAAAGATACAAATTTTGAATTAAACCGTATTTGGTAATACCTTTGGAATTCAATAAAGTTTACTTGGCTTAGAAACCCAGGGTTTTCAATTACCTTAGATACATTGAATGGTATGATACAAAAAAAATTCAATGAATGAAATACCTCATAATATTTGCCAACAGCGAAAAGAAAAACGAAATTGATCTTGTCCACCGTGCAAGTCATTCTATTGGTTTAACTTTCAATCAATTTTTTTCTTGCTCTGGCAGTTGACATATCAGAGAAAAGGGACTGGGGTTCCTAATAACTTTTGGAGAAAATATCACGAAATAAAGAGCGTAAAATATGCTCAGGACTTTTCAAGGGTATATGTCTTAAATACAGTTCTTGTTTTACCGGTCGAGAGACACTTCTACTATTGTTTCTGGGCTTAAGGACTTTTTTTTTCTGGATTCTGGTCAATAACATATATTTAGCTCAAGTTCGTCATCTTTTCTATCTGAAAAGTAGCTACACAAATATTTTGGAGAATCTAGAAAGTAAAACATTGTCAGGGAAACAGGTATGTGGAAGACAACCATTCATCTAAAGTTGAATTAAAATAATATTCTTTTGCTGGTAATTTTCTTTTCATTTGAAGACAGTTCCCACTCCAGAGGAAATGGGTTACTGCGATTTGGTGTACACTGATGAAATCGGGGATACCATGGTTGTGGTATTCAGAAATGAAAGTAAGGAGTCAAGGGTCTCAACAGTTATTTTAAGAGGAGCCACTGAGTATCTACTTGACGACGTTGAGCGAGCAGTTGACGATGGAATTAATACATTCAAATGTATCACAAGAGTAAGTGTGTTTTCTTTCTCTTTGTGATATAGTATAACTGAAAGATTGAAGGGAAAAATGTTTACCTCTCCCCCTCCAAATTAGTGTTGTTTGGACAGGTATGCAAGAAGTTCCAAAGCTGTCACAACAGAACTCGACAAGATTCCAAAAGCTGCTGACACTTTAGCGGCACAAATTGTGTTTCGACAGCTTTGCTGTGAGCAAAAACTATTTTTGTATGTAAATTTTGCAAAACAGTAACAAATGTAAATTTGTATAGCTTGCAGTTAGAAATATCAATAGTTGAATTACCTGAGTTACCATTAGCATTCTAAACTAATGCAGTGGCAAGTCATATACTAGCCATAAATATCATACTTCATAATTTTAGATGTACCATTCGATCAAAACTACTATATCACAATTACTGTTGTACTGCTAGTGGAGTATAGTATTCAAAGTCTTAAGTATATTGTATATAGCTTACTGCTGTTACTTTATGGATGGAGTTGCACATTTAATTTCTGATCATTTCAAGTTTCATTTTTTCCTTCCTATTAGTTTCCGTGAAATAAAGCAAAACAAAACATACCCTAAAGTAAGAACGGCAAAGCAGAGAAAAATTTTGGGATAAAAAAGAATGAAAATCGTATCAAGAAACTTCAACAAAAGCCCTAAAGGTGATAAAAAACACTAAGGAGACCGAAAGAAAATGCGTGACCTGTAGCTTACTGATTAGAGAATAAAATTGTGGCTATTGCCAATCTAAATTTGTCTGCCTGCAATAGATATCGATTCATTATCGTTGGAAAAATGAAATATTTATTCTTTACCAAAAGATAAGAACTTAGTAGAACTTTGTAGAATCGGCTTCAAGTTCGCTGTAAATGTTTCTTAAGGGAATTAATATTTTATTTACAATTTTGTAAATCTTGTCTAAAAGATTATGCAAACAAAGACGTGCCATATCTAAACGTCTAAGAGTAAAAATCTTATTTGGAGAAGGAGGGACCTGAAATTATAATGGGCCTAATAAGCCTGTCTCTATATGGGCCTAATAAGCCTGTCTATATGGGCCTAATAAGCCTGTCTCTATTTTCGAGTGCTTTCTTTTTCTTCTTGTTTTCCATGGAAGTACCTTAGAGTTTAAAACAATGTTTAGGAGAGATCTTTCTCCTCCTTGGGAAGGTAATTATGCCACGGATCTTCGTAAACAGTGGGGATTTTTTGTTTTCATGTATATTAGCTTAAGTTAGTTTATTTTCTATTGAATCTTTTTACTTGAAGTTAATCTTTGTGAATTCGAATTTATTTATTCTATGTTCTTTAGTGTATTTTTTTCCGAAATTGGTACATTTTTATGGTTCTTAGTAAAATTCGGTCATGTTTTCCACAAATCCAAATAAACAATTAATAAACCCGTGTGTTTTAGGATGGTAGATTTGTTCCCGGTGCTGCAGCTACGGAAATTGAATTAGCGCGACAGATAGCTAGACACGCTGACACATGTCCTGGATTAGAACAATATGCTATCAAAAAATTTGCGCAAGCCCTAGAAGTGTTCCCAAGAACTTTGGCAGAAAATACTGGAGTCAAACCTAACGAAGTTTTATCACGGCTGTATGCTGCCCACGAAGAGGGAAAAAGAATGAAGGGTTTGATATCGAGGTAAACTTCTGATTCTTAAAAAAAAGGAGATGAATACATATCTTTATAATATTAGCTGAAAAATCCACAGCAGATAGAGCAAAGAGTTAAGCGTGCAATAGAGTTGGTGGAAGGAGGGGTATGCACTGCTTTGCTGGCCTAAGATGGCTGAATGCTGCAATGAATTGTAAGTAGCGGGCAATAAAGTGGAGGGTATTAAATTTCAAGGTCAAGCCTGCATTTATTCAAGCCCTTAAAGGAAGGGCAGAACTTCAATATTGAGCCATCCTAGTTTCCAGAATTGACCACATGCTTACGTGGTGTTGGTTCCCAAAATATTAACCCCTTTTCAATGATTGACAAGATCCATTTTTATGATAGCCAAAATATCAACTTTTTTTAATGGTTGGCATGATAATGGTTGCATTTTTTTTATACCAGTTCCTTTATTATTGTTTTTTCCAAGTCTTAGACCTTAGACATGCCAGTACCTCCAGAGGCGAATTGTAAGTAGGCACCAAGAAGGAGCCACCAGTATTCCCGCAATTCTGGTGCTGCCAGTATATCCACCCACTGAGCTTGGATTAAGGCTTAGTGTTTAGGTTTTGCATATCTATCTGGTACGTTTAGAGCATGGTGTTTCTGGGTCTGCCTTCGCGACATGTACCCGATGGTTGTCAATGGAGCACTGCTTTTGGTAGCCGGGGATTGTCCATACGTAGTATATGGCCTAGGTATCTATCGATGAACTCTTATTACAACTGTCCCACGAGGCCTGTTTTATTACGGATTAATTGGTTGGTTGGCACTTAGTCTAAGAGTTCTTGAAGTTGTTGCTTGATGAATTCTAGTACGGTGATGTCGTCAGCGAAGTCTATCGCTCAGGTGTGCTTCGGGATTCAGGTGGATGCCGTCTGTGCTGGTGCTCCCCATTATGTAACCAATTATAATTGCGAAGAGTAGCGACGACAAGACGCAGCCTTGTTTAACTCCTCATAGGGTGTGGAATTAACGGGTTTGCCACTTGGCGTCTTTACACAGAACTCATTATCATCATAGCGAGCAATGATCAGCAAAACTATCCCATTTCAAAACTAGTTTTTTCAAAGTCATGTTTATAAATTTTTCATCGGATTGGGGGGGTTCACGTAATTACTCAGATGAAATCGGATATTTGAATCCATTAAGCAGCGTTCACAAGCATGTCTAGCTAGAATCCCATGTCTAGACATGTGTCGAGCCAGAATTCAATGTCTAGGCAATGTCGTTCGCAAGTAAAATTCGGTGCTTAGCTAAAACTACAAATTTAGTTTCAAATCGTTATTTCTAACCAATCAATAGAGCTTATGCGGGCAAAACTTTCAAAATTTTAATCCCTATTTTTACTGTCACAAGATAATGGATGAGATAAGCGAAACAATTGCCTTAGTGTGCTTCACTCTTATGTCTGATATCGCGTATTTGCCTAAAATGAAAAAAAAAAAATTAATGAGAAAACAAAAATTAAATTTCAGTTTAAAAATGTAAACATAAATGATGAAAATAGTAGAACTTGACACATTCTGATTGGCTGTAATTGAAAATCCTAGACATTGAGTTCTAGAGTCTAGAACTCAATGTCTAGCCAAGTGCCTTGTCTAGCGTGTCTGGCTAAGGCCGAATTTTACTTGTGAACGGTCGTTGCCTAGACAGTGAATTCTGGTTAGACACGTGTCTAGACATGCGATTCTAGCTAGATACGCTTGTGAACGCCGCTTTACAAAAAAAGAAATCTTAAGTTTAAACGAAAGCTAAAAAAAACTCTGAAATTTACTCTACTAAAGAAGTCACTTGTGACTTTTGGTGTTAGAAAACGGCGTAGCTTCCCGCAAACCAATGAATTCACGTGGAACTGCTGTGCTCTGATTAAGCAGTCCTTGTGTTTAATTTCAAAACAGATGCGCTTTCAGCAGCCAAGTTAAATTATTTAAACTAAGCCAGTGAAACTTCACGATGCATTGGCGAAAGCGTCGCTTATGCGTAGAAATACAGCTATGATGGTTAGAGGCGAAAAATTACTTAAAAGAGATACATATGAGCATAATTGTAATAGACTTTATTGCAGATTCTTGACTTGTACTTGAAATTTGTGAATTATCATCCAGAAGTTAATTAGTATTCTTATATAATAAGACTAATATTTATGTTGCAGAGAATATCCACATTTTACTGAAATGTCTAGATCGATCTTGCCAAAAAATATTAAATCGTCTTTCCTTTTTGTTTTTGGTTTTTTAGTTTTACTGAAAAATGTGATAATCCCTTCTAAGTTATCACCAATCTTCGGTTTTGTTTATTAAATTTTCTATAGCCTTGTCATTTCTTTGCACTTCCGAAAATTTTTTGCCGTTTTTAAAACTAATTACCACTTATTATGGATCCATTCCGGTTTATAACTCAGACTGGTCTGGTCTGGACTGACTATTCCCTCAATTTCTTAACCCGCCACTGCAATATTTCTTGCTATTATTTCCTTTAGTTATATTTTCCAAACCCTTTACAGTTCTAACCATAGCCTCCCCTTTGCATATCCTCATACTTAAACTCCTTCCCTAATATCCTTACTTTTTCCTCTTGTTCTCACAAGATCCATCGCTCAGGAACTGCTTATAAGAATCCTTCTCTCTTCTATCAAACTTATAAATGTTTCGCTAATATTCCTTCCTGTTTCCTTAACTTTCCCTCCTGTCTTTTACAAACTATTTTCAGAAAATCATTATATCCCGCTAGATTATACTATATTATCATAAAGGCTATAATACTATGCTAGATGCCTTACATTATAGAAATTATTAAATGGTGATTTTTACTTTTGACATCAATAACAGCGCTCTTCTTTATCTTTGTGCCCTGTATCGATTTTACTTGTTTTTAATTCCAAATAATATAATTAATGAGGTTAGTCGTCTTCCCATTACTTAAGTACTAAGATAATTTATGGGCCCTTTTATGAGAGAATACCGTATTAGTTATTACTTGGCTATAATACCAAGAAAGATACCATTGCTATTATCTTTGTCTGTCAAATTGTCCTAAGCTAGATACCATCTATCCGTAGTTGTGCCAGCATGTGTATTGAAGTTCTCTAATGAAAAGCCTTATTTTTACATAGGATCTTTCATGTTTGTTCATTTATGTTCTATTGTATCCTTTAGCTGGTTCTACTAGGGCTATATGACGGATACCTTTAATTCATTAAGAATCCGAATCCCAAGGATCCCATCCTTCTCACATAAACAGCTAAATCCTATATCACCAAATTTTATATTTCTAGTGCAAGGAGATGAGTTTCTAAAACTTCTAATAAACCAAAATCAAAACATATTAATTCTTTTGTTAAGATGTTAATACACTAGCTCAACGTTGTGACGTTCTAAGTCCCAATTTTCACGTTATTTAGATAAACGAGACTATTTTTCCCTCGCCGAAAGTGAACCCGTTGGTGCATGCCAGGGAGTTACGTGTTAAGTAAGATAAAAAATTTAAACGAATTTGTTTTATTTTCGATTGTTATAGTCTTTTCCCACTTTTCCTCCCTCTTTCTTCATTGGACTGTATTTTATAGTGTTCTTTTAATATTTTAGGGAGAAGGGCTTAACTTTAAAGATGCTGTAACTGCAGGATTCTTGGATCTCTTTGTCACTAAGCATTGGGCACTGAAGTATGCCACAAATGCTGCCTGTACGATTATTCGTGTAGATCAGATTATAATGGCCAAGCGAGCTGGAGGACCTCAAGCGAGACCAGCAGGGCCTCAAGATGCCGACGAGGACTAATGATGACAATTGAAACTTCTACGCATTTGTTTAATATTCCTTTTTTGCCATTAACAGAAAATAAAAATGAATTCATACATCCAATTTTCAAAGATTTTCTTTATGATACAGTAGAGCTAAAATATTTTTTAAATAAACGAAAAATAAAAAATAAACTGCAGCAATGTGGAAATTTACCTATTTTCTAGTTATCAACTTTGCAAAGTTAGTATGTTAGCAGATCAAATGTCTACCTACCCAATAATAAGTTAATTAATAAATAAATGTATAATTAATCCTACCCAATAATAGCGCCACTTTCAGTTTAATCATTTCTTCGCCATTATCAGCAATTGCACATCTTCAGAATAAAATTCACACTTGTAGTAAATAACGGGATGGTCATTTCCTATAAGATCAACCAAGTTACAGCCTAAATACACAGGGTGTCAGGTTTTGAGGAAACTTTGTAGGTTTGTTCACTAGGTAAAAAATTGTCAGAATTTTGACGATTTCGAATTTTGGGTATCAGGGAAGACAATATAGAAGTTGTGTCTTTCTAGAAAACAGTCCCTTTCTTCCTCATTTAAATATGGATTCAGGAAAATTTAGTTTATTTTAACTAGTATACTAATAATATAGAGAAAAAAATGTGCCTCTAAATACTAGAAGGCTAGACAAATTACGCTAATTAATAATTTGTATTTTTTTCAAATAATTCAATTTTCAGATAAATGCATCCACGTAGCCTATATTACGAAATATGGGCCAGCCGTTGAAAAAAAAAATGTGGATTTAACTTCTTTTTTTATTCATTGCTAGCTTTATTTCTTTAATTAACTGTTAGTATTGCTAAATGGGGTTCAAAATCTTGAGCCTTTTTATTGAATCTCAAGCAACATATACAAAACGGTTTTTCCCTCTTATTTGGGAAGTATGGATGAGCTAAAATGGTAGTTTGAGGTTTTCTTTCTTCATGGTTATACTTTCTCGCTCAACTTTCTTCATAGCTCAGCTTGACTGTATTACTAAGAGGGAAACTACTATAAATAATATGTCAATCTTTTTTCCTGTATTTTTGCATGGAGAGGCCGGAGGATTATCTTATAGTGATAGGACAAGGATCTGAAGCCCCCCCCCCCCGAAAACGGCCTGATATTTTGGAAATGCTGGAACAAACTCAATGTTAGTAGAAGGGAAAGGGTTTAAAATTAGGAATCCATTTTATGGTTAGTCTTCACGAAATCATGCCTTGAAAATTGTTAAAATACTTTTGAGAATTGTCTGCATTATTACATGTATGATGAGGGCGACAAGAGCCAAGCTAAATCTCAGCTATTCAGTACCATCTGTCTTTTACCATTTAACGGGTTTTTATGCTGTCATATCTATTATATAGATCTTCCTTTCACCTGGGTCTCTGTGCATTCCCCCCTTGCTGGAACAAACGTCCTAAAGAAAGACAAATTGTTGTTTTTCTAATGGCGGCATTATTGCCTCTCATTGTATTTTAAATGCTTCGATTTGTCTATATGACCTATTTATCAGTGGCGGATCCAGGGGGCGCCCCCCCCCCTAATGTAGTCTAAAGTAGTGTAATTTACTTAATTAACGCAAGCTTGCGTTAATTTAACTTGCTCCTAATGCAATTTTATCGGATCAACCTATTTTGCCCCCCCCCCCCTAAAAAAAGTCCTGGATCCGCCCTTGCTATTCATAGTAACATTGATTGGATTGTTAATCAGCCAGAAGTAATAACTTCTTAATTTATTCACACGTTTCTATTGTCTTTTTCATGCCTCGTCAAAAGAAAGAACATTTCAAGCCCAAAATTGCTCGTCTCAACACTTGAAAAATATGATTTGCTTTTATTCCCACCCGATACGGTATTGTTTTGTTTTATTAGAATCAAGTTGAAGATATGTGAAGATAAAAGGAAATGTACTTTCAACAAAGTTAAAGAAACAACAAGGTAAGGAGTTTCCTCGCTGTTTAATTTCAGTTGATTCAATTATACAAACCTGAATTTTACGTTTTTAAATCCTAGACAAAACTGGGTTTTTAAAAAATATAGTTGAATTTCGTAAGTTAATTTTCGGGGACTTAAAAGTTAAGATACCTGTTAATAGCTTTCATAGAAAATTTATTTTTCATGTCTTCTAGCTTTTATTTAGCTTTAATTAGCCAGCGTGCTTTCAGTCTTCCCTAGAAAATCCTCTAAATCCTAGACAAAACTGGGTTTTTAAAAAATATAGTTGAATTTCGTAAGTTAATTTTTAGTTAAGTTAAGATACCTGTTAATAGCTTTCATAGAAAATTTATTTTTCATGTCTTCTAGCTTTTATTTAGCTTTAATTAGCCAGTGTGCTTTCAGTCTTCCCTAGAAAATCCTCTAAATCCTAGACAAAACTGCGTTTTTAAAAAATATAGTTGAATTTCGTAAGTTAATTTTCGGGGACTTAAAAGTTAAGATACCTGTTAATAGCTTTCATAGAAAGTTTATTTTTCATGTCTTCTAGCTTTTATTTAGCTTTAATTAGCCAGTGTGTTTTCAGTCTTCCCTAGAGTTACAAATGGCAAATTATATATGCAGTACCAAATGCGACCTGACACGCTTGCTATACTTATATGTTTAGTTTGTTGCGATTACTCGTGATTGGCACACAATATAATATTTAGGCTTTTCTGTCAATAGGATTGCAAGTATGTAGGTTGTTTAATTATAATGTTCTAAATTCGTAATTTGTTTAAAAGAAGTTGATGCTTCATTTTTTGAAAAGGATTCACACCCATCCGAGCTCCAGCTTTGGCTGGGATGTCATAACGATGAAAATGAAGCTTTTACAAGATCTGACGTAAGAGGCACGACATGCTTATCTTGGTAATATTCAGAAAAAAATTATGATAGTAATTTGAATTTAAAATGAGACTTCTTGTGTTGCCTGACATATTCAGCTCCTCTATACAAGTCGAAGGTTTCGAAGACCTTAATAAATAAATTATATTTCTCATCTCTATGGTAATACGGCCTTAAAGTACCATTTTTGGCCGAAAAAAATCTCAATTTTTTTCGTACTGCAACATTGACATTGGGAAAAGATAAGTGGTAAAAATGTTTTTGTTTTTTTTTTCCTGTTCAATAACATAGGTCTTGCAAAGGTTTCTTGTTTGGGTAGCTAGTAGCTTTGTGGAAGATTTCCTAGAAGACATGTCTACACCAGTCAAATTTAGAAAAAAAGCTCCCTAATTTTGGTTGGAGTCGGTGGTAAGCTTTGTACACAGTTCCCCTTCTAAACTAGCTACAATAATAACAAATTATCACTCCGTTATTATCAGAGAAGGTGTATTTCTTTAGTTTTTTATTAGGTTTAATTTTGGTTGCATCCCAGCCCTCTCCCTAATGCCTGTATATAAAAGCTGTTGCTATAGTTCCAGTTGAGGGAACTCGGTGTGGTAACAAACAGTCTTTTTGCAAATATTGATTCGAGGTAAACCAGGATAAATATAGAGTGGATTTTTGTCTACGTCTTTGGATCACTTGTGATCCTGCTCCCTGTGGTGCAGTTTTTAAGATTAAATAGAAACATACCTGATTTCAAACTGCAATGGCTGCCAGCCATTGCAGTTTGAAATCAGGTATGTTTCAGGTATTCCTATTTTTAAGGAAAGTTTTTGAACATCTAGTACTACCAGAAAGTAACTCAAAGGTTGATTTCACCTCTATGCAAGTTGGTTTCCGCAGTGGTATTAGCTGTTCTCTGGCTCACCATATTCTCACGGGCATTATGCATTATGAAAGATTTGGTTATTGCTCAACCGTGAATATCTCTTCAGAGTTTGATAATGTTGTTCATTCTAGTGTCTCATTAGCTGGCTTGGTCTCGATTCAATAAATCACTCCTGGTAGTTTTTTCGCTCTGGCATTCTTGTCCCAAAGTTTGGGTAAATAGAAAAGCAGTGTGGTCTAAGAAATTATTTAAGTTCAGATAAATGATAAATAGGCCTTTTAAATCCCATTTCTGTTTAAGAAGGAGTTCGCCAAGGAGCTGTTTTGACGACTATTATTTTTAAATGAGGATTAGTTTCCTGGCTGGGAATCTGCTAGTTTCAGTGTTTTATTGTCGACTCGGTATGTCGCATACTGCATATGCTGATGGCGTTCCTCTGCTAGGCCGTGGTCGAAGAATTCTATTTAATATTTGTTCCTATATATACGTAGACCACGTTTTGCTTCATTTGGTCAGTCAATTAGCCCGTCGAAATATGATCTTGTATGTTTTATTGTTGGCTTCCAAGTAGCCGGTTTAGATCTCGGAAAGGCATGTCTTCTGTGCTCTTCCTCAGTAATTTGGCTGGGAATTTTGTTTGAACGCTTGCTTTCTTCATTTTTTTTTCAGATCTGATAAATAGAACGGTAATGATCCTAAGGATGGCGTAGGGAAAAATTTACTCAGTAGCGATAGGTATTATCGAAAGAGTCTTTACAGATTGTTTTGCAGTTTTAGTTTCCCGGGTACTCTTTTCCTTTCGAGTACCAACCATTTCATCGGGAGTAAGGTATTTTAATACCGCAAGTATGGCTTGGTGGTGTAAGCTTTAGCTTCGTTTAACATTTTTCTCCTTCCTGAAGTTGTCTAAAAGTAATTCCGTTAATTTGTGTGTTCAGGCATCTTTACACTGTTTCCTGTTTTTCTTTACTTCAATTCTTTTTTACTCCACCAAGATGAATAATTATACCAATTTATTAAAATAACAGCTTTTACTATGGATAATGTAAACCAGACGTTGTGTAGCTGTTTTTCTAATTGAAAACATAAACTGAACAAATTAATAGGAATAACCAAGTCAAATTTCAAACGAACAAAACTTACCACAAATACGATTGGGCTATCACTCTTAAAAGGCTAAGGGCTCTAGTTTATCGTTGTATTTTGTGAAACGGTCAATTTAGTTTCATTAATACAGTAAGTTTTAATCCACAGTTTTTTCCATTTAAGTACTTTCCTTTCAAATGTATATAAAATCAACTGATGAATTATTTATTGATTTATAAACTCAAATACAGTCTTGACAAACTAAACAGATAGCTTCAAAATTACGAACATTCGTTCTAAAAGTTACAATTGTGTCTGTGTTTTCTGCTCTATGGAATGAAATATAATCCAAAGGGAACGTCTTAATAAAAAATGCCCTTTACCATATTATAAGAAAAAAATTCCCTGTACCTTGGTTAGTTTTGTCCTTTTCTTCTTTTTCTTGTTTACAGATGAAGAACACGCTGTTTGAAATTCATTTTCTTTTCAGTATGGCCTTTTCAGAGAATTTATTTTCTTTTCAGAGAATTTAAGGGGGTGATAGCTCCAATCTTAACCTAGTTCTTACTTTATTATGATTCTATAATTTTGTTGTTGTCATACATGTAAAGACTAAAAAAAGACCCGCTGTTCGAATTACAAGATGTTTTGAATTAGGCGCAATTGACATTATAGCCTTTAAAGGGTTGAGAAGGCTGGTAGCCTCGCCACTATTTGGGATAATTTCTATTCCTTCTAAGTGATTATTCATTTTAACTCCAATTTTTTTTTTCACTTATTTATTGGCCACATTGAATTGCTATTCGTTTTAAATTGCATTTATTAAATCTTGTTAATTTCTTTGTGCTTTTAGTTTTGACAAGCTGTATGACTTTATTCCTGCTTGTTCTAGGTTTCAAAATTACTCTGCTTTCCTTTAAAAAATTTCTTTTGGGATTTTAATATCCTAAATTTGCGACACCACATACAATTATATATTTGTTTCGCCGCTGGATCACTCCAAATCGGAGTGCGAGTACTCTGTTCTCGGTGTGGCGACCTTGAGATAATTGGACCGAGCTTTGTGCCCTCGTGTTTTGTCTAGTCAGTTGGACAAGGGGGGAGGGGACATAATACGAGGAAGTTCTAGAGAAGGTGAGTCTAGGTTGTTTGTTCTCTACCTCCGCTAGAGTATAGTAACGCGTTTTAGCGGTCCCGTGGGATCTGCTAGTTCCTTCCGCGTTGATATTATATCCAGTGTGATTACGGCAAGTGTAGTACCTGTGGGGGGGGGGGGTAACTTGGAAATAAAATTATATTGTAGGTAAATCTATGTATAAGAGGAAAGAGACATTACCTGATAAAAAAGGGGCACGGGCCTCAATCTTTTCAACATTGAATGTGAATTTTAGAATCTCAATTAGCCTTCTGTCTTCCATATCTGACCATTGTCTGTGCTGCTGCTCCCACAGCTTGGTTCAGGATCTATCCCCGTCCAACATTCTCCACTGCAGAACAAAACGGGTCTAGTTGTATGGACATCAGCATGAGGTTTGAGATTTTGAAGAATCGAAGTCCACAAGATTACCAGAAAATAATCGTGCAAATTTAATCCAGCAATTTTCTGGCCTAGCCAGAGTGAACTCAAATCCCCTAACCCACTGGCATAATGGAAACATCCAAAAAGAATAATTATTTAGTTTTGGGTCAACCTTAATCAGGGGTTTTTAGCTCGATTAACAAGATTTTTCTCGTTCTCACAAAATTTACAGTAAAGAGAAGTGAAGACTCGGGATTCTGACATATGAGACGATGCAAGAGTCAAGAGGAACTGGCTAAAAACTAGCATTTTTACCTCCAACAGTGAAAACCATTGAACATATCAATCAAAACACGAATTGCCCCTTTGCGTAGCTTAAATTTCTCCATGGCCAAAAATACAAGGGTTCATGAAAGTGGTTGGGGTGCAGGGAAATCAGGAATAAATCTGAGCGAACCATGAATCAGTTTTTTTCTGGGTCACATCCCATGGATGTATCCAATGCAGAATATACGCCGATGCCAACTGAAGATGAAACTTGGGTATTTAACTCAAGGAATAAGGTTTGGAGGAAATAAGTGTCCATTCAGATGTAGGGTAAGAACAGCAGATGGGGTTACCGGGTTAGAATTTGGCTGGAATATGAACTTGACCAAAGTTGATATATTAGTTAATATATATTAACCAAAAACACTATACACAAAATTAGTACAAAGGAGTAAGTAACTGATAATGGGAAAGAGTATCTATCTGAGAGCCAAGATTGAAAAGGTAAAGCCTCGGTAAAGGGATCACAACTGACCCACCAGTTGTTCGTTGAAGGAACCGGTTACCTATCATTCATGGCCTCCCGAGGGGGATCCCCTCGTCCAAAAAAAAAAAGAGATCAAATATCCGTATAGATCTAGGATCAATCCCAAATTCCTTCCCAAGTCTTTTTAATCCAACCCGAATTTCAATGTATCCCTATTTCCAAATCCCGTTGTCATCTACTCAATTTTACGTTCTGATTGTCTCTGGTTGTTGCCAATAGAGCTAAGACCTCTTCGTCCCCCCTAAGCTCGTTTCTCTTACCGCATTAATGATTTCTTTTCTTAAATAGAACTGTAGTGAAGGAAAAATACGGTTTGACCTCGGGGAAATTGCAACAGAATTTTTTTTCACACCAAAATGTTCAGAAAAATTAGCTTAATCACACAAAAAAAAATCCCCCCGAATCCGCCTTGCATAATTACCCGAAATCCTCCTTGAAGGGGGGAATCAGAATTTCTATTTGGACGTATTTTTGGGTTTAAGTGGTCGTTTTCGATCAAATCAAGCATGAAGAATCCGAATCCAACGTCAGAAATCACGTTTTCCGTACCCCAGTATCAATTTTCACCTTCAGGAAACGGGGGGGGGGGGTTAAGTACGCAGATCATTATTTGCCGGATTCCTGCGGCTAAAGGATCATTTTATATCAAATAAAGTACCGTATTGCCAAAAATGAGGTCAAAAAGTAGTTTTTTTTTTACTATTTACCTCATTTCCACCTTTAAGGGGCCTGTAATATGAGGGGTTGCTAAGTATAATATCTTGAAAAACCACTTCTTTAATCGAGATCAAAACTTCAGATCAATCAGTTATAAAAGAAAAACGTTTAGAACTCAGGTAAATTAATCACAAGAGCATTTTGATTTTAAAGCACAACCTAAAGCTAATTCTTCTTCCTGCTCGTCTTCGTTATCGTCCTCCATCCTGTCTTGCTGCAGCGTTAGTGCATAACGCCCTTTTACATTCCCCTCAGGCAAAGCTGCAGGGCAAACCGTTCCGACGGCAGCTGCATCTGAGCGACTCGCACCCGCTGGTGCACTGGCAACACATCATCTTCAGTAGGCTCTCCGGTGCTGGTGAAGCATCTGTCATAATGGGAAGATACATATTCCGTGACGAAGAGAGGCGCCAACCCCACTATTTGGGCTTTAGTGAATTTGACGTGTCTTGCCACTTCATTATTTGAAAATAGCACCTGCAAAAGAGATACTTTGCGACAGCCAAAGTCGGTGGAAGCCGCTCTGCCTAAAACAAAAGCATTTGCACTTGCAACCCGCATTGTGAATGCTCGCACCCGGACATTCTTCAGGGTCTTCTCATTGCTTTTCCCTTTGCATATGCGGAGCAAAGCTTTCTCTCCAGCTTCGACAATCTTCTGGTGGTTGGATCCTGGTGTCATGAAGATCTTGCAAGCATCCTTAAAAATTCCATCTTTAAGTGACAAGGAAACCACTGCTGGTTTTCCTACGCCGTGAAGTCTAAATGTTGAATCGCAGCCAGACATTGCTTGGCAAACGAGTAGATTTTCTGCTGCTTCGGTTCCTAGTTTGTTCTTGATCCTTTTTATGTCGTACACTCATCCATTATTTCCATGTGTGTCTGTCTGTATAAAGATATCACATGCATCCAGCTTGGCATGGTACAGCAGAAGGACTAATAGGTCGGTATCATTCCCAATAAAAGTGGCCGATGAAGTTTCAGCGCAACTGAGTGAAGTGTGTACAATTAAGACATCGGCATCATCCTGAGCATGTAGAACTTTGTATCCTGAGTTCGCCAGCCTCTCAGTAAGTAGGTCCATGAAGCGTTGTTTATTTTTGGGATTTCTCAGAAATTCCTCCTTACTTTTGACGATCTTCATGTTAGGAGAGAATTCAATCGTTGCACACGACAAACCTTTGGTTCTCTTCAGCTGTGTGCAATTTTTCGTCGTCGGTGTATCAGTGTAAGAGTCAAAAACTACCGCTGCCTGGCTGAAATGTCTTGTGACATAATCTACGTAAGATCCTGCCACCTCAGAATATGTGGATACGGCAGTCCACGGGATTTTATGGACTAGCCAGCCACTGTCCAAAACTCTCTGGGAGGATGGCAATGTCATTCGACCCTTAAGTCCCTCAGTTTTCATCAGTGCATTTGTTACAGAGGCTTTGTCGGCTGTCCTCATCACCTCGAACGAACTAAAGAGCGATGGTGGAAAAGTACAGAGCTCGAACGACAGAACCTCATTCAAGTCAGAACCACTGTTGCTAGCCACTGTAGCTAGGCGTTGAAAGATTAGAGCAGGGTCGACCATTACCCTCTTGCTATTTATCACCACAGATGACTTCTCAGCCATATTTACAGCTTTCTCCTTTCTCCTGAAAACATATTTGTCAATGTCTTTCGCTTCCATATCCTTCAGAATTGTTTCTCCCAGATTTGGCATCGTCTGCGTTTACAGATGATGAAGCGTTGACACCAGTAACCACGTTCTGTGATTCCTGCCTGAAGGGTTCTAGGGGCTCAATGTGTCGAACTATCTTTTCGATGTCCGCCATGTCTCTAGCTCTCCTCGAAGATATCACTTCTGCGTGATTTTCAATAGTCAACTCCGCGAGGCCAGTCAGTTTCTGCATGCGTTCGTTAACTAGAACCAAAGTAGACATGGCAGATGTCCAAATTGTCTGCTGTAATTCAGTCATGCCTCTATCTCTCGTCAGACCTCCACTCGGTTTCATACTTCTCATTAACATCTGTTCGATCACCAAATCAGGAGAAAGTGCTGCCCAGTAGTTGTCAGTTCTTCGGATGAACAGGTATTCCTGAACGTTCTGTACTGCCCTGGGTTGTCTTCCCTCAACTGAAACCTCGACTACACGAACAGCCAAGTAGACTTCGTGTAAAGATTGTGGCTGGAAGCAGCAAAGTAAGGAAACAATTCCAACAACGACTGTAGATAAAGCTCAAGGTTGCCACTTCGTTCACCTCTCAGGTTCTTTCTCAGGATTCCAAGTAGGTCCATATACTGAAACCAAAGACGGGCAGTTCTGGACTCGGATAATCGTTCTTTTGCACTTTGAACTATTTCATAGATAAGCTCTGCTGCTTCCGACACCTGCACTTTGTCGATGTCATCTCCTTCAAGGAGAGACTCGTACGCCGTTTTGCTCTGGTAGCATGTCATTGCCGTCAAACGCTCTGTTACCCAGTTCTGATGATAAAAGGTTCGCATAAAGGGCTATCTCCAACAGACCATGGCCTCTCACTGCACGAGAGTCAGCTTTGCCTTGTAACATACTACGCCCAGTGTTAGGCGCATATACTTGACTTAGGGTTTCCAAAAGTCCCGAGTCAGCCATAAGGAAGCCAATGGCTCCTAGGAAACTCATGCGTGTGTGAAACCCACCCAGGACAACAATAGCACTTCTTAAAGAACTTGTGGCAGACTCTGCATCGACGATACACTTCGCCTTCCAGTAAAGCGGTTGGTCAAAGATAATGACTAGAGTTTTTTCCAGCTCTATTAGCGCGCTCGTTAGCATGCATAAGTGTAGAATAAAGACAGGAGATATCGCTTGGGTTGTGGGTAATCCTTGGCAAAAAACGAATATTCGATTTTCCCGGATGAGGTAGCTTTTCGTGTATTGACCATATAAAGGCCGACCAGCTCATGTATGAGCTTTTGAAAAAGCCAGAGATGCGCCAGAGCGTTCCAACCTCCATTCATTGTCATAAGTGTCACCATTTTTTGTCAAGCAAACAAAAGTCCTTGGTTGCGACTTGGCGGGTTTTTGGTAAGTGTAGAATGGCATGGTGCCGATTGACTTCATCTCATCTCCACTTACTTCTTTTCTTGGCACTGAAAGCTCCGTTGCCGGAAACTCAGGTGCAGACACTTCAATAAGACCCATTCTATGAAAAGTATTCAGGCCGTCGATAGTAGCAATATCATAATTGACGTTATCTCCTACATACTGAAAAAAATGTGCTTTCTCTTTGGACTCTTCCAACGAGGTTTGATATACTGCTCCACATCTCTCAAATCTTTTTACCTCTGAGTACGAAGAGCAGAAGCCGAGATTGTGCAGTGTGCCAATTAAAAATCGCAGATCCCAGTTTATTCTTTTGTCTTTTTTTTGCGGAAGTAAAAAAAAAAAAAAAAACGGCACAAACATTGTATATAGCCTCGAACACGCCAGTCTTCTATCAAGTACTATGGTAGATGTCTCCACTGACTATAAAGAATGACACTAAGGAATGGAAACCGCAAACTGAGGGGGAGTGGAAGGGGATTCTGGAATACTGGTTTGAAATTAAACTGTTCGAGACTCGTATTCTAAGGTGCCATTCCTAGCTTGATTGGAAATGGTGAATCAACTGATAAGTGATTAAAATAACTAGTTCATGTTGGTCAACTTTCACAGCCGTTTTATGTAAGATGAGGTACTTGACCACGTAAAATCAAGTTTTTAACTTCATTTTGGAATTCGCCGCCATTGATTTCATAGGAAACGACCAAATAATCCAGCAGCCTCATAATTTCAAGTTTTACCCCGCCACCCTTCGCCCTTTATGGGTAGAAATGGGCATTAGGGTACTGAAAAACTAAAATCTGAATTCATATTTGGATTCAGCATGCTTGATTTGATAGGAAACAACTATTCAAACTCCAAAATATTTATAACCCCCAAAATCGATGTCCCCCCTCATTTTCCCCCTTCAAGGGCAAATTTGGGATACTTGTGCTGGGGGATTCGGGGGGATTTTTTTTTGTGTGATTAAGCTGATTTTTCTGAACATTTTGGTGTAAAAAAAAATTCTGTTGCAATTTCCCCGAGGTTTGACCATTTTTTTCCGTATCTTTCCTCCACTACTGTAAGTAAGGAGCGACCCGGCTCAATGGTAACCGAAACTCTAAAAAACGGGATTTTTATACCAATAGATACATCGAAAGAATCATATTTTAATGCTGATTTCAAATATATAAGTTTTATCAAGTTTAGTCTTACCCATCAAAAGTTACGCGCCTGAGAAAATTTGGCTGATTTTAGAAAAAAGGGGAAAGACCCCCTAAAAGCTATAGAACCTTAATGAAAAGCACACCATCATATTCGGCGTATCAGAGAACCCTACTATAGAAGTTTCAAGCACCTATCCTCAAAAATGTGGAATTTTGCATTTTTTTTTTTTGCCAGAAGAAAGATCACGGATGCGTCTTTATTTATTTTTTTTCCCCAGGGGTGATCGTATTGACCCAATGATTCTAGAATATCGTGGAAGGGCTCATTGGAACGGAAATTAAAAGTTCTAGTGCCCTTTTTAAGTGACCAAAAAAAACGGAGGGTAACTAGGCCCCCTCCCACGCTCATTTTTTTCCCAAAGTCACCCGATAAAAATTTTGAGATAGCCATTTTGTTCAGCATGGTTGAAAATATCATAACAATGTCTTTTAGGATGACTTAATTCCCCTAAGTCCCCGGGGGGAGGGCTGAAAGTTATGAACTTTACCCAATGTTAACATATAGTATTGGTTGTTGGGAAGTATACAGATGTTTTCAGGGGGGATTTTTTTCTGGTAGGTGGGGGGGGGGGGTCGGGGGTTATATGGGAAGATCTTTCCGTGAAGGAAGTTTTCAGGGGGGAATGGACATTGCTATGAAGGGAGCGCCGGATTTCCCAGCATTATTAAAGAAAAAGATCAGAAATTAAGTAAAAAAAAAAACAACAAGTTTTTCAACCGATTGTGATTAATGGGTCATTTTTAAAGAATTGCAAAAAATTCGAACTTTAGCTTCAAGAGCAAGGTATTGACTAGGGGGCGAAACCCCTAATATACGTGTTAAAAATCTATGAATATAGAAGTTCGTTACGTAAGTTAATTCGTAAGTTACGTGTATTTATTACTAATAACAACGTTCGTAAATAAAATTAAACGAGTTTCGAGAAAGCCATTTAACCAAATAAAAGTAAAATTAATATACAAATTTTGTTTTAATTATTCATGTACGATGAGCCAAAACCAAAACCTACATTAATTCAAAAACGTTCAAAAATTAAATAAAAAAAACAATTTCTTTTTAACTGAAAGTAAGGAACGACATTAAAGCTTAAAACGGACAGAAATTATTCCGTATATGAAAGGGGCTGTCCCCTCCTCAATACCTCGCTCTTTACGCTAAAGTTTGAATCTGTCACACAACTTTATTTTTTAAAACACTAAAAAACTTTAGCGTAAAGAGCGAGGTATTGAGGAAGGGACAGCCCCTTTCATATACGGAATAATTTCTGTTCGTTTTAAGTTTTAACGTCGTTCATTACTTTCAGTTAAAATAAACTTTTTTTTTTTTATTTAATCATCACCAAATGTGAATTGGACTCCAGTGTTCCGCGTCTTCGAATGCATTTCTTTATTGTAGTCCTGCTTTTTATTTCTTTTCTCTCTCCCAGTTTTCTTTACCTTTGCAGTAGTATTAAATAAATTGAATTCTTAAATTGCAGTTTTACTTTGGATCTTTTTTCTCTCTTTTAGTTTTCTTTATCTTTACAGAAGAACTAAATAAATATTCGTCAAATTGGAATTGACTTGCCACATTTGGTTTTTCATGTTGGGCCAGAGTGTTTCAAGCTTTTCGCGTGAATGTTCGCACGGTAAATCTACTTTCATTTTCTCTGACACATGAGTGCCTCATTTTAGTCCCTTCATTGCGGCGCCTCATATTTGATATATGTGTTTAGAAATTTGTTATTTTCTATAAATTTGTCTGAAAAATCAATTTTACGCGTCTTATTCTATATAAGTTGACCTAGTCACTTCTGTATCCCCCACCGTTATAGAAATTGGCATTTACTTCAGGAGCAGGTACTAGGCCTACCTTTATGGTTTTTCTCTGGACCGTGGTGTATTTCTTTGCAATTTGTATTCTAACCCATGCTGACGGACATGGGTGCTTACCTGCACAAAAGCATAGTGTCGAGACCGTATCTGAATAGTTTACTTCTTTTTTTTTAAACTAAATTACTTTGTACTTACGTTTGATTGCTACAAGAATCGATAGCCATTCCTACCAACTGTCCGTTTAATTTACCGTATATTTTATGCGAATCTGCGAGTGAATTTTTTTTTTTTTTTTTTTTTTCATTATCATGTCCATAGCCAAGGTATTCGTTTTAAGGCTTTGTTTGATAGTCTTTATTGGGGCAATTTCTTGCGAAATGCCCTGTAGTACCACAGTATTAACAAGTTAATTTTCCTTGTTTGTGCTGAAATGCACTTTTGCTCTGTGTAATAGTGCCTATTTCGAAAATACTCTCTATATCGAGATTTCCCTATGTCCACAACTTCATTTCTTATTTCGATCCACCTATCCACCAACTCTGGCATTTCTTCACTTTCAGTTGTGTGTGAGTATTTTCTGAAAATATGTTCCTTCACTGTCTTTTCCATAGCCTCCTTATGTTTTTCTTGTAATTCATCTACATCATCTATTATGGTATATTCACCTAATTCTAGCCATTTTTCTTGTAAATCTGTCAGTCTGTATTCAAATTCTCTCCAGGCTTCTGATTTTTTTTTTTTTTTTCGCTTCTGAACTTTTTCCGGAGATACTTCAAATCGCCTTAAAAATGGCTTCTTTTAATTTTTGAGGTTTTTGCGTAGTGCTTTGGCAAAGCCGCATAGGCAGCTTGTGCCTTGGGATATAACTTAGGCTGTATCATTGTTTCCCAGTGTTCCTGCGGCCACCCGTTCAATTCCGTACTTTTTTCAAGATTAGAGAAACACAAGTATATATCTTCGTTTTCTCTCATTGGTCGGAGGTTTTTGGCCCGCATTGGATCTATTTTAGACAATTGTCGCTGTGTTTGGGAATTTCTCCTTGCAATTACTTCCATTAATAATCTCCTATCCGCTTCTTCTTTTCGTTCCCTGACCATTCTTTCTTTCTCTCTTTCTTATTTATCTTTCTCTTTTAATAGTTTAATAGACAGTAAAAACACATACAAAAGTCTGGATATTTCGACCACATATACAACGATCATCATCAGCAGAAACATTTAAAGAAAATTAAAACTAATATTTTTATACAGAACAAAATAATAACTTCTGGTTCATTCACTAGATTTCCCTGAGAGAGTTAAGAAAAACTTGGTTCATCCAAAGTCTTGAGTTGTAAATTTCGTCGTTGATATTGTCTAAATGTAAGCTGAATTTCTAATGGTGGGGGCAAAATCTTCTTCTTCTAATTGCAAATGAATGTTTTTGAGCTAATTCAGTACTGAATTAGCCTTTGAACTGTGAGGACGCAAATTGGATTTAACTTTGAATTCTATTGGTATGTAAAAAGTGTAATTGTTAGACAGTGAAGATATTGGGAAACATTGAATTGGCTTGGGATTGTACACCTTGGATTACGTTATTTAATTATGACAAAAAAAGAAAATAGGCCAAAGACAATGAATCAAGCTCTGATTGAGTAGTAGTTCAGGTGTCTTTACCGCTTGCCCTGAGGAGTCGCGAAAATTCCTACCTCTCAATTTGCCGATTATTTCACAAGCTAATTAGTCGCGTGATATATTGATTCATATTTTTTTTTTTTTTTTTTAGTGTTAACTAGGCATCGCCCATTCCAATTTTCGTAATATTTTTACAGCCTATAATTTTTAGGCTAAATTCACCCGTAGTTTCGTGATATATTAATTCGTACAATTTGATTTATTCGAACTAGGCATTGCCCAACTAGATTTTCATCCCGTGGTTTTTTTTTTTATATTTACTGACAATACGCTACTGTGTAGGCTAAATTAAATCGTCTTTTCGGAGAACGCGGATTCTTTTACTATCAGTGTTACCGATAGGTATTTAGTTGCTGCTAGCAATGTTCGTACTAGTAGCCACGGCTGCCACCAGATATTGGCGCGAAAATGGTACTACACCACATATTAAAGGGGGAGCCTGGCTGGCGCCCAATATTGTAATGGAATGCTCGCGGTCACCATTACTGTTCCGTAAATATAGAGTATGTTAGTCCCCTTTATACGGTATGCCTTGCTCAAGGGTATGGTAACGTGATCTAACGGTCAAACGGCCAAAGTCTAGGCCAAGGATGCCCCCAACTTTGGTCACCACTAATATCTCTAGCTGTTTCCTTGGAGGGTAAACGGAACCCCTTGTCGATATACTAAATGAAGGCATTTCTCTTAAACTCTTTCCCTACCCTTTCTGGGTTCCTGGAAAAATAGTCTATGCGGCTGTAGAAAATAGCTTACTTGTATTCTTCCAAAAAGGCAAAAATATATATATCACTTCTCAATACAGACTCTCTAAACGGGGTCTCACTGTCGACTAAAAAATAATATTTTAAGATATAAAGGAATCTTGGCACTTGGGGTGTGGCTCAGTGTGACGTGGGCCAATCTAATGTATCAAGTCCCTCAATTGAATTTGCCCTAGGCATATTTTAAGAATAAGGGGCTTGAGATCTAGCAAGCCCATGTGATGACTCATACCGAATTATAATCCAGTCAACTTATTTTCTCTTGCAAAATGGTTGCCTTGACGACGAGAGTTTAACTTACAATTGAAAATTATATTATAGGCAGATCCAAACAAATGTAATTAAGAAAAGGAAAAAAGGTCATTTATCTGAGAAGAGAAAGAAAGGGGCGGGAAGCCCCAACACCATTCCTTAAAAACCTTATATGCACCCAGGGCTTTGGTGGATTGTGTCAGCCCTGTAAGCTTTGTTGTATGTTCTTTGGACTATTTCTAACAAAATGGATATCGCATGTTTGGGGAAAAAAGGGCGCAAGGGGGGGCTAGATGTCCTCTTATCAATTTTGAATCTTAAAAGGGAACTAGAACTTTCAATTTCCAATCAAATGAGCCTCTTCTTAAATTTATATGACCACCCTTTCCATCAAAACTTGATATGCCCCCGTTGTATAACTTACAACCCTTGCCCTGAAGGCTGTGTGAGGATTTCATCTTCAAAGACATAAATACTGGACCTTTCCACTACGCTGAACAATATGGTTATCTCAAATTTTTAATTGGATGTATTTGAGGAAATTATTGGTGTGGGACGGGGGGGGGGGGCTAGTTACCTTGCAATTTCCAGTCGAATTAGCCCCTTTTCAAGTTTCTACGACAACTCCTTCTACACGAAGAGCCCTGGTATAAACAAAATTATATATTGTACCCACATCGCTCTTTGCTTAGGCAGCGCTATTGTGCTGCCTATGATCTTTAGACTATTTTTTGAACAAACAGCAATCTCAAAATTTCTATCAGATGCATTTCGGAAAAATACGACGTGTGATGGGAGGTTTCTACCCTCCGATCACCTTCACTCTTAAAAAGGGCCCTAGGACTTCTGATTACCAATCCAATGAGTCCCTTCCGAAGTTTGTTTGATCACCTTTTCTATAAAAACCTTACATGCCCCTGGGTATAACTTACAACTCTTGTCCTGAGGACAGTGGGGAGGTTGTTAGCCTCAAAGATATAATTTCCGGACCTTTCAACTACGCTGAATAAAACGGCTATCTAAAAATCGTGATTGGATATGTTTTGGGAAGTTATGGGTAAGAGGGGGATTGGTTGCCCTTCAATCACTTTTGAAAAAAGGGCACTAGCCCTTTTAATTTCCAATCGAATGAGCCATTTTTAAAGTTTCTACGACAACTCCTTCTATACGAAGCACCCTGGTCCAAAACAAACCAAAAATAAATAGATAATAAATTATGCCCATATTACTCTTTACTTAGGCAGCGCTATTGCGCTCCCTGTGACTAGGTAGAAGATTGGGAGTAAACCAATTTGGGGCCGTTGGTAAGAAAACAATTTTTATTGCATAATATGCAGGAAAATCCCAGTTAACACATTTTGACTGTGATTCCACTAAACTCTACCCCCCCCCCCCTCTAATGGACAAATATGTAGCTTAAACTATATATTTTTCATGTTTTTGCCTTTCTTTATTTCGTATCCGTTAATTCAATTTACGGGTACACAGGTTGAAACAAGAGTGACGAATGGCAGAAAGTTTGGGAAATATATTATTTGGGATATTTATTTGCACATTAGGGGAGGGGGTAAAACTTAGTGTAATTGATTTCAAAATTTGTTAACCACGATTCTTCTGAATATTATAAATTAAAGATTGTTTTCTTAACCCTTAACTGGCGGGGTGGGGTCTAATAGACCCCAGCTCACAGGGTTTTGTCGATCTCGAACCACCAGGTATAGCTAGGAGGCTGATATCACGTGTATTCTTCAGTTGAGCTCTAAACTGAGGTGAAAGTACATATTGACATCACTTACAGGTGTGTAGATATAGGGCTCTGGGGTCTGACAGACCCCACCCTGCAGTTTGTGTAACTTTTTTGTGGCTTAGCAGATAAACTAAGTTTAATTTTTATAAGCTTTTTAGAGAATAATTACTTTTGTTTTAAGCTATTTAAAATAATAACAGGCTAGACCCTTTAGGAATTTAATGTAAAGGCATTTTTTAAATGACCAGGTTGTTTGTCTTTCAGAAATAAAGAATATTGTAATTGGCTCTTGAAAACCAATAAATTAAAGCATACTTTAGAATGAGCAAGTACTGGACAATAAACCTTCATTTTTTCCTTGTAAGCTAAACTGGGTTTGACTTTAGCTGATGTAACGTCCTTTCTTGGTCCGTGTGACTATTTTAATTTCACCTTAACATCTTTTTCACTGGTTTTGTGCAAAAATTATGTAGTCTCACAATTTGGGTAAACTTATTTGGCAAATTTTTACATGGATTTCATAGAACAGTCTGCTTTGAATAGTATCCACTTAATAAAACACTCTATCTGGTTTCGTTTGTTGATGATATCCTTTCTGTTTGGGAACATGGACAAGACTCTCTAAGAGATTTTTTGACAAATTTAAACTCTTTTGATTCGAATCTTCAGTTCACAATGGAACTCGAAGATTCAGGTAAGCGGCCTTTCTTGGATGTTTTGATTGTATAAACTTCTCCTAGCCTTGAATTTTCTATATACAGAAAGCCGACCCATAGTAATCGATATCCACATTTCTCTTCATATCACCCTCCTTCTGTAAAAAGAGGGATAATAATCTTTTTAGTCGACAGAGTTTTATAGCACTGAGGACGACTTGGCGGAGGTCCTTGTCGAAATATTGGCTTGTTTCTATTTTTTCATGGTTCGCCACTGTCAGACAAAATCCTCGTTTTTTCATCCTTTTTTGATTTTATTTTTCATTTTGTTATTGTCTTTCCTCTCTGAGTTTCATTTGTTGGGTAAACTAGAGAAACCAAGAGAGTTTTATAGTAGAATAAGAAAGAAATTGTGACAGTTTGATTGATAAATGATAAAAAGTAAAACTAATGAAAATAAAATTAATGTATTTGTAAGTCTGGAACAAAATATCTTAACAAAAGGGGAAATAAAAGCAGAGAGAAAAAAAGACCTAAATTACTATAAGTTCCCCTGTAAAAGTTTACCCGAATTGTGTTTATTTTAAATTAATAAAATTGGTCTTGGCAATTTACAAAAAACACAAAGACAACAAAGAATTATTTGACACAACAAAGAGTTATTTGATTTAACACTCTCTGCTGTAATCTGGCTTTTTTTTTTTTTTAACTGGGATCTCTTTGTAATACTTTGGGAGTCGTAATGCATCAGAGATGTAAATGTTTATACTCAGTCGACTTCAAAGAAATGCAAGATTTTTTAGGCCTTCTGTATCTCTTTGGAATATTCAAGTCAGGCAGTGAGGATTACGAAAGTATCTTTGCAGCTGATGGAGGTGTGCGGGACATTTTCCGCACTACGATGAGCCTGAAGCGATTTGAGCATTTGGAAAGCTGTCTTCTGTTCAATAATAGGCACACACGCCACGAAAGAAGTGGACCTCTAGCTCCCATCAAAGAGGTTTTTCACCCCTTTGTCACTAACTGCAAAGCAAATTACTCACCAGGCGTGTACTTGATGAAATGCAAGTTGCAATTAGAAGACAGTGCAAATTTTAGATGTACATTCCCTCAAAACCGAACAAAGTGTGGAATGAAAAATCAATGCCTATCGGTCTTGAAGACATTCTATCTGTCTATTGACACATTTGCCACATTCTATCTGTCTGCTGGTTTACATTTGTAGAGCTTATAGAAATGCTCAGACCCTTGGGAATTACCTATGTAGGCACAGTGAGAAAGAACAAAATAGAAATCCACCCATTTCCTTGCAAGTCATACATTGGAACCCAACTCATCCATCTTCAGGATTAGAGACCATCTGACCCTGGTGTCGTTTGTTCCAAGGAAAAACAAAGCAGTAATTCTTGCTTCATCGATACACTTTTCACCAGATATTGATCACGAGAATAGTAAACTATATAAAACCGTGACGTACAACCCAACAAAAAGTGGAGTAGACTCTCTAGATCAAAGGTGTTCTAATTATACGACCAGCTGCCGCACGAGAAGATGGTCCATGCCGGTGTGGCTTGCGATCATGAACATAGCTGGAGTCAATGCCAACGTCATTCTGAGCTACTCAAGACCCCAAGAAAATGGCTTGATCCAAAGAAAAATGCTGATAGAGCTAGGACGATGCCTCCCCAACCCACAACTTAGGATCAGAGAAACCCTTCAAACTGTCCGACGAGAACTGCGTTTTTTGATCGACAACATTACAGGATTTTCAGCTGAGAATGCCCCCCATGTGTCTTTTTCAGGTTCCAATGACCAAAAAGGTCGTTGCATCATTTGCCCCCGAAGAAAGGACAGAAAATCCAAGTATACTTCCAGTGAATGTCGAAAAAGGGGGTTTATGGAACATGCCAAGTTCCTGTGCCTCAAATGCGACTAGTGGGATGATTTTTGTATTTTAGTGTTTCTAACTGATATCTGAGTGTTTAGTAAGCAAAATGGCAACACATTTAAAACGTTTTTTTTTTGAAGTTTTAAAAACTGCGGTCGAGCAGACCCCACCCTGCAGTTAGTGTAACTTTTTTTCACCCTGCCAGTTAAGGGTTAATATGTTTCCTATTCAATAGCTATAATTCTAAGTTTATACGGGAATATACAATTTGGGCTGTATATTTGCCCATTAGAGGGGGGAAGGGTTTACAGTATATTGGAATAGCTTTCAAAATCACTTATCTACAATTTTTCTGATTTTTATTAACTAAGAATTATTTTCTTAACATGTTTCCTTCTCAATAGCCCTAATTCTAGGCTTATATCTATCTTAATATTAACAAAAAATCATTTCTTCGTCTGATTCAGGGCACAAAATTAGTTTTTTTCATTATTATTATGGTCAATATTTCAGAAGAATGTTATACTGAAAAAGAAACAACAAACCTTTTAATGTAGCTCAGCGCTATACTCGGGCATTATGGGAAAGGAAGCTGAATGCAATTAAGCTAAAAGTAAACATAAACATTAAATAAATACAGGGGTCTTGTGGAATCATTCCCCCTCAAAACAAGCTAAAATAACAACCAAGTCCTTGCTCGTTTTATCAGAAAAAATATTTATTTGTTTGCAAATAGAGTCTCTCTGATAAGAATAAAGTAAGAATCTCGTTGTTATCATAGCTAGTTTAAAAGGAGTCCAAAGGAGAATCTCATCTAAAGATTTTTGATTCTGCTTTTCTTTTAGCTTACTGTATCTTAGAGTTTGAAAATATAATTCCAGTGATTAAGAGTAAGGTATTCAGGTAATATTTTTCGATATAATACAGAATCAGAAGACAAATTTTATTTGTTTTATTTGAGTGTTTATTTTCAAGATATAGCCCTATGCTAGGCGAACATTTGTTGATTTTTATTCCTTTTTAGTTTATTTGTGTTGTCAACCAACCATTGATAAAAAAAATAATGTAAATAAGCAAAGTTTTTATTATAGATATAGACTATGGATATGTCCAGGCATTAGGGACCGAGGAAGAATACTATCAGATCTAGTGCAAATTTCCAATTTTCAGATGCTATTTTCTATTGCATTTAATCATGCTGATACAGTGAAAGGAGTGATAGAAAGATTTACATACTGATCAGTATTATAGCCTTTAGTATCTTCTAAAATGGTATAAAAGTTATTCTTACCATTTAAGTCACTGTTTAATTTTCTTACCATCAACACTTCTTACGATTTAAGTCACTGTTTAATTTTACAATGACCTGCTTTAAAACTGATTTAGCACCAGCTTTTGCCTAAATTGCTGTATCATTTTAGCAGTGCTGCCATGACACTGTATTCAGCTGCAATCCAAAGTGATTACATTTTTGGTAGAGTTCAGTTTATTTCCAAAAAGTGGCAATTAACCTCTGACCCAAACTAGTAATGTGGACCAGGCTGCCACATGTTATGTGATAGGATGAATTGTCCTTTTTTCTACTTTTGTCTTACATAGAATATGAATATTGCTTTATTTTTTCAAAATGCCATAGGCTAGTGCATGTCATGGCTGCTGTAAGGAAATTTTCTAGGATGGCCCATCTGCTGCCTCTCGCCATTCAGAGTATCATGAAAGATGAAAGAGTGCAAGATGCTAAGTGAAGTCATTCCAAACTATACTTTTGTATTAAGTTGATTCTGAATTTTTTCTGAGATTACATAAGAATCTTCATCTGTCAGGTAATAATATTTGCGATGGTTCATACACCCACCATTGTAAAATATTACATTTTACATTGATATATATTACTATATCACCCCACAAAAATATGTTTATAAACGCTAACAGGATATCCGAAAACTCGATACAAGTGTTACAGTCTTGATTAGCATTTTCTTGTAGTATGAAAAGCGAAACCACATTCCCTTGCTCCTCGCTGAATGGTTTGGACTCTGAGTAAACATTTTCCAAACATTTTTCACTAGCTCTGGGAGATAATGTTCTTTCAGAATCCTTTACAGGACCTGTTCCAATGAGTTTTTTACGGTAACTTTCAATTATCTTTTGTATCTGACTAAGCATGCATTTTGAGTGTTCTCCACCTGTCTGAGCTTGTGTTTCTTTGATGGCTCTCCAAGGTTCCTTTTTATACTTAAACTCTTTTACTTCTTTTTGGTGCTCTTAATTTATTAATCAGTCTGAAAAAACAGACTTTTAGCAACATGCAATGTAGCCTAGGTTTTTAAAGAACTTAACTGTTAAGAAATAAGTTATAATCATTTTAAAACAGAAAGTGATTTTTCAATCACACCGTACGTTGCTTTGAGTAGAGTGCAATCATTTCAGTTTCTTTTCGTCTATTGATTTAGAATTACTCATTTCTATCTAGTTTAAGCTTTAAGATTAATCTTTTTTCTTTTCTTTTTTTCAAAACGCTTTTTACAGTTTCTTGGGACTTACATTGTGATATTCTGCCATCTATGTTATTACGAAACTGCAGAAACATACTCCTAGTTTGAACTTAGAGAACTCTCTAGTCTTTGTTCTCGGAACTAATAGATCTTTGTTATAAATCCTTCATATAATAGATCTTTGTTTAAAATTCAAGGTTATGTTAGGCAACAAATTGCTTCTGGCCATTTATTACAAGATGATTCTACACCTGTCATTGTTTTTTCTGCTTGGGCAAGTTATCAATCAGCATTTCAAAAATGGAAAGATACCTACTATGACAGTGACTCTTTTGCAAACTCACTACCTGGGGAGAATGCGTCCACTCCCATACAAATTATACTTCTGACCATATGATAAAACATATTGCTCAAATGAGAAAGAACAGATAATTTTAAATGAGAAGAAAACCATCATCTAATATTCCGATGGCTTATATAAAGAGCGTGGCACAGTTGCTGCCTTTTGTATCCCTTCCTTCGGACTTAATATTACCTCGTCTCTCCCTAGATCTTATTTCATACTTTCAGCACAGCTCAGAGGGATTGAGATGATTTTAGAAGTTTTAATTAGCTACGATCTTATGTCCAAAAGTTCTGGTTTCAAATACTGATTTTAAATACAAAAATGCACCATTGCAACTATATATCTGCTGGTTTCAGTCTGGGTTTCTACCCCTAATTCCAATTTTAACGGAATTTTTAACTTATTTGCAAGTTAAGGAGCAAGGGAAATGAGTTCAAGGTCCAGCATACCCCTAGCTAAAGGGGAATCAAATCAATCAATCAAGTCATTTGATTCTTAACAAAAAAACACTTTTATGGCTATTGCGAAACCACGGTTTGCTTCATAAATGTATATTATTAGACAATATAACAATAGTAAAAAAAAAAACAACGAATACGGAATTTATTAAAGGGTATTTTACTCGTGCACGAAACTCGGGACGAACATTCTTTCATACCGCATATGTTTCGTGGTTATTTCTGTCAGCTTCGGGAATGACCCAGTGAAAACCCTTGGAGTCAGTTTGTCGACAAAATCTGATAGAAAAATCACGATGTTTGTGGGCATCTACGCAATTTTTTTTCCCAAAATTCAGTCTACTTTGCTCCAGCAAAACTAAGCAAATTTAACTAATGATTCAGAATATAGATTTTTCAGGCCACGGAAATAATAATAAGATCATTTTTTTTTTTTTTTTTTTCAAGTCCGTTTGACTGTTCCAAAGTTAAAGCAAAATTCCATACGAGGGTAGCCTTTTCGAAAAGCTGTCTAGCATATTATTAAAAGATATGAGGATGGAACGCGTACTTTTGTAATTAATTTACAAAAAGGGCAAACTGAGGTCTGGGAGGGGCAGTTGCTCCCCCCCTCCCCTGTTCCATAGAAAATTAAGTTCCTATTAAGGTTAGACACGATGGTCTTTCTTAGTAGTTTTGTTTATTTACAATTAGTTGTTCAGGGTCGGAAGGACATTAAGTAGGGTTAGAATTCTTAAAAAAAATAGTAAAATCTTGACATTCACGGTCATTAGTGATGACGTTGTCTCCTGTAGGAATTTTTCAATGATTGCTGCAGATCGGTTGGGCTCATCTTTATTATATATCTTCACTAGACTCAAGTCATCAATGTACTTCCATCTTTTTTCCGTATCAGTGGCAATATTAATAATCACGATTAGAAATAAAATCAGGTCTAAAATAGTCCCTAAAACAGGCCAAAAACGGCACTGATGATCTGAGAAAAGTTTTTTATACTTTATTATCGTATATTGATTTCATAAAAAAAACTTTGAATAATAAGAATCAAATTAATATATATAAAAAAAATTCCGGAAATAATATTTTAATTAAAATAAGATGCAGGATTAGATCAGAACCTTTTTTCTGAAATATATTGTTATAAGATTTAAGCCATCTAACCTCTTTATCCACATGAAATGCAGTGATTTATTTATTTATTATTACCCAAGGGCGGATCTAGAAATTTTTTTTTTTGGGGTGGGGCAAAATAGGTTGATCTGATAAACTTACGTTAGGAGCAACTTTAATTAACGCAAACTTGTGTTAATTAAGTAAATTACACTACTTTAGACTACGTTAGGGGCGCAAGCCCCTCGCTCCCCTTGGATCCACCACTGTTATTACCACAACGTGGAAAACTATCAATTATCGTGCACAGATACAAATACAATAAAGCAGTTGGAGTATCTAATATTATCTCTGAATTCGAAAATATCTCTGAAGTATGGTATAGCCAACCCACTTATAGCTGTACTGAATCGCCGTGCTCGATCTGCAAAGGCAATTTGAACCAAGCCACTCTTCGTTATACGTCGCAATAATTTAAATTTGTCATTTTTTTTTGTCGTAGTAATGTTCTTAATCTTGTTTTTCTGTAGTTGAGTTTTCTTTGGATATTTTATTGTTATTTGTTGTTATTTTTTTTTCTTTTGTTGTACTCCAATTACAACATTTTGTGTCTTTAATAATGGGTAATAAAATAATAATAATAACAATAGTAATAATATAACTAAAAACTAATGAGACAAAAAAGAAAAAAAAAGAAGACCATACTTCATATTTCAATACTGGATGGTTGATGCATTGACAGTGCAATAGCGCTGCCTCAGTAAAGAGCGATGTGGGCACAATGTATTATTTATTATTTTGTTTATTTTTTTTCATTTTTCAGACCAGGGCACTTCATACAGAAGGAGTTGTCATAGAAACTTCAAAAGGGCTCGTTCGATTGGAAATTGAAAGGGCTAGTGCCCCTTTTAATAGTCGAAAGTGATTGAAGGGCGACCAGCCTCCACACACATCCATCATTTCCCCAAACACATACAATCAACATTTTAAGATAGCCATTTGTTTCAGCGTAGTTGAAAGGTCACAAATTATGTCTTTGAGGATGTCACTCCCCCCCCTCCCCAACAGGCTTCAGGGCAAGGGTAGTAAGTTTTGCTTTGAGGTCTTATAAGGTTTGTAAACAAAGGGTGGTCGTATAAACTTTGGAGGGGAACCACTGGATAGATAATCATAAGTTTTAGGGCCCTTTTTAAGATTCAAAGTGATAGGAGGGAAGCTATCCTCCCCTTTTTTGGTTTTTAGGCCGGGGCACTTCGTAGACAAGGATTTGTCGCAGAAAGTTCGAAAAGGACTTCTTCGATTGTAAATTACAATGTCTAGTGCTCTTCTTAACAGTCAAAAGTGATTGGAGGGCAACCAGCCTCCCCTCCCCCCATATGCCCAACATTCCCCCAAATACATTAAATCAAAATTTTGAGATAGCCATTTTGTTTAGCGTGGTCGAAAGGTCCATTAATTATATCTTTGGAGATGACAATCCGTCCCTCCCCCACAAGCTTAAGGGCATGGGTTTAAAGCTATGCCCCGGGGGCATACAACGTTCTTATGCAAAGGTTGGTCGTACAAAATTTAGAAAGGGCTCATTGTATTGGAAATCAGAATTTTCAGTGCCCTTTTAAGAGTCAAAGTGTTAGAGGGCAACTAGCCCCCCCCCTCATTTATGGTCTATTTTCCCCAATGCATCTGATAGAAATTTTGAGATAGCCATTTGTTCAAAAACAGTCCAAAGATCACATAGCAAGGCCTTTCATGTTAATACAAACCCCCAGAGTCTGGGGGCAAGGATTACAAGTTGCTCCCCGGGGGCATATAAGCTTTTTATGGAAGGGATGGTTGTGTGAACTTTAGAGGAGGCTTATTTGACTGGAAATCTAAAGTTCTAATTCTCTTTTAAAAGTCAAAAGTGATGGAGAGCAACTAGGCCCCCCCCCTCCCTCCCTGACACCCTCCTTTCCACAAACACATCCGATCGAAATTGTGAGATAGCCATTTGTTTACACTAGTCCAAACAGCATATAACAATGCCTTCAGAGTGGGCACAACCCTCCAGAGTCCACGGCCAGGGGTTGTAAGTTATGCCCTGGGCATATGAGGTTTTTATGGAACGGATAGTCTTATAAATTTTGGATCGGATGGGGCTCATTTGATTGGAAGTCGGAAGATCTAGTGCCCTTTTTAAGATTCAAAAGTCAATGGAGGGCATCTAGCCCCTTTTCACAAGCCTATCATTCACCAAAACACATCCAATCAAAATTTTAAGAGAACTATTTTGTATAGCTAATTTTAAGAGAACTGTTTTGTTGAAAGGTCCAGTAATTATGTCTTTGGGGATGTCAACCTCCCTACAATCCTCAGGTTAAGTGCCGTAAGTTAGGCAGTTCGTTCATTATTTATATATAGTATAAATTATTGAGAAAGCTATGTATGATTGAACTTTATTTTCAAAAAAGACGAAGGGGATTCAGGTGAGCTTTTCAGATAATGTTGAGGGGAGTGTTGAACTAAATTAATACACGCTATGTGTATACGGATTGTCGAAAGGGCGTAACTCATGAATGATTGGGTATATCAATTTGGAACTTTCGAGAAATGGTAAGGGAAGTGATCAAAAAGAGAATATTTACATGCTACCACTACTACTGCTGCTACAAGACTACTCCATTTACAATATTGACGGAATATTTGAACTAAATCAATCGTCGTTATGTGCATGCACATTGTCAAAAGAGCGAATCTCAAGAACTGATTTGGTAATTAAGTTGGAACTTTCAGAGAATGCTAAAAGGGGAAAATCGTCTGATCAAAAGACTATATGTGCACACTACTGCTAATACTTTTATCACTGCTACGTTTACTACTACTACTACAATTTCAACTACTACTTCTATTGCAACTAGTTGTAAAGGCATTACGTTAATACTGCTGATACTACTAGTAGTGCCGCTATTACTATTAATGCTACTAGTAGTAATACACAGACTACTACTATGACTACAATTACAACTATGCTTAAGAGTATGAATGTGAAATTTTCAGGATTTTTTTTTGGGGGGTGGAGGAAGTAAACTTAATTAAAATGTTCCATTTGCATGCAGGTTGTCAAAAGGATGTAACGGCAATATCTTAGGAACAGTGTCCTATTGCTACTGCTTCTGCTCATACTACTATTACTGCTACTGTTATTACTACTTCTGCTGTTACTACTGCCACTAAAGCTAAGGCTACTACTCTTAAATTCTGCTACTACTACTACCACTACTGATGCTACTAAAACTAAGGGTATTAAGGCGAAAATTTTTGGGAATACTGAAACTGTATGGAGATAAATCAAAACAAACTATCCCCACACAGGTTGTTAAGAAGACGTATAAGAAATGCTTCTGGGACGGTTCATGGTATTAAGTTTAAGCTTTCAGCGTGTGTTGAAGAAACTAGAGGTGCTTTGTGCATACTGCTACTAATGCTACTACAACTATTACTACTACGCAAGCTAAGAGCATTAAGGTGAAGCTTTTGAAGAATATTTAGGCAGATCTTGAACTAAATCAAAAAGTTCTAGTGCCATTTTTTAGAGTCAAAAAAGATTGGAGGGCAAGCAGCCCTCCTCCCAAGCCCATTCATTTTATAAACACATCCACTCAAAACTTTTAGATTGTCATTTTGTTCAACATAGTAGAACGGTCCAGTAACTATGTCTCTAGGGATATTTGGTATGTCAGCCCCCCACAGTTGTGTAATCGGCCCATTATACTTTAAAACTAAATGTTGCTTTAAAACTAAACCCAAAGGCACTGTGTATATGGTTGCCAATAAGATTCCTCAGTAATATATCGAGAACGACTGCGTTATTGAGTTAATTCTTTCTGGGGTTATCCAAGTTATCAAGGAGCATAAAAATAATTTCTGGGAATGATATTAAATTTTATTTTTCAGGTCAACTTGAGGAGGAGATATAATGTTATTTAAACAATACTATTTGTGTCAGGATTAAGCATTGGCAAAACGTTTTCCAACACATAAATAGCCAACCAAAGTATGGAGTCTTATAGAAAAAAACGTAAAGATATACAATATTTTTTTCTACGGAAAAGACTGTCAATAAAAATCGAACAGAAATTAATTTAAAAAACTTGTTTCACAAAAGAAGTTTTTCAAAGAAAAGTAAAGAGATCTATTAAGTCAAAAATGAGCAGAAATAAAGTCAAATATTCTTCCAAGCGTAAAACTACCGTCAATCAATAAACGAAACCAAATTAATCAATTATAACAAAAAAAAAATAACCAAGTCAAACTCAAAACGAGCAAAAATTAACACGAGTAGTACTGACAACCTCCATGCCTTCTCAAGACCAGAACATAATTGGCGCTTTACTGAAAAAAAAATGTAAATTAACTGTGGATTGTCAGTTTAATACACATACACTGATATTTATTCCTTAAAGTTTCGAAAATTTTTTTATTTATTAAAGTCAAAAAAGTGAACATATATAAAATATATTTTGTTTTCAGTAAAGTATAAATTATGTTCTGGTCTTGAGAAGGCATGGTGAGAAGGCAGGGTTGTCAGCACTATTTATGTTATTTTTTGATTGTTTTGAATTTGACTCGGTTATTTATTGTAATTAATTTTAAAAAACTTTTTCCACAAAATAAGTTTTTCAAAGCAAAGTAAAGAACTCCATTAAGCGAAAAATGAGAAAAAATAAAATCAAATAATCTACCAAGCGTGAAACTACCACAAATCAGCATCAATAAATAAATGAAACCCAAAACGAACAGAAATTACAATAATTAACCGAGTCAAACCTAAAACGAGCAGAAATTAACACCAGTTGGGCGCAAAACCCCTATGCCTTCCTAAGGCTAGAACAAAATTTGCACTTTACTGAAAAAATATAAATGTTTTTACTTTCATAACTTTAATAGATCAAATAATATTAACATTTTGATTACTAAATATCAGTGTATGCATATTAAACTGGCAATGCACATTCATTTGTATTTTTTCAGTAAAGTGCAAATTTTGATCTGGCCTTGAGAAGGCATAGGGGTTTTGCGCCCAACTTATGTTAATTTCTGCTCTTTTTGAGTTTGACTCGGTTAATTATTGTAATTTCTGTTCGTTTTGGGTTTCATTTATTTATCGATGCTGATTTATGGTAGTTTCACGCTTGGTAGATTATTTAATTTTATTTTTGCTCATTTTTTGTTTAATGGCGTTCTTTACTTTTCTTTGAAAAACTTATTCTGTGGAAAAAGTTTTTTTTAAATTAATTTCTATTCGTTTTATATTGACATAGTCTTTTCAGGGAAAAAAGAAAATAATACTTTAAATCTTTTTGTTTTTTAAGAATTTATAGTTTGGCCTGCTATTTGTATGCTGGAGAAAAATTGTCAACAATTTTTAACAACATACACCCTTTTAAAAATCTAGACACTAATAGTACTGTTTAATTTAGTTTCACACCTCCTGTAGTTGACCTGCAATGGAAAACTTGATACCATTCGCAAAAAAAATCTGCTTGCTTTCTTTGATAGCTTAGATACACTTAAGATATTTTGATTTGGTTAAATTTCAAGAGCAGAAGTGGGAGGGTTGGTGTGGGAGGGTGGGGGTAGGAGGGTGGGAGTGGAAGGGGGATTATTTGCCCTCAAATCACTTTCGACTATTAAAAAGGGCATCAGCCCTTTCTATTTTCGATCGAATGAGCCCTGTACGAAGTTCCCACGACAACTCCTTCGATAACAAGTGCCCTGTTCTAAACAACAACAACAACAACAAATAATACATTATACCCACTTCGATCTTAACTATAAAAATGTCATGCCTTCCAATCACTTTCGACTATTGAAAAGGGCACTCGGCCTTTCGATTTCCAAGCGAATGAGCACTTTTGGAAGCGACAACGCTTTCTATAAACATCTTTTATGCCCCCAGGGCATAAATTACAACACTTACCCTATGGTCTTTTAGGGTGGTTGTCATTCTCTAAGACCGAATTTCTAGAACTTTCAACTGCGTTAAACAACATGGCTATCTTAAAATTTTGATTGGATGTGTTTGGGAAAATGGTGGGCATGAGAGGGGTGTTAGTCGCCTTCCAATCACTTTCTACTATTAAAAAGGGCACAAGCCAGACAATTTCCAATTGAATGAGCGCTTTTCGAAGTTTCTGCGGCAACTTCTTCGATACGAAGTGTCCTGCTCTAAAGAAAAAAAAATAATAAATAATACATTGTGCCAACATCGTTCTTATATGCCCCCAGGGCATAACTTAAAACCCTTGCCCTGAGGGTTGTGGGGGAGTGTCCTCCTCTTTACTTAGTCCCGTTTCTTGTCTCGTTCTCGAGTGTCCCCGTTCTTTATTTAGGCAGCGCGATCGTGCTGCCTATGAATTATACAACAACTTTCTATTTAAACCTTATATGCCCCCAGGGCATAACTTACAACCCTTGCACTGAGGGCTCTGAGGGGGTTATCAAAAGACCTAATTTCCAGAACATTCAACTACGTTGAACAAAATGGATATCTCAAAATTTGGATTGGATGTGTTTTTGAAAATGGTGGGCGTGAGAGGGACGTTAGTTGCCATCCAATCACTTTCAACTATTAAAAAAGACACTATCTCTTTCAATTTCCAATTGAATGAGCCCTTTTAAAGTTTCTACGATAACGCTTTCAATAAAAACTTTATATGCCGCAGGGCATAACTTACAACCCTTGCCCTGAGGGCTGTGGGGGGAGGGGTTGTCATCCTTAAAGACTTAATTTCCAAAACTTTCAACTACGTTGAATAAAATGGCTATCTAGAAATTTTGATTTCATGTATTTGGGAGATTGATGGGCGTGAGGGGGGGCTAGTTGCCCTCCAATCACTTTCGACTATTAAAAAGGGTACTGGTCCTTCGAATTTCCAATCGAATGAGCCTGTTTTGAAGTTTCTACGACAACGCCTTCTATAAAAATCTTATATGACCCCAGGGCATAACTTAAAACCATTGCCCTGAGGGTTGTGGGGGAGTGTTCTCCTCAAAAACATGTTTTCTATCTGGAAATCAACTACACTGAACAAAATGCCTATCTCAAAATTTTGTCTGTATGTGTTTGGGGGAATGATGGGCGTGGGGGGGGGGCTAATTGCCCTCCAATCACTTTCGACTATTAAAAAGGGCACTCAAACTCTCAATTTCCAATCGAATGAGCCCCTTTTGAAGTTTCTACGATGACCCCTTCCATATGAAGTGCCCTGCTCTAAATTAAAAAATAATACACAGTACATTGTGCCAACATCTTTCTTATATGCCCTCAGGGCATAACTTAAAACCCTTGCCCCGAGGGTTGTGGGGGAGTTTCCTCCTCAAAAACATATTTTCTATCTGGAAATCAACTACGCTGAACAAAATGGCTATCTCAAAATTTTGATTAGATGGGTTTGGGGGAATGATGGGCGGGGGGGAGGGGGCTAGTTGCCCTCCAATCACTTTTGACTATTAAAAAGGGCACTAGCCACTCAAACTTTCAATTGAATGAGCCTTTTTCAAATGATAACTCCTTCGATACGAAGTGCCCGGCTGAAAAAAAATAAACACATTGTGCTCACATCGTTCTTTACTTAGGCAGCGCTAGCGCGCTGCCTATGACTTCGGTTCGTTTTGGGTTTCATTTATTTATTTATGGTTATGTATGGTAATTTTACGCTTGGAGGATTATTTGACTTTATTTCCGCTCATATTTGGTTTAATTGAGCTCTTTGCTTTTCTTAGAAAAACATATTTTGTGGCAACAATTTTTTAAATCAATCTTTGATATTAGATGAAAGGTTATACAAAGATATATGCAAAACAGTATGGGATCTAAGCAGCTCCCCTGAGGAACTCCACTTTCTAATTGAATCGGTTACGTGGCATTACTGCCTACTATGGCTCTCGGTGTTCTTCCAATGAGATATTCGTGGATTCAAGAAGCAGTTTGAGGGCCTATTTTATACCTTTTACACTTACAAATAAATAGTTAGGACTATATGAAAAAAGGGGTAAAAAAGGTGATAGTCCTCTTAGGAGGGTTACAAAGGATCTTTGTTTTTCAGGGAAGTTTTTAAAGAGTGAATGGAGTAAAGAGGAGCTGGAGTGGATGAAAGAGAAGTTTTTGAGGCCTGAAATAATTGAGAAAGTTGAGAGTCTGCATGATGAAACAAGAGATATAGATGAAATTTTGGAAGATTTTGGTTTTGTGATTTATGAGTGTGCTCGTGTGTCAGAGAAACCAAATATGAAAAGGAAAAATAGTTTTTTTTGATGATGAATGTAGTTCTTTTAAAAAGGAGTTGTAGGAGCTATTAGATTTGGTAAATGCTTGCTCTGTAGAGGAAGAAAGGCAGAGTTTGTTTTTACGGTTTAAGGAAAGGAGAAGGGAATATAATAGGCTAAAACGGAGGAAAAAACGAGAGAAAATTAGAGAGGAACAGAAAGAGATAGAGAAGGCTTATATGGTAGGGGATACAAAGTAATTTTGGTCAGGAATAAGGCAGGAGAATGGACAAGGAAAAGGCCAATTACAAATCCCTGAAGCTGATACTTGGCCTAGTTTTCTTGAGAGTATAGATGAAGATTCTAGTGGCCTTGATAGTGAAGAATCAAGGGTTGTCCCGCAGTTTCCGATGAAAGAAAAAGATTATGAGTTAGTGAAGGAGGTAACCTCAGATGAAGTTAGGAAAGTGGTTAAGAAGATGAAGGGAGGATCAGGGCCAGGAATAGATGGTATACCAGCAGTTTTGTTAAAGAGGTTTCTTTATGTTTTTTTATAGTTTTAGTGAATATTTCTAATAGAATTATAAGTAGTGGTGTATGACCTTCCCTCTGGAAAGTATCGATTATGGTACCTCTATTTAAGAAAGGTAGTCCTAGTGATCATGATAGCTATAGGTTGATAGCATTAGCGCCTGCACTTAGTAAAATTTTAGAAAAGATTTTGGACAATCGGTTGAATGAATGGTTGGAGGGTTATGGGGTAATTAAAGAGGAGCAGGGGGGTTTCAGGAAAGGGTATAGTACGTCGGATGGAGCGTTTGTGTTAAGTGCACTGATAGAGAAGTATGGATCAGGTAGAAAAAAGCTGTATGTTGCGTTTCTAGACTTAAGAAAGGCATTCGACAATGTAGATAGACATTTTTAGATAGACATTTTCGACATTTTGTAGATAGACATTTTCGACATTTTTCTCTCCTTGAAAAATGTTTAAGAGATGTAGGTCTAACTTTAAGTTTTATTCGTTTATTTGTTGGTATGTATTCTGGGACTAAGTCTATGGTCAGGGTTGCAGGTTCAGGATTTTCCAGGCTATTTGACCTTAAGAAAGGAGTGAAGCAGGGCAGCGCCATGTCCCCGAGACCGTTCGGTTTGTTTTTGAATGATATGGTGGAGTTTCTGGAAGAAAAATGGGCTCCAAAGCTGTGTCTTGGAAAAATTAACTTTTCGGTGTTATTATTTGCGGATGACACTGCATTGGTGGTGAAGTCGGCAAGGGAGCTTCAGATGTTACTGGATTTAATTGAGGAATATTTACAAATGAAAAAGTTACAGCTGAACGTTATGAAAACTAAAGTGGTTGTTTTCAGTAAAAGGAATGAAAAAATTGATAATATATTTGTATTTGGAGGACAACAATTAGAAGTAGTTGAAAAAATAAAGTATCTTGGTTATATCTTCCAAAGTAATGGTGGATGGAGTTCTCATATTAAAGAAGTGTTAAATAGGGGAAGAGCTGCAACATTTTCACTTTTCAGGAATAAAATTAGTGGAATAAAGAATTTGTCTTTGCATAAGAGGGTTTTTTTTATCTAAGATTATGCCGATTCTCCATTATGGGGTAGAGATCTGGGGACATGAGAACGCTGCCCAGTTAGAAAGCGTTCAGCTAGGCTATTTTAAGAGATTGTACGGGTTGCATAGAATGACCCATACCCAATTTCTTAAAGGAGACCTTGGACTGCGGTCTCTTAAAAGTTATAGGACAGTCCAAATGATAAAATTTTGGCTAAGGGTTGTACAGTTACCCAGTGATAGGTTACTGAAGGCTGCATATGATGAGTTACTTCAGCTACATAGGAAAAGGTCTTGGCTTTTTAAAGTTAAAGAGGTATTGGATAAGACAGGTTTTTCTTTCGCATGGAATGACGGCTTTAGACCAACTAGTCAACAATTAAAGTTGGACAAGGAAATTAAGCGGGTGCTGGAGGACCAGACGATACAGAAATGGGGTGAGGGGATTAAGATTTCGGAAACTTTAAGGTATTATAATGAGGTTAAGATAATTTATGGTCAGGAATTTTACTTTAAGTTAAATTTACCGTCTAGATACCTTACATATTGGATGCAGCTACGATCTAATTGCCTTCCGATTCGTTCGATATTGAAAGTTTTTGAGATGAGGAAAAGTGTCCCGGACGGCAGGTTTGCTTGCCCTCTTTGCCAAGAAGAGGAGAATTTGGAGCATTGTCTGAGTCGTTGTCGAGGTCTTTTGGGGGTAAGGGAAAATTTATTTGGGAATGATGGAGTGCTGTTTCCTGATGCCTTGAAAAGTACGTCGTCACAATTTATTTGTCTAGTGGGAAGATATCTTGATGAGTATTTTGCAAAAAGAAGAGAGTAGTTTTTATTTTATTTTATTTTTTTCTTTATTCTTGTGACGAGTGCTGTAATTTGTTAATCTTGCATGTTATTTGTGTACCTGGCCACATTTTGGCTTGAAATACACGTTATCTTATCTAATCTTATACATTTTTTATCGAACGCTTTGGAGAAATTAAAATAAATACATTAGAAAGAAATCCACTAAAAATAATTTGAAAGTTAATTACTAGTATTTTCTCACGATTCTACAAAAGAGAGAAGTGTTTGCTGTTATTATATGATTACTAAACCGAATATTTTCCTGTCTAGTGCATTGGATTAATTATTGACTCTTTATAGGTTTTAGGACACTTATGCTCAAATGAATAGGTAGGTGTTCAGCCAACACTAGAGCAAGTTTTAAGAGGGTCGCATTTGAAACACCGTGTATACTAGGTGCTTTGTTGCAATCAAGTTTACAGAGTATTTTAAATACTTCTCTACAGTTACCTCATTGCCATCATAGCCTACCCATATGTTGTATTTATTTCAGGTAATGACACTTCAGTGCTACATGTCAGTTTCAGTGAAAGTACTGAATGAAAAATTCATTAAAAGCTCATACCTAGTCTGTGTTGACCGTAAATTGCCTACCTTGCTCATCTTTAGAAATACATGAAAAAGGTGAACATATCTTGTGGTTTCTCTTCACATATTTCCAGTAACGCCTTCGAAACCTATTTATATCGACTTTCCAGTAACACTTTGGCAATTTTCCGGTCTTGTTCAATCTTTACGGATTAGTTTTGCAACTCTATTACGTGCTTTCTTTTATAAATTTCAAGCAAATACTTTGTTTTAAATGAAATATGTAGTCTCCATTACTCTGTTTTTTTTCGTTTATAGCTTCTAGAATGCGGCTAAGCAGTGCTGCATGTTTTTTCTTGCCCAAAATATTGTATGCTACAGTACAACTCGCCCTCTGTATGCAGGTTGTCAAAAGAGCGTATCAGAAATATCTTAGAAATAGTTTAGTGTCGGAAGTTTAAACTTACAGGGCTTGATGTGGGGGATGTTGAACTAACCAAAAGACAATATTTGCATCCTAATGCTACTTCTTCTACTCATACTGCTGCCACAGTTTCTACTATTACTACTGCTGCTACTACTACTGCTTTTAAAATCAAGGCTACTACAGTTAATTCTGCTTCTGCTACTATTACTACTTCTGCTGCTACTACTGCTACTAAAGCTAAGGTTATTAAGGTGAAAGATTAAGGGAATATTGAAACATTATTGAACTAAATCGAAAATCACTATGCTCACACAGGTTGTCATTGGGACATGTCATAAATACTTCATGAACGGTTTATGATATCAAGTTGAAACTTTCAGCGTGTATTAGAGAGGAAGGATGTTGGAGAAAACCAACAGTGCTATATGCATGCTGCTAGTAATGTTACTATTACTATTGCTACCACACCAGCTAAGGGTAAAACTGTCAAGGCAAATGTTGAACTAAATCAAGATGTAATACGGGTATGTAGATTGTTAAAAGGCTGACATTAAAAGGCTTACATTATAAAGTTGGACCTGTCAGGGTAAGTTTTGGCAGACGAAAAAAAAAATCTATGTGTATGGTGGATTTCAAAAGGACGTAAAAGTAATATCATAAGAAGCACAGCTCTGTCATAGATGGCAATAACATAGAAATTTTTAAAGAAGCAAATCCGACCGGAAATCATAAGTTCTAGTGCCCTTTTTAAGAGTCAAAAGTGATTGGAGTGTAGGCATCCCCCTCCCAACTAATATTCCAAACACATCCCATCAAAGTTTTGAGTTAACCATTTTTTTTTCAACATCTTTATTAGGTCCAGTAACTATGTTTCCCAGGATATTCTATGTGTCAACCCCTTACAGTTGTACCACCTGCGCATTATGCTTTTAAAACTAAATCTTGAAATAAATGCGTAAATTTGGATTGAAATTTAAATATACATTTACTGATATTTATCCCTTGTCTTAATAATTTCTGATTTATTAAAGTCAATAAATGGAAACATTTAATATGTATTTTGTTATCAGTAAAGTAAAAATTTGGTTCTGTTCTTCAGAAGGCATACGGGATGTCAGCCCAAATCATATTAATTTCTACTTGTTTGTTTGAGAGTTTTAATTGGTTATTTGTTGTGATTCATGTTCATTTTAGGTTTACATTTATATCTTGATGTTGATTTGTTGTAGTTTTATGCCTGAAAAATTATTTTATTTTATTTCTGCTCAATTTTGGTTTAATAGAGCTTTTTACTTTTCTTTGAAAAATTTATTTTGTGGAAATAGTCTTTGTATAATGTGGCAACAGTAGCCTTAAGTTTGTTAGTATCAAGCTTACAAAACCCATAAATATGAATTTAGGAGGTAACCAAATGCTCTTTGTGAAATATGTGCTTAGTTTGTTTGTTACGGACTTTAGACTGTAGGACTTTAGACTTAGACTTTGTTAGACTCAAACTTAGAGATTACTGATGATTTCCAACGCCTTGAACTTAGGAATTGAAAAATTTCGAAACAAGTTCAATATTTTTGTATATGTTCAGTTTGGGCTAGGGAGGGGGTATGAAGTGGTAATACAAAGAAGGGCTCTACTTTGAACCGTCTCATCAAAAAGATTAAAAATCTCTATTGGACTTTGATTTAAGCAAGTTGAAACACATCCTATTTGTTGAATGTACACTGAAGAGGTTTCGATTGTGAAGGTACGTATTTTTAGATAAGTGGAAATTTTTTGTTAAAATAATAGCCGAATAATAATAAGTTGATGAATAACATAAGAGGAAACAAATACGAATAAGTACAAACAAATTCCTAGGAGCCTTAAAATAGTGACTGTCCTTGGGAAGTCAGTATACGTTTAATGTCTCATTGATTCTATAAAAGCGTACCAAAACATAAGGAATTGCGAAAAAACATGATCTCGGTGTAGAAGAAGTGGAGATAATGAAACACAAATCTCGAATAGTAGAGATTCTCTTGACTGCTTGCTTTTGTGAAGTGCAAATGATACTCTAGCTCCTAGAGCATTAGAAGGGTGGTAGCTCCACTTTTATTTTGGATATTTCATTTGTTATAATTGATTTGACTTTACATTCTAATGTCTGGTCGTTTTTTGTTCCATTTATGCATTCATAGTAATGTCTGATTGTTTTAAATCAGGACTATTTATATTTGTTTATTTCTGCCCATTTTTGTTTTAACATAGCTAATTACTTTTCTGATTGAATTTTTGGGAGGAGGGGAGATTATTTTTATTATGGGTAAGTTTTAGAGATATTCAAGTCAAAATTTTTGTTAACCGTAATGTTGAGCAATAGTTCTTCAACGACATATTTACAAAAAAAGGGTGGTTCGGGAGATCGATATTCAATGGTATATATTGTAAGTCTGCATGATTTTGGGCTGAAACCATCTTGAACTATTATCTTGTTGACGCTCTTGAATATACAGGCTGTAGCCTATAAGATATGTATATCTTATTTCATCATTTTATTAGAGAAACCTTTCCGGTACAAAATTGATGCAAATAGGCGTTTTTTGGTTCTCTAGTCATGCAGATTAAAAATACTTAGGTGATCCTAGTTCAAACACCGTAAGGCCAGGCCTAAAATCGTTTTTATTTTCCTTGCCTTATTTCCACAGGTTAGACATTCGATCATTTTTACACCGAGTCAGCACATAGCTTATTTCTATACGACTTAACTTTTTTAGCAAAGGGTTGACTTTGCTCATTTTCGTTAATTTACAT